>CM055901.1:62665239-63227739 GCA_029582155.1 Panopea generosa
CAGAACGATGTCTCCTATTTAATACTACTAAGTTATGTATGTGCTTCAATTTGACTAACATGTTTCTGTACAAAATTAGTTCAACTCTAGACGAATACATTTTACCGGTTGGGCATTTCATTTTATGATTTATCTTAAGGCTATGTAATTATTATATTTGTAGGCTAATATAAACCCATTTTATATGGTACAATATACGCAATATCAAGTTAAATCTTCTTTTGATAATTTAGTTCGTAAACATGTAAACTTAGTTCACATTATTACGATCTAAATTGACAACAGCTGCAAATAAATGAGTATAAGATTATGTCTGTGGTATTCACAAATGAAGTTTTTAGCTTACCATCTGCACTCTTTGATTCATCTGGCTTTATGTGACCGCACTGGTAGATGAAATTTGGTCTTTAAGAGATTGTGGTAGACAACAGGAGCCAGAAAACAACACAGCTCAACATGTAATTGATGGTGGAGCATTACTTCGGCATTACATTACTTCATGGATATGAGTCCGACCATCTGCAAAAGATGAAACGCATATGCGACGTTCAAAAGGAGCTGTGGGTACAAAAGTTGATTTTAAAGACAAGTACTCCATTTAACGGTAAAAAAGAACATTTTATAGAAAATTCGGAAAACAAACAGCAATTCATAAAAATGCAAGGTGGATATCTGGAAGACAAAGGCCATAAAGTAGTATATGTGTGGCAGCAGCTGCTTGCGCAGAAGAGCGTAACGTGATTTTGGGTGGTGAAAACACAGATCTTCGTGTTTTGTACATCTTCGTGTAACAGTAGAAAGGAAGCAAAACATGTCTAAACATTGAAAGTTTGGGATATCAAGTTGTCGAAATCAATCTGTTTCCAATCAAGACTCATTTACTACCAGCGCCTGACAGTTTATTATAAATTTATTAATTTAAAATTATAAAATGCAATTGTAAAGTTAACTGTGATACGAAAAGGTGCACGTGTAGAAAGTATGGGATCGAATAGTCTGTTAGTTATGGAGAGTGTAGGGGTGTTGGATGCACAACTGAACTAAATCTGACTGGGACAGACCCAAGTGAGGACATAATTATAACGTCAAACAAAACCGGGATTATGACAGGTTTTATCAACTCGTATAATTTTGTATTAATATTTAATGCATTCTGAACAACACATACGTTAGAGAGTGAAACAGTTAAAAGCAAGATGTATAAATGTATTGGTCTATAACACATGTTCTGATATATATATATATATATATACTAGTAAGATGTATAAATGTATTGGTCTATAACACATGTTCTGATATATATACTAGTAAGATGTATAAATGTATTGGTCTATGACACATGTTCTGATATATATATATGTATATATATATATATATATATATATATATATATATATATATATATATATATATATATATATATACTAGTAAGATGTATAAATGTATTGGTCTATAACACATGTTCTGATATATATACTTGTAAGATGTATAAATGCATTGGTCTATGACACATGTTCTGATATATATACTAGTAAGATGTATAAATGCATTGGTCTATAACACATGTTCGGATATATATACTAGTAAGATGTATAAATGTATTGGTCTATAACACATGTTCTGATATATATACTAGTAAGATGTATAAATGTATTGGTCTATGACACATGTTCGGATATATATACTAGTAAGATGTATAAATGTATTGGTCTATAACACATGTTCTGATATATATATATATATATATATACTAGTAAGATGTATAAATGTATTGGTCTATAACACATGTTCTGATATATATATATATATATATATACTAGTAAATTGATAACCTTTCTGGAATGTATTCGGAAATATTCTTTTGATATTATTAAAACCTATAAGAATTATATATGAATAGCATTTATTGTTGCTAAATTGTATTTTATTTAATAGTTGAAAGATCAGTTTTATGAAAATAAATATATAATTTCCTTTAGATATGGGGCTGGGGGGGGGGGGGGGGGGGGATGAGGGCCATAGGCTGACTTGGTCAGTCTGATAATATTACTAGTTTATAGTTATGATAATCCAACAATTGTACCGCAAGTAGCAGGCATATTATTTTCACACAATATTTTAGACATATATTTCTAAATCATTGAACATATCAATACGGCTAAAACCAATCGTATAAGACTAATTTGTCTGAGATGTATAACTATATTTTAAACAAGACAATTCGATATTTAACAGGATTACAAATTATGTTTAAATAAACTATACGGACAATCAACTTTTATGTAAAATCATTAATTATAGACACACAATTGGATAGTATATACTACCAAAAACCATATGACAGCAATGACTTTTGATTATTTTACATAACCAAGATATCGTTTGAGGCATATTGTGGAAGACACACACATATATCAGTACACATAGAAATATGTCATTACACATGTATTTATTATCAAAGACAGACACAGATCGTCAAAACAAATATATTCACAAGTAATCCTTTCTATGTGATTGAAATAATACTAAACAAATAATCCTTTTTATCTTTTATTCACATCAGCTAAATATTGATATAGCGAATGGTGCGGTCTATTGTAAATGTAATAGTCAATAGTAATCACAATATCCATGAAAGTCGTCTGTTTTTTTTCTATCAAAGGACATGTTTATCACTGGTTGTCGTCTGTTTTTTCTATCAAAGGACATGCTAATCACTGGTTGTTGTCTGTTTTTTCTATCAAAGGACATGTTAATCACTGGTTGTCGTCTGCTTTTTCTATCAAAGGACATGTTATTCAGTGAGTGGTTGTCGTCTGTTTTTTCTTTCAAAAGACATGTTAATCAGTGGTTGTCGTCTGTTTTTTTCTATCAAAGGACATGCTAATCACTGGTTGTCGTCTGTTTTTTCTATCAAAGGACATGTTAATCACTGGTTGTCGTCTATTTTTTCTATCAAAGGACATGTTAATCGTGGTTGTCGTCTGTTTTTTTTATCAAAGGACAAGTTAATCAGTGATTGTCGTCTGTTTTTTTCTATCAAAGCACATGTTAATCACTGGTTGTCTTTTTTTCTATCAAAAGACATGTTAATCACTGGTTGTCGTCTGTTTTCTTTTCAAGGAGCAGGCCTGTAAGTCATTGGTGGTCAAAGGTAAACTAATAAAACAATTTACCACTGATATTTAAGTTCATAAACATGTAAATTTAGTTTACATTTTACGAACTAAATTAAAGATGGACTTTTTTTTTCATTCATTACATAAAATGCATTGACAAAGTACTGGATTCGAGATATTATATAATGTTATATTGAATTTATTCATACACCATTTGGCATTCGTTGCGTTTTTGTGTGATGGAATTATGCTAATTGTGTCATTCTTAACACTTTTTTAAAAGTTGTAACGTGTTGACAATATTTAGTTTATATTGTTAAAAGTCGACTACCTTCCAGCAGGGAACAACGAGAACGAAGAAAAACGTGGATTAACCTAAGTACTTAATCAATTTTCTACAGTAGATTTGCACAAAAAATCCCATCAAAGTAGTGCGCCCTTTTTAATTGAAATTTCATAACCATATGTTTAACATCATGTACATTTAAATTGGGCAAAGGCGCCATTTAACATAATCATCGGGAAATCTTTATTTATTAAGCAAGACAGTGTGTTGACCTCAATATTATAATATCGATTAGACTATTCGAAACATACTGCTTAGCACAAATAGTCTCCATTAGACGAAAATCTTAATTTATGACTTATTAACATGTTATCGTAAAGATTAGATTTTTACCATTGATTATGATTGTGTACTAGACATCACTGCAACATCATTTAGCTAGTCTAACAGTACCGGTTTATAGAACTGAAAATCCTGACGGCTTCCAGAAACTATTATTGTTACATCAGGTGCTGCCATGTCTACCCTTGTTGGAATAGACTTTCTTCAAGAAGTTGAAAAAGCGATGCCAATATAGGGTTTTAATTTACAAAAGCTGACAAAGCGGACGTTCAAAGGTGTATGCATTTTTTTTATATAAAAAAGACAAATGAATGGGGTTAACGGGGGCATTTTAGCACATTACTTTAACGTAATATTCGGCATCAAACTTGATTGATGAAGGACCACCCTAATTATACATAGTGCTAGAGCCGACGTTCTTCTGCAAGTAACTTTCTCACATAACGATTCTGAACCTATGGCCTCCAGCGTTAAGATGCACAAAAGCTTAGATTAACCGTGGAGTGTACAAAGCAAATCATATTGTCAAACGGTGACTATGCAGGACGTAAGGTTGTCTTTCATTATACCATTATACGTGTACATTGATCATATAATTATGATGTTAAAAAATATACCTATTTTTAAATTGTATGTGCAACTATTAATTATAAATGTGGATTTTATGTACTACCCAACGCTGTATGATATGATACTGAACTTTAAATATTTTACTAATCAAGATAACGTTTGAGGCATATTGTGGTTTATATATATGCATACATACATGTACACCTAGAAATGTGTTAATAATTATTATCAAAGGCAGACACCGATCACCAAAATAAATTTATTCACAATTTATCATTTCTGTATGATTATGACGATACTTAAAAAATTAAACCTTTGTGTTTGTTGTTGGTTTGTGTTGTTGTGTTGTTGTTTTGTATGTGTGTGTATGTGTGTGTGTGTGTGGGGGGGGGGGGGGGGGGGGTAGTTTTTATTCACATGCGTTCTAAAAATGTAAATAGTCAATGTTGCCTGCTGTTTTTTAGGAGACGCGGCTGTTGATAATAGACATTTGCTTTATTCAAGCAACACGTATGTTAATCATTGGCTGTTGCCTGCTGTTGTTTTTTTATCAGGAGACGCGGTTGTTGAGCATAGGTATTCGTTTTTATCAGGAAGCTATAAATCATAGGTAGTCGTCTGTTTTTCCATCAAGGAACGCGTCTGTTAATGGTAAATTATTTTCTAAGTTGTCTTTTTTCAACCACGTGTGATCGTCTGATTTTTCATCAAAGAACGTGTATATTAACCATTGTTAGTTCCGTGCAGTTGGAACAATCAGCTTATTATTGTATTAATGAAATAATGGATATATATCATTAATCTTCTGAAAAAAAAAATTCTGAGCTGCATAAAAGCGACCATTTTGCCTGGAAATAATCCCCAAAGAGGAAAACGTTATCCTATTATTATAATGGCCCTGACTCACATTTCCTCTCTTTTGTGTCTTAGAAATACTGTTATATTTGTAGCAAGCACCAACGAAAGAGGAAAACACACAGAGATAATGGGTGTGTTGATATTATATCTGATTTCTCGGAATCATCTAGGTGTTCCGTAAGGTTTAAAAAAGAGCACTGCTCAATCAAGTGCTGGTTGGTGTGTGTGTGTGTGTGTGTGTGTGTGTGTGTGTGCGTGTGTGTGTGTGTGTGTGTGAGGAGGAAGGTGGCGGGGGGGGGGGGTGATGGTTTGTTCCATTACACTTCTTAAAGGGACTAGATAACACCAAGTTTGATTTTTTATTTTCTTGGCGCGTTTTATGCTTCTAAGTTATCTTTTTATATCCTTTATATACATTTACATAACTGTAAAAAAACATGTGCGTTTTCCAGGATCTGTTTGTCCCAATGTCTTCAATGCACATCGAACTTCTATCTTTTAACCAGGCATTTGCCGGGTTTATATAACAGTATTGTCTTTCATTTGTATTTTACTCTCTCTTAAATCTTAAGAAGTACTTAATAATCCAGTTTATTTGCGATCACGACCTATTAACACCTTTCAACAAATAAAATAAGTATCGTCTTCTGAACATTCTTTACCAGTGTTGTTTCCATAGATTTTGATCAAAAACATGCAACATAAAAGTGCCGACTTATTGAGATCTCTCCACAAGATTTCCCCATGTTGCGACGCGCATTGACTGTCGCGTGTGTGCAGGTAGTGGTCAATAATTAAAACACGTCATGTAGGTGAATTATTTGGATTTTAATGAGGTGGAATACGAACTCCTCCTGCCATTGTTGTCCCTTCTTCCTTTATTGTTGTTTCTTTTTCTGACATTGTAATCACTTCTTCTTCCACTGTTATCACTTCTTCTATTTCTCTTGTAATTTCTTCTGTCATTCTTTAGTACTTTAACCTACATCAGATTATGTGCTTTTGCTGTTGTGATGCTTCATCTCCATTTTTCAACATCTAATTTCCATTATCATTCATTTACTTTATCAATAAAAAGAATGGTCATACATTTCAGTTTTTATTTTTATAGGTACATTAGAAACCAATCTTTTGTTTTCACGGATAAAGAACGTACGTCATCCTTTTATTCAACATTTATTTATTATACCGATACCACGGCAACGCCAACGATTATACAGAATAAAATAGTATCTGCCAGACAAAAGGTAAAGAGCATTGTTGACAAATATTATATTTGATGGCTACTTCAGTCTGTGGTAACGTCTGGCGAGTATTCTTTACATGAAGCCTCAAATGTATCACGGTTTTATATGAACATAGGTGTTTCATTGAAATCAAAGAAAGATATCGACCGCATATCCTACCACGGCTCGTATTATATATACATGACTATCGTTTATAAAAGTGGCAGAAAAAACAAGGAAATACGAATATCACAAACGCCCTTAAAGGTGTTAAATTAAAGATCTATAATTGTACGTGACCACGTACCTATGTAATATGGAAAAAATCTTATTATTTTCCCATTCTTTTGAAAAGATGATATTTGCTTTTCAATTTGATTTTCATACCGTTTCAAATACTGAATATTCTTTTTATCAAATATAAAACACCCTTAGTGCGCAAAATGTAGTCAAATGTTGTGTTTTTTTTTTTTTTGTTTTGTTTTGTTTTTTTTGTAAACGCGTTTTAATAATACGACACTAAGGGATTCAGTCTTGAAGTGATAAATACGTGATTCGTAGTATATACCACCCGATCCTGTCATATAATACATGTGTGTGTGTGTGTGTGTGTGTGCGTGCGTGTGTGTGTGCGTGCGTGCGTGCGTGCGTGCGTGCGTGCGTGCGATATGTGTCTTATACAATAATTACCTTTATGTAACTCTGGTAATTTATTATTCCTCAGGCGTTTTCGGTAAATATGTTTAACAGCTCTCTGAATCAGTTTAACAGCCAAATAAGCATAACTAATACAAAGGCACAATGCGGATATCATGTGTCCAAACTATTCGGCACTTTCAAATGCACGTTTGTAGTATACTGGACAATATCAAATGGCGTGTGATAAATCCTTTGCTCTTCACATCAAAACAAAAACAATAATTAGAAACATCATGACAGTAACTGGTTAGTAGATAGCATGATTAAATATCATAAATATGACAGTAACCGGTTAATACACATGTCAATGAACAATTAATAAGCGTCACGAATACATGGATTTGAGTATCAACACAATCACTCTAAAAGCTTTATTGATACTCGGCATCAGAGACTCTATGTATAGTATGTTTGCTATTCTGTAAAGTTATCAGTAAACATGCAAATATATAAACAGCAAGTATTATTAATTGTGATAAATTGGTTTAAAATATGTATTGATATGTTTTACATGTAATATAGTCTCTTATAATTCTGTATAAAATGGCATGGCTAACTGTTAAATATAATGTTTAATTTAATGTATATACTGTGTATTAACCATGATGAGACTTAAATAAAGAAATATCTATCTACTAAATTCGAGAATATTAACAGTTTTTAGCGTAATGTCTAATTAAGCGTTCGCACTTAACATTGCAGAGCACAGATAATAATCAATTGAGAGATGAAAATTTCACAGAACTGAACGCATTGTTATTGAATTAAACAGTTTACAGTTTCTCAGCAGATAAATATACAATTTACATGTGGTAGGTGTTTCAAACAATATAATATTTACATCGTTATTTTATGTTATGTTTGCAGTTAGATTTCCTATTTAAAAGTCATATACGAATTTTAATTAATTACTTAAATTAATCCAGATATTAACCCTAGTGATTAGTCACTAAATATACTGTGGTTACTGTGGTATTACATAATAATATTCCCAGTAGTCTTTGATCGTTAGATGTATTCTTCAATGAAACACTACGGCGGATGCACATAAAGGTAATAATTAAAATGTCTGTCTTATCATCATTGATAATATGTGGATTCCGAATACAATGCTTACTTATATGTCTGAGATACTACGATTTGCATTGTAAATATATCCCACGGATCGCGTGGCCAACGTCCAATAAATTTGTTAACATATTACTCCCGATAAAAACAACCAAAAAACATGTTTATATTGCAAAATTTATATAGGAAGCATCGAAGGCTCGTAATTGTAACCATCTGATTAATACCTAATTATGTCTATATGAAGCATTGAATGTTCGTGGTTGTAACAATCTAATTAATACCTAATTATGCCGGTATGTGGCATTGAATGTTCGTGATAGAAACCGTTTGATTAATACCTAATTATGCCGGTATGTAGCATTGAATGTTCGTGATAGTAACCGTCTGATTAATACCTAATTATGTCTATATGAAGCGTTGAAGGTTCGTAATTGTAACATCTGATTAATACCTAATTATGTCTATATGTAGCATTGAAGGTTCGTTATTGTAACCATCTTATTAACACCTAAGTATGTCAATACGAAGCATTGAAGGTTCGTGATAGTAACCGTCTGATTAATACCTAATTATGTCTATACGAAGCGTTGAAGGTTCGTAATTGTAACATCTGATTAATACCTAATTATGTCTATATGAAGCGTTGAAGGTTCGTTATTGTAACCATCTGATTAATACCTAATTACGTTTATATGAAGCGTTGAAGTTTCGTTATTGTAACCATCTAATTAATACCTCATTATGTGTATATGAAGCATTAAAGGTTCGTAATTGTAACCATCTGATTAATACCTAATTATGTCTATAATTATGTAGCATTGAATGTTCGTAATAGTAACCGTCTGATTAATACCTAATTATGTCTATATGTAGCATTGAATGTTCGTAATTGTAACCATCTGATTAATTCCTAATTATGTATATATGTAGCATTGAAGGCTCGTAATTGTAACCATCTGATTAATACCTTATTATGTCTATATGTAGCACTGAAGGCTCGTAATTGTAACCATCTGATTAATACCTAATTATATCTATATGAAGCGTTGAAGGTTCGTGAGTGAAACATCTTATTAACACCTAATTATATCTATATGAAGCGTGAAGGTTCGTTATTGTAACCATCTAATTTATACCTAATTATGTCTATATGAAGCGTTGAAGATTCGTAATTGTAACCGTCTGATTAATACCTAATTATGACTATATGAAGCGTTGAAGGTTCGTTATTGTAACCATCTAATTAATACCTCATTATGTGTATATGAAGCATTAAAGGTTCGTAATTGTAACCATCTGATTAATACCTAATTATGTCTATAATTATGTAGCATTGAATGTTCGTAATAGTAACCGTCTGATTAATACCTAATTATGTCTATATGTAGCATTGAATGTTCGTAATTGTAACCATCTGATTAATTCCTAATTATGTATATATGTAGCATTGAAGGCTCGTAATTGTAACCATCTGATTAATACCTTATTATGTCTATATGTAGCACTGAAGGCTCGTAATTGTAACCATCTGATTAATACCTAATTATATCTATATGAAGCGTTGAAGGTTCGTGAGTGAAACATCTTATTAACACCTAATTATATCTATATGAAGCGTGAAGGTTCGTTATTGTAATCATCTAATTTATACCTAATTATGTCTATATGAAGCGTTGAAGATTCGTAATTGTAACCGTCTGATTAATACCTAATTATGACTATATGAAGCGTTGAAGGTTCGTTATTGTAACTATCTAATTTATACCTTTTTTTTTCAACACATTTCAGGTTATATATGGCATATCCAGTTTTACTGGTGGAGGAAGACCTCAGACTGAGTAGAACCACCGTCCTTCCGCAAGTAACTGGAAACTTTCTCATATAAAGTTTTTGGAGCGAGCGGGACTCGAACCTACGACCATAGCGGTGAGAGGTAAGTGATCTTAAGACGGCGCCTTAGACCACTCGGCCACGGAGGACCCTCTAATTTATATATATATATACCTTATTATGTCTATATGAAGCGTTGAAGATTCGTAATTGAAACCATCTGATTAATACCTAATTATGTCTATATGAAGCGTTGAAGATTCGTGATTGTAACCATCTGATTAATACTTAATTATGTCTTTATGAAGCATTGAAGATTCGTAATTGTAACAATCTAATTAATACTTAATTATGTCTTTCTTTACTAATAAACGTGAAAAGGTGAGTATATACACACGCGGGTGTGTGCAATGATGTGAAGTTTTTATTACTGTTTTTGCCTATATTATATACACTATGATACTTAAACTATCAAAAATATATTGATTGTAATATGTTATTTTCATGACTTTACCATATGAACTTAAAATGTTATAAATGGCGAAGTGCATATGTTTGCTGAAAGTATATGACAGAAAGTAAAATATATATAAATTAGATGGACATTGAAATATAAATTTGAAATTCAATGAATACATCATACAAAAATATAAATGATATTTCCTTCCTCCATGAGACAATATACAAATAATGATGCAGATTATAAGATATCTAACTTTGATACGTTAATTGTCGAATTAATTATGACAATGGCATTCAAAACTAAAAAACTGAAAAAAAGTTTGAATGATTTTTCTTCCTAATTATTCAAAATTCAATTCAAGCATTCACTAAAAATATTAAATAAACTTTTAACATAGATATACTCTGAAGTAAAAAAAATTGGAAATGCATTTCAAGTGTATATTTTTAGCAATCGCAATACGGCGCATTTTTGGCTAATGGCTGGACTATATATATGAACAATCGCATTTAAGGTGACATACAGTCTTAAACAGATATGTGACAATGTTGAAATTTTACACATATATAAGCTCAAAACGTCGCTTGCACGTATAAACAGAAAACTACATGTGGCTATTAATTTGCAAGTATACTTATCTTGAAGTCAATATTAATAAAATGCTAACAATTTTCATAAAACTAGCGAAGTCGTGCTTGTTTTGAAAGTGCGAGTTTTTTGTTTTTTTAAAAAAAATACAAATTACAAATTGATATCCCCTATATATGATAATATAATGTATGCTACATACGACCGCAAATATGTGAAATAGTATGCCTGTAATATGCAAATTACTTTTATTAGACGTATGGTCGGATGAAAATAAAAGTGGAGTGCCTGTTTCAGTGGAACAGCACCGAGCTCAAAATTGGAGGATTGTGGGTTCGATCCTACCCCACGGCCATGTGTTGTGCCCTTCAGCAAGACACCTTTTCCGCATAAACTAAGAACTGGTTCCATCTGTGTAAATTGTTATAAATTGTTTCGCAATCGAAGTAAAATAAATAAGTTTAGACTGAACTAAAAATAAAAGTTAAGTGTAATAACTCATACTAAGGTATTTAATTTCATAATTCCATCGTTATATAATTTTCAAAATTAGAGTTCAGTAAAAGAAATATACCAGTATTGTCGTGTGTCCATTAAATATAATTTTGAATTTAAAAACCTACACAAACTGAATCTATTCTGACTCGGTATTTTTCGGTTAACTTCGTATATTCAACAATTTGAATCATGTATAAAAGGGGTCCCTTGGAAGCCCCAAAAACACATTGATCGAAACTGGTGAAAACTCAGTATTCTTTTTCGCAGCATGTTTCAAATTATGTACAATGTCATGTCATCTCTCTCATATTGTCATATATCTATTTTTTTACAGAAATTATATTAATCTAAGTTATGAATATGCACTTAAAATACCCGTTTTATATTCAAAACGTTCTTTTTTTATAATTAAAAAAATACAAAAAAATACAAAGATTCAACAAAGATTGCATAATACGAAGATGATACAAACATCAATATTTGCATATTTGCTTACCTTTTATTGCAAACCGCACATCGTCTTTCAAGCTTCTTTTTTATTTATTTGTTTTCTCTTCAATTGGTCGATGACATTTTGACCAATCACTGGAATACACTATCAATAGCTGTTCCAACTGCAAAATAAGAGTCAATCCCATAGATGCCGTCTGCTGTGTCATCTTATGTACCGAAACGTTGCTTTCTGTCAAGGCTTGAACCAGCTCTATCTCGGCGCTCTTTTTTCAACGACAAAATTTAGAGTCACTTTTTGAAAAATAAAAAATAACATAAAAATTTTGGGCGTTGTTTCGCCGCCATCGAAGTGTAAAACGTGAAAGAGCAACGAATCTGTGAAGCGTTATGTTATCAATGAACGCTATGAACTATTTGTTCATGTCTTTTAAGTGTATCGTTTCCAGTGTGTCGTTTCGTCTTTTGCTATTCAGAAGGGAGTTTTCTGATGACTACGAGCTGCGACTGCCTCCATATGCCATTGTCGTTAGGTTCCAATGAAAATCATTTACGACGAAGCAAGAAATCACGTGATTTATGACAGCACGACACGTATAATATTGTATTGATTTTTAGATCAAGTAACAATTTTCCGATTTTCAGCTTAATGTCAAGTATGACAAATAACAAGAATTTTGATAATATCTGAATAATAAAACATACATCACTAATACCGGGTGTTCGTCCGTTTGTTCGTTCACATCGTTTTTTAATTGGAAGTAAGTATAACATGAGTAAATACCAACTTTAAAATTTACATTATATGAAATTACCAGGTATCGTAAATTCTGTACTATAAGTTTAGTCAATATGTATAGTGTTGGTGCTGTGCACGAATGCGTGTATTTGCGCGGTTGCATGTGTATCAATGTTCCCCAGCCGTCCGTGTGATTTTCTGCTTTTGCGTGAGTGTGTATTTACGTACGTACGTGCTTAAAATATGTAAATAATAATGCAAATATTTGGAGCTATTGGAGCACCAAATGTGCTATGTGCCTTCTTGTCTCAATATACAATACATTTATCCCCTCTCTCTCTCTCAGAGTTTTTTGTTGTTGTTGTTTTTTTTTTGTTGGCTCTTTGTGCGTAAGTTTTCTGCTTTTTTTATTATTTATTTTTAGTTATTGTTTGTTTGTGTGTTGTTGTTTTTGCGGGGAGAATATATATATATTACTGCTACTGATGTTGTTGTTTGTGTTGTTGTGTAGGGCTGAGTTCGGGAAGGTTTTATTGTCATCGTTTGTTTGCATCTTTAATTGAACGCTGTACAGAATATCACAAAACGTGACAATATTTTAAATTAACTTTTCATGCAAATGACTACATCTATAATTGAAAGTCAAATGCTAGGTAACCATTCTTCATAAATTTTAAGCCACAAATAAAATATGTGTACCAGACTGAAAAAAAAATAATGCAATTGAAAATTGTACAACTGAAAAGTTTGAAAAGTCATCATTTGTGTGTAAGCTTTTACTTTGACTACTGCTTGTTTTGTACAGTATTTCTCGTATGAAGTGTTAACTACAACACATTAAGATCATATACCATACCTTAAAGTCTAAAAGTAAATATGTGTGTTCCCTGCTGTTTCTTCTTTGAAATGAAAAACAAAAGAAATCTCCAAAGAAAAACTGTCTATTTTGTATTATTTTTTTTATTTTATAATACTGTTCAATTAATAATGTTCATAATAATTATAGTTTGAAATTTGAAATAAAAAAAATCCAGTGAATTAAAAAAATGTTATTAACAGAAAATGATATATCACAAAACAAAGTCGATAATCAAATGTGCTTCGTAATAATGTTTTGAAGCCCCTCAAATGCACAAATGCATGTCTATATATAGCATGTTCTTTATTTACAAGATAATAGACAGCCGGGGATACACTTCTTCACACCGTCTATTCTAATGACGTTACAGCGAATGTTTGTGTGTGTGTGTGTGTGTGTGTGTGTGGTGTGTGTGTGTGTGTGGGGGGGGGGGGGGGGGGGGCGAGGTTGATGCAGCCGCGTAGGACCCCCAAATATGAAAATGGTCAAAAATGTGAAATAATTTTACCAATTAATTATGTAAAAACGTTTTACAAAAATAGGCAGCGTACCATTTTGATGTAGATGAAGTCACAAGGTGACTGCGATAATTTGGTTTCACATTTATAGGATTATTTTTTACATATGTGTAATTCGTGTCCTAATGGTTAAGGTGTTCGCTACGGAAGCAGAAGGTCGAAGGTTCGAATTCCGTTGTAATCACTTGTTTTTTTTTCTGTTTCGGCCGGTTGCTCACCAAGCAGCTAGCTAACTTGAAGGTTACCGAATGTCTTACAGCCTGATGCCTGTACTTTCGGGAAGTAACTGTATACAACGTGAAGGTGTCTCATAAACCCATCGCGGCTGGTCATTTCAATAGGGGCGACTCTTTATCGGACAAAAAATGTTTTTACATTTGTGACGTATATAATGGCATATGTGACCATTGTCATTTTAACATTTGTAACAGCTATTTAATTGATTGGTTGATTGATTGAATGAATACTTAGCGTCATATTATGTCATCGAGGGCTACCAGACGATCAGTTAACCTAACCACTGTTTCCTTGGATCCTTGAAGGTAAACCTGTACTCCAGCACTACCAATTTCCGTTTATCACGGAGATTGTGGCCGGGCGGGGATTCGAACTCACGACCTTTAGATTGATAGTCAAACGCGCTAACGACTGAGCTAATCGGGCCCGGTTGTAACAACTAGGTTTCACATTATTGGAAATTTTTGTATATGTAGTAATATGTAGTATATGTATATGTGGGACTCTACCCTAGCCGTTTATATCATTTTATTTTAATCTTTCCTTATTATAATGATCTGCGTAAGCAATATATTCCAAAATATTATATCAATAAACTTATTATGTTCAAATTCATTACAGTCAAAAGTCTGTTTTAAACAAACTTGCACCATATTGTATCAAAGCATTTAAAATGCAAGAACAGGTACTTAATGCAAACAGGTAATAAGATAAGATTTGTGATTATATTAGTAATAATCTTATGTGAATAACAAGTCAACCAGCCATGTTATTCACTCTCGCTATAATTACTTTTACTACCATATTTTCTTAAATGTTTGTACTTAATATTGATATGTACTTTTGCAAGTGCCTTATGTACTTGATTATGTATTTGAATATGTTATTTATGGTGAAAAGCTTTTGTAATTCTTAAGCCAAAATAACAAAATGTTCTGTTCTGTTAATAACGTTAAATACCCATGAGACGTCTTATGCTTGCTTTTGACTGTTGCAAGGCGATGGATGCTGTTGTGTTTTATACTATCCATATTTTTTTCTTATAATATTCATCTAGTGTACTGATAATTGTCATCTATTTTACTTATAATATTCATTTATTGTACTGATAATTATCAACTATTTTACTTATAATATTCATTTATTGTACAGATAGTTATCATCTATTCTACTTATAATATTCATTTATTGTACAGATAGTTATCATCTATTTTACTCATAATATTCATTTATTGTACTGATAGTTATCATCTATTTTACTCATAATATTCATTTATTGTACTGATAGTTATCATCTATTTTACTCATAATATTCATTTATTGTACTGATAGTTATCATCTATTTTACTCATAATATTCATTTATTGTACTGATAGTTATCATCTTTTTTACTTATAATATTCATTTATTGTACTGATAGTTATCATCTATTTTACTCATAATATTCATTTATTGTACTGATAGTTATCACCTTTTTACTTATAATATTCATCTATTGAACTGATAGTTATCATCTATTTTACGTATGATATTCATTTATTGTACTGATAGTTATCACCTTTTTACTTATAATATTCATCTATTGAACTGATAGTTATCATCTATTTTACTCATAATATTCATTTATTGTACTGATAGTTATCACCTTTTTACTTATAATATTCATCTATTGAACTGATAGTTATCATCTATTTTACTCATAATATTCATTTATTGTACTGATAGTTATCACCTTTTTACTTATAATATTCATTTATTGTATTTTTAAAAACAATACATTATACTTATAATATTCATCTATTTCACTTATAATATTCATTTATTGTACTGATAATTATCGCCAATTTTACTTATAATATTCATTTATTGTACTGATAGTTATCATCTATTTTACTTATACTATTCATTTATTGTACTGATAGTTATCATCTATTTTACTCATAATATTCATTTATTGTACTGATAGTTATCATCTATTTTACTCATAATATTCATTTATTGTACTGATAGTTATCATCTATTTTACTTATAATATTCATCTATTGAACTGATAATTATCATCTATTTTACGTATGATATTCATCTATTGTACTGATAATTATCATCTATTTTACTCATAATATTCATTTATTGTACTGATAGTTATTATCTATTTTACTTATAATATTCATCTATTGAACTGATAATTATCATCTATTTTACTGATGATATTCATTTATTGTACTGATAGTTATCATCTATTTTACTCATAATATTCATTTATTGTACTGATAGTTATCATCTATTTTACTTATAATATTCATCTATTGAACTGATAGTTATCATCTATTTTACTTATGATATTCATTTATTGTATTTATAAAAACAATACATTGTACTTATAATATTCATCTATTTCACTTATGACATTCATTTATTGTAATTATAATTATAATCTTTTTTACTTATAATAATAATAATAATATATTGTACTTATGATATTCATCTATTGTACTTATAATAATCATCTATTGTACTTATAATAATCATTTATTGTACTTATGATATTCATCTATTGTACTTATGATATTCATCTATTGTATTTATAATGATCATCTAGTGTATTGACATAGCTCATCAATTTTACTTATAATAACTATCTATTGTACTTGTAATATTCATTGTATATATAATATTCATTGTATATATAATATTCATTGTACTTATAATATTTGTCTATTTGACTTATAACATTCATTTATTGTACTTATAATACAATGGCGTTTCTACTTTTTGAAAAATACTTTTATTAATATCCATTATATTTTACTGAAAAAAAAACATGTGTGCCCGTTCAAATTTGTGATGCGACCCCACCCCCAATCTTCTAAACTGAAATCCTTGATTCGTCCCTGTAATAGTCATTGGTTTTATAATAGACGTCTCTGATACTTTTTGATAAGCATTATTTAAATTAATTATATTCATGCTGCTCTGATGACTGCAGTGCTTTTCTGTTGATTATAATTATGTACTTTGTCGTTGGATATATAATACTATTGTACAACGGAAAACTATGTTGATAAAAAAGTTATATAATTATTAATGATCGCAAACTAAACCTAAAGTTAATAGTTTCCATAAAAAAATGGCACACACACGCGCACGAAAGAGACGTTAACTGAAATATTTTATCATTTGCCTTTTTATACACAATCTCATATCGCTGTTTTATGACCCTCATTACGGTAACATAAAATATCAAGTTCCATACTAAATCTTAGCGGAATAATTTCGAAGACATTATTTGTTACAAGTCGAAATAAAGTCACTGATAAATTGAACTGACGGATACAATTTCACTCATGTTGGCAGAAGATTGAACTCGTGTTTCAAGATTGTAAGGTGGAAGCTCTCGCGGGGATCAAATTGTAATAACACGAGCGCGCGTGTTTTCATCTGATACAGCACTATCTATATTATGGTTATGTTCTCGACTTCGAGAGTTGGTACAAAGCGAAAATCTAATATACAAAGGGGTATCCATGGCCATTCATTATTGTAGATGATACATGGGAAAGGAGCAGGCCAAGCAACACGACACTTTCTCAAATTCGTACAATGATGCACCATTGCTTGATGAAGAAACAGAAAGACTCTTTTTTATTTGGTGGACTTGCCGACATGCATATACATTTTATAAGTTAATGCATTAGCTTGAAAAAATATGTGGACAATGTTTTTTTTTAAAAATCATTTATAACTTTGTTGAACAGAAAACCCCATTTGAGTACGTTGATTGGTCAGTTGTTTAAGCTGAAATTTTGGATGACGACACAGTTTACTAAACGTTCATTTGCTATGAATTGTGGGTCAGGTATAGAATTCTCAGTTTTTTCTTTGGGGTTAGACTTGGTTCGGGAGGTTAGACTTATAGCTTTGTGTCAGTTAAAGACTTTTTCCCCAGTAAGAAGGTTCTTCATTCATTCATTCATTCATTCATTCATTCATTCATTCATTCATTCATTCATTCATTCATTCATTCATCCATCCATTCATTCATATGCTCATACATTTATTCATTCGTTTGTTTGTTAGTTAGTTAACTCATCCATTCATTTATTCGGTCACTCATGCACTTATTCTTAATTTGTTCGTTTTTTCGTTCATTGATTTCATAACATTGATTCATTGATTCATTCAGATG
This sequence comes from Panopea generosa, assembly GCA_029582155.1. Taxonomy (NCBI): domain Eukaryota; kingdom Metazoa; phylum Mollusca; class Bivalvia; order Adapedonta; family Hiatellidae; genus Panopea; species Panopea generosa. Next base: position 62,683,779 of record CM055901.1, read on the forward strand.
GTCATCCGAGGCCGAGTAGTCTAAGGCGTCGTCTTAAGATCACTTATCTCTCACCGCTAAGGTCATAGGTTCGAGTCCCAATCGCTCCAAAACTACGTGAGTCTGAAGTTTGCCAGTTACTTGCTGAAGGACGGTGGTTCTACTCAGATTCATTCTGAGGTCCTCCTCCACCAATAAAACTGGATATGTCATATATTATCTGAAATGTTTTGAAAACACGTTAAACCCCATTCATTCATTCGTTCGTTCGTTCGTTCGTTCGTTCGTTCGTTCGTTCGTTCGTTCGTTCGTTCATAAACTAAGGTTGTAATTATTGATTTGTTTGCTGCTGGCCGTTCCTCGGCGAAAAGGCTGCCTAACGTCTGTGTAGATTGCTATTAACGTCGTATAGCATAGGCATATTGGTGTATTTTCATCCAACGATTTATCATTGCACAAACAGAGCATCATTTATCATGAATATATTACAAATATATTATACGAGGCTCTTTTGAGCATCATATCATGTTTTCCTACAAGAAAAAATAGCAAATTTACATTTTTTTTATCAGATCACCTCTATAAAGATAAAAAAAAAATATCTGGCATATTAGTTTTCGTCAGTTATCGTATGGTGTAACGTTTCTACAAAAGTAAAAAAGTCAAAAGTTAAAATTTTATAAGCGTAAACATATATATGTCCATCATCATATGTATAGCTATCATGATAGTATAACAATAGATATAACAACAAAGCCCGGCATAAACTCACGCAGCCACACCACACACTTCACACACACAGCTACCTCGCACACCACACAATACTTTGTGGAAAAGCATGATATAACATTTTTTCACGGTATTTATAAGTAGACTTCATTAAATAAACATTTCCATAAAGAAAATCTAATTCATATCTTACAATCATTATTGACAAAAGTACAACAAATGTATTATGACGATGATAATAATCAATAATCATTTTTGTTTTCACAGAAAGGTCTGATCCTTTCAGATGCTTGCAAAATTATCACATGTTCTATAACAATCTGATCACCTCGGCCTTTATGCCACGCAATAGTATTCTACGGAGGATACGGAAATACCCGATGTTTCACGATTGGTTCTATAACGCAATTCTACCATGACGACGTAATTTATATGTTCGGACATGTCAGAAAGTAGATTCGAGAGCCGAGCGAAGAATTTGAAATGAAATTGCACTGGGATAATAATATATAAGATATATGTCATGTTTTATTACACTCCTGCGTCGTAACTTCTGTGATAAACATATGCATTACATTTATATTTAATCCAAAACATTGAAACGAATAGACATGATACATTCAATAAACTCGACATAAACAGGTTGTCACTAGCGAATAAAAACATTACATATTCCTACTCACGAGCATTACAATCGGAACATCGTTCAAACGTTTACGGAAATGGCCGAGCGATGTTCCGATTGGCGAGCATTACTCAAAAAGTCCATAACCATCCCATCTACAAACAAGACGAAGATTGGTGCAAGGCGTCAATGGCACCGCAAGTTTGTTTTAAACAAAGCACAATGAGTTTGCTTTGTATGTTTATTTAATGAATATGTACCAAGAGAAAATGATCGTTTAGTGTAAAATGTTTTTGTTTTTTTGTTGTTCTTCTTTGTAACTTTATTCAATTTTGTTTTACAAAATCAGACATATCGATACACAAGTAGCTCATGACAATTATATATACATTTAGAAATTTCTAATAGCCATTGAGTGTCTCACTGTCTGTGAGAATTGAATGATTACCGAACAGTGCCCACTAAGTTCAGATAATTTGTTTGTGTAGTTCAAAGCTCAAGGGCCGTTTTATCGTAGTAAGCGAAAATCCTCAAACAGAAATCTTCCTCAACCATTTTATTTTCCAGTTTCTCTTTTAATTACTATTTGAAACACTTCACATTTAAAACACCACACAGTCATTACACCTCTATACTTAATGATAAAGTATAACCTGCAACATAATCAGTGTGAAGTTTCAGCATTTAAAAATATCGCTGAGGAAACTATCAAAATATGTTAAATTAGCCAACGACTCAATGTCTACCAAACATTAAGATAACTTGTACATATATGCATTTGTAGACGTGCAGAACAATATGATTGGAATCAATTTTCACAATTTAATATAAAAATAGTTAGTAACTATTGAAAACTCTACATGTGTCCAATTTAAATAAATACCCTATAAATTGTTCTACCGGATCCAGCCCATCCAGGGCTTGGGGAGAAGGTGGTGACATAACGTGTAAAATGTTTCAAAGTTTTATCAATATATCAGTGGCTTATAACCATTCCAAATAATATCAAAAGTGTATTTTACAATTTATTTTTGCAAGATACCGTTCTGTATTATACAGATTTATAATATGTTGTTAAGTGTAGGTGTAACTGTTTTAAGTTTCTGAATGTAATTTATTTCTTTGCAATTAATATTATTTTATTCAAGACTTTGTCAAACTTTATATTTCCGAACATAATGTCTGTATTTGTCCAATTTAAATAAATGCCTATACATTTTTCGTGAAAAGGGTACAAACACGAGTTAAATTGTTTAGAAGTGTCATATTCGATAAAAAAATATGTTTAATTGTTTTTATTTCTTTGTTGCATAAAATGCAAATATCAGAGTTCTTTATTTTCATTATTTTAAGAAGAGAATTGGTTCCTTATATTTGGTGGTTTATTCTGTACTGAAACCATTGTAAATTTGTGTCATTTGTTATGTTAAATGGAAGGCAGTAAAATTTTGTTCCAACCAAATTGGTTCTTATATACAATTCATTTTCCCATTTAGCAGCGGATTGAGGGATTATATTTTCTTGTATACAAGACTGATAGATTGCTCTACATCCTTTTGTATCATTCATAATTATTTATATTGATAAAGGGCATGTAGGTGCCCTCCATTACTAGCTAAATGAACAAAAGAAAGATTAGACAAGTACCTTTTAACAGATGCTAGTAATCCTTCATATTCTATGAAGTTTGTATTTATGCTGTACATCATCGAGTAAAAATTACCATTTGTATTCATAATATCATTTATCAATAAAACACCCTTAGAAATATAATGGTTATAAAATATACTTGTGTCTGTTTGGGTTAAATCAAATTGGATCTTTTTTTAATGTGTATCAATTTGCAGGCTTTAGTAAGTTTGAAATAAAATATTTTTCCAGAAGGGATTATGTATTCTGTTTATGTGTCTACTAATAAAATCTGGGCCATATGCGCCTACATTTGACATGAATGGGTACATTGAATTAAATATATCTAGACATTTTTATTTGAATTTAAACGGCGTCTTATCCATGTGAGTTTCAATGAGTTAATAAAAAGATATATATTAAACATTCTGAGACCCCCTTTAATGTAAAAGTTGCAAAGAGTAGGACTTTTCACCTTATCCGGTTTACCACCCCAAATAAATTTAAAAAATAAACTTTTATTCTCTTTAAATTTTATCTGAGTTATGGTTTGGTAGTTAGTGTAAAATGTTATCTAAAGACAAAACATTCATTTTGAACATGTAATGATAGCTTGATCTGGGTAAAATAGATGAGATGTAGAAAAGCCAAAAATATAAAATTGAATGGTAAGCGAGTTCTGCCGTTTCACCAGAGGTAAACAATAGAAAAGGTCACCACTTTAAGGATTGTGTGATGTTTGATACCTTTTCTCAAGCACGAATAACAAGTAAAAGACGCTTTACAAGCCATTTCTAAAGCCAAATTTATTACAGAAATATATGTCGAACGGAGAACTTGAACCTTATCTGGATATGAAAATCTGTTGCATGAATGGCAAGCTGCTGGGTTTCTTCACTATACTATTTTCGTAATCATGTACATGGTTTTGGTCACTTGTGTAATTTATGAAATTATATCATATATCACAGACAAAACCAACATCAAAAATGGTTTCATTAGTCATCATATTCATTGTTGCATATGAACCTTCACTTGTTTACATTCTTTCTACCTGGTGACCGAAGTCTAATAGATAGAGTGTTGACCGCTCACGCCAGCGGTTGCGGGTTCGATCCCCAGCTCGACACTATGCCGCTAATAAAACAACACTCAGTATTGGTTCTACCAAAGAAGCGGACTCGAGAGCGGTTCACCGAATTTTTCACCAAATTCCTAATACTACATTTTGTATATTTTAGTTTTAAAAAATCATACAAATGCCTCCCCAATACGGCTACGCAACCCCATGGTCAAATTCTAGAAGCATTCCTACTGGGCGCCCAACGACGATACAACGTACTTCTCTTTGTGGGTTGAATGTCTTCAATCATCGATGCATATAGTATCATTTTTCAGTGCAGTTCAGAATTACATTGAAAATACACATCGTTTCTGACATCACTTATATCGTCATTTTATCTGGTTTAAATCCTCCCTTCCCAATGCCCCTACCCACACCACACCAACTAATATTATTTAAACAATTACATTTTATTATGTTCAAGTTGTTCCCTGAGTTCCTATTTTCCATTTTATCTATCTATATTATAAATGTTGCTAGCTTGCATACAATACTAGAAATCCACATTTGTCTTGTATATTATATAGAAATCCATATTTGTCTTGTATACTATACTAAAAATCTACATTTGTCTTTTATATTATATAGAAATCCATATTTGCCTTGTATACTATACTAAAAATCTACATTTGTCTTTTATATTATATAGAAATCCATATTTGTCTTGTTTATTATATAGAAATGGATATTTGTCTTGTATATTTTATAGAAATGGATATTTGTCTTGTTTATTATATAGAAATGGATATTTGTCTTGTATATTTTATAGAAATCCATATTTGTCTTGTATATTATACTAAAAATCTACATTTGTCTTTTATATTATATAGAAATCCATATTTGTCTTCTATACTTTACTAAACATCTACATTTGTCTTTTATATTATATAGAAATCCATATTTGTCTTGTATATTATACTAAAAATCTACATTTGTCTTTTATATTATATAGAAATCCATATTTGTCTTCTATACTTTACTAAACATCTACATTTGTCTTTTATATTATATAGAAATCGATATTTGTCTTGCATATTATATAGAAATCGATATTTGTCTTGTATATTTTATAGAAATCCATATTTGTCTTGTATACTATACTAAAAATCTACATTTGTATTTTATACTATATAGAAATCCATATTTGTCTTGTATATTATATAGAAATCCATATTTGTCTTCTATACTTTACTAAAAATCTACAATTGTCTTGTATATTATATAGGAATCCATATTTGTTTTCTATACTTTACTAAAAATCTACAATTGTCTTGTATATTATATAGAAATCCATATTTGTCTTGTATATTTTATAGAAATCCATATTTGTCTTGTATACTATACTAAAAATCTACATTTGTATTTTATATTATATAGATATCCATATTTGTCTTGTATATTATATAGAAATCCATATTTGTCTTCTATACTTTACTAAAAATCTACAATTGTCTTGTATATTATATAGGAATCCATAAGTGTTTTCTATACTTTACTAAAAATCTACAATTGTCTTGTATATTATATAGAAATCCATATTTGTCTTGTATATTTTATAGAAATCCATATTTGTCTTGTATACTATACTAAAAATCTACATTTGTATTTTATATTATATAGAAATCCATATTTGTCTTGTATATTATATTGAAATCCATATTTGTCTTCTACACTTTACTAAAAATCTACAATTTTCTTGTATTTTATATAGAAATCCATATTTGTCTTGTAGTCGTAAACTATTTCAAATAAGTTATACTGTATGGAACAGCTAACACACCAGTTCTGTATTTCTAATAAAATATTAAGTAGCGTTATTTAATTTGTATACGACAGAATTGAATAACAGAAAATTTACATTAATGTTCTTTTTATTTCTAGGAAATTGCTTTGACACTTTTTGAGAGATTATAATATTATTATAGGATTAAATTCATTTTTTCTGTTTTTATGCATTTGTAAAGAATGTCGAATCACGCACAAATCAAATAATGTCCGAATAAATGTCGACATTCTTTACACACAATAAAAACCAGAAAAGTGAATTTAATTCTTATAATTCCAATCCTGATGATTATATTTAATTTGAGACTCTTGAAGTGAATGAAGAAAACAAAACAAAAATAACTATACGCTGCAAAGTAAAGGCGTAAGAATACTTGAATCAGCGATGTGAGATGAATGAGACGCAATGTGGCCTGGCGATGATTCGAGCTTACGAGCCCTGGACTGATGGTCAGACGCGCTAACAGCTGAGCTAATCGGGCCATGCCTTACATATTGGAAAGAGCTTAGAAAAAAATGGTCAAAGATAATATGTATTTAGATGTATTTCTTTGTAGGGACACTACTATGTATATGGAAAAGGTAATAAGGACGATATTGTGGGCGGTAGTGTAATGGATAGAGTGTTGGCCGCACAGGCCAAAGGTTGTAGGTTTGATCCCCAGCTCGACCCAATACCTCTCTTTAAACAACACTCAGTACTGGTTCCACCCAGGAAGCGGAACTCTGAGCTTTCATCGCAATCGAACTAAAATAAATTATTATGAACTACTTAGGGCGATATATCTCTCCTAATTGACAGCAGATGAAGGCTTTATTATTTATGTGTGTTTAATGAAAAACTAAAGTCATTAAAATTTACTTGCATCGGCAGGGTTCTCCGCAGGAAGAAATGCAAGCGCTAGGGTAAGGGACGTAAACACTTTCAACTCATTTTCAAGCACTGTACTCATTGAAATCTATTCCATTAGTAAAAGTAGTATTAATCAGTTAAATAGTATGTTTCATTTTAGGCATTATAATGTGAAACGATATGCAAAGAAAAATAATGATTTTAAGGAAAATAAACTTTTTCAAAATTTTGTTTAAGAATTGAAGCGCTAGGGTTATACCATTTCTGATAGTTAAGTGCTGGGGTGCCCCTATGTTTAAATGGCCTGTGGAGAAGGCTGACCGATTCATAATTAAAATATTGTTTCATGTATTTCATCATTTGTTTCAAATAAAAAAAGTTGCACTTAATGGATTTTACCTGATATCCGACACAGGAGTTTTAGCGCAAGCATGGACAGTAATCTATTTTAGGTTGCTGCGCTGTCTTTTAAAACAACACCCAGTCACGTATGTTGTATATTTATGTGTAATCTATTCATCCAACTGAACACTTTTTTAGTTGATTAGGTAAAAAATACTATTGCCAAGATTATAAATAGAGTGAAAATGACCTTTGTAATTTGAGGACATAAAAAAGAATATACATTCAGGTATTGCAGTGAATAATATCGGAATAATGTTAATTTATTGAATATTTAACGTAATTTTTATGCCATCAAGGGCTAACAGACGATCAGTTAACATAACCACTCTCTCCTTGGATCCTGAAAGGTTAACCAGAACTCGAGCAAACCCCACCTCTTCAAGTAACTGATAACTTTCCCACTTAAATCAGTGGTGAGAGACGTATGATAACGAGACACAATGTCGTATATCAATCATCACGGAGACTGTTGCCGGGCGGGGATTCGAACTCACGACCCTTAAACAGTCGCCCTGTTCTTTGACTCCGTAATATTACTATTTCTGATTGATTGAAAGCATGGGCGCAATTCAGTATTGTTTAATTTAGTTTAAACATATTTTATTACATATGTTACATATGTCAATATATACAAATGCACATAAAATGATAACAAATATATAACATATGCAAATGGATTGAACTACAAGTTATAACAACATTAGTTACAGTTTTTCAGTATTGTTCGAAAATAGATTGTTGATTCTGTTGGTGCTAGGAGCTTGTGCGCTAATGGGCTGCTGAATAGTTCATTACTCTCACAAATAGACCTGTTTTGTGTTTCCTTTTGATTTTTTTCGCAAAATTTATCATAATATAAATATGTTAAAAATATTCATTTACAAATTAAAACTCTGAATTTCATTTTATGCTATATTCTTGAGAAGCTTAATAGCATGTTCTGTAAGTAATGACTAAATGGGATGCATTAGTTATGAGTGTAAAGTTAGTAAGTAGTTCGAAGTTGGTAGTTGGGGATTCGAATAACCAGCTTCCGGCCAGCTGCCAGTTGGGGATTCGGATTCGTTATTATAATCACTATCACTATTTCATTGACATATTTTACTCGTGTTTATATGTTTAAAAATATAATCAATGAAAGAAAATGTCGGTATATTAGTATAAAATCTGAATCCCCAACTGGCAACTTGTTGGTAGTCGACTATTCGCGGCGAATCTGGCCAACTGGACTTGAATCGCCGTCTGGTGAGTATATTGAAGAACCAGCCCTGCACGGATGCGTTATTTATTATAAAGAACTTATTTGTTATTAAATTGATTTGTTAAAATAATAAAACAGTGATTTAAAAAACTCCGAATCCCCAACTGCAGCTGGTTTGTAGTTGGTGGCTCGCAGCGAATCCCCAATCGCCTTATGGTGAGTATATACGGTGTATTGAAGAAACAACGCGGTTCTGATGTCTTTTTTATTACTATGTACTATTTTTCAATTTAAATGATATGTTAAAAGTAAAACAGCGATTTAAAAAAAATTCCGAATCCCCAACTGGAAGCTTGTTGGTAGTTTGTAACGTTACGTCATTTCCTGTCAGTTATTTAGCTAAGCTTTACAAAATGGATGTGACAAAGTCCTTAAAAGACTGCGATTTTCCTGAAGAAGGCGGAAGCCGAAAATTTGTGAAAAAAGAGTTTAATATAGACATTGATATAATATTTATTTAATTTATATATATAAATGTTGAAAGTAAAGTCTTGTTTATTTTTTTTAAAAAAAAATCAGGACTGAGGAAGGGGATATGAAATTCAATATAGGCCCTGCATTTTTTTTCAAGTCTACTTCTTCGCTTTGTAAATAGTGTAATATGCGGCCTTCAGTGCACACTCTGGACAGAAAAAATGCTCTTCGACGAAACTTGATACTATTTTGTAATTCTTGTTTGGCAGTACGGATGTAAATAAATATAGAGAATACAATGTTAGTGTCTAATATTATCAGTTTTATCAAGTGAGGCTTAGAAAAAAACAGGACGAGGCTTTGTAGAGTCCTTGTTTGTATATTGCCGAACCTGATAAAGTTGATTATATTAGACACTTACATGGTATTTTATTTATCATGTCAATATTTTTAGTTTGTTTTTTATTCATTCAAGTATGGTTAAAAGTAGTTCCGTCCGGGTCAAAATGTATAATTTTACATAATGATGTCATATGCCTGATTAACTTGCATTGACATGATAAACATATGTTTATCAGGCAGGCAGTTTATCAACAGAAATGAATACATTGACATGATAAAATACAATGTAAGTTTCCTTCTTTAGCTGGATAGTTGTATGATGTCAACCATGCATGTAAAAAGATTGTATTCACGATAGAAATAAGAAGGACAACCCAATTGTTGCTTTACAATTAACACATAAACATGATGTTCATACTGTTAAAAAGAATAATAGTACATCGTAACAATACCAGTAATAGTACGTATCAATTTCATGTATTAAACATGTAATGAAGAACTAATGAATATGTTCATGATGACGATGCGGCTGATAATGATAAGTGAATGACCGTATCTAATGTTGTGAGAACCTGTGGTTTGACCATTTTGCATATAATCGTATGTAATTGACAAGCATTCAATATTATGCAATATGCGTGTACATGTTTCAACCGATGATGATAACAGAAGATAGTAATAGTAATAATAATAATTATAATAATAAAATTACTTATAACATGAATCTAAGTATTTAATAATTGTATCTTATAATTACATATGTTGAAAAGGAATAGACCCAGTTCAAATAAAGCGTATAAATTCTGCATAAATGTCGATTATTGCAGTGAATCATAAACGCAATGGCACAGTTTAATGTTAAATCCCATATGGTATATGCAATCAAATTGATAATGATAGCAATATACGTTTAATAACGAAGATGATATCAGCAATTCGCTTTCACTGACATGACAAATGATGATTCTCAACAAATTGGGTATCGTGATTTTCAATGAAATTAATTTTAATGACGATACTGTACACGTGTCGAGAAAATGAACGAGATTTTCTTTCTCCGATAGTTGTTAATTCATTTGATTACCAAAAAAATCTATAATCACAAATTATGAAGTAATTTAATATGCAATTAATCAAATGCTACTATCATTTCTTAAAGGGGCATGCACACTGTCAACCAGAATTCAATAATAAAAAATATACATCAATGATCATTACTAGCAGAAGCACCGGCATCAATAGCAGCATAAGACAATCAGATTCAATATTTACAGTCACGCCATTAACAGCCTTGGCACCAGATCGAATTAACAGTAGTAATGACTATAACAGTTCTCCCAAAGATCTTAACTCCATCAACAACACAAATTCCGCTCAAGATTGTAACTAGTATAGCAATAACAGTAAGTAACTCAAACAGTTCTACCTTAAACAACAGTAAATATAATGACGGCAGAAACATTAATCAATATAGTAACAATATCAACAACACAGGAACTTCTTCAACAGATGAACAAAAATTAACAATAACCGTTACTGCAATAGTACTACCGAAAGCAACAGTAAATATAATGAATACAAAAACATAAGTAAATATAGTAACACTATCAACAACACAGGAACTTCTTCAACAGATGAACAAAAACTAACAACAAAAGTAATCCTAACAGTACTACCGAAAACAACAGTAAACATAATGACGACAAAAACATGAGTAAATATAATTACACTATCAACAATACAGGAACTTCTTCAACGGATGAACAAAAACTAACAAAAACAGTAACTGCAACAGTACTACCGAAAACAAGAGTAAACATAATGACGACAAAAACATTAGTAAATATAGTAACAATATTAACAACACAGGAACTTCTTCAACAGATGAACAAAAACTAACAATAACAGTAAATCCAACAGTACTACCGAAAACAAGAGTAAACATAATGACGACAAAAACATTAGTAAATATAGTAACAATATCAACAACACAGGAACTTCTTCAACAGATGAACAAAAACTAACAATAACAGTAAACCCAACTGTGCTACCGAAAACAACAGTAAACATTATGACGCTATAAACATTAGTGAATATAGTTAAGCTATCAACAACACAAGAACTTCGTCAACAGATCAACAAAAACTAACAATAACAGTAAATGCAACAGTACTACCGAAAGCAACAGTTAATATAATGACGACAAAAACATTAGTAAATATAGTAACACTATCAACAACACAGAAACTTCTTCAACAGATGAACAAAAATTAACAATAAAAGTAACCCTAACAGTTATACCGAAAACAAGAGTAAACATAATGACGACAAAAACATGAGTTAATATAATTACACTATCATCAATACAAGAACTTCGTCAACAGATGAACAAAAATTAACAACAACAGTAACCCCAACAGTACTACCGAAAACAACAGTTAACATAATGACTACAGAAACATTAGTGAGTTTAGTAACAATATCAACAACACAGGAACTTCGTCAAAAGATGAAAAAAAACTAACAATAACAGTAACCCCAACAGTACTACCGAAAACAACAGTAAACATAATGACGACAAAAACATTAGTAAATATAGTAACAATATCAACAACACAGGAACTTCTTCAACAGATGAACAAAAACTAACAATAACAGTAACCCCAACAGTACTACCGAAAACAAGAGTAAACATAATGACGACAGAAACATTAGTGAGTTTAGTAACAATATCAACAACACAGAAACTTCTTTAACAGATGAACAAAAATTAACAACAACAGTAACCCCAACAGGTCTACCAAAAACAACAGTAAATATTATGACGACAGAAACATTAGTGAATATAGTAAAACTATCAACAACACAGGAACTTTGTCAACAGATGAACAAAAACTAACAATAACAGTAAATGCAACAGTACTACCGAAAACAACAGTTAATATAATGACGACAGTAACATGAGTAAATATAGTAACAATATAACACTACAGGAACTCGTCAACAGACCAACAAAAACTTACAATAACAGTAACTGCAACAGTACTACCGAAAACAACAGTTAATATAATGACGACAGTAACATGAGTAAATATAGTAACACTATCAACAATATAAGCGGCAGAGACGGAGGTAGTGGTAGTGGCAGTGGCGGCAGAGACATAGGTGGTGATAGTGACAATGGTAGCAGAGACAGTGGTGGTGGTAGTGACAGTGGTAGCAGAGACAGAGGTGGTTGTAGTGACAGTGATAGCAGAGACGGAGGTGGTGGTAGTTTCAGTGGTGGTAGAGATGGAGGTGGTGATAGTGAGATTGGTGGCAGAGACAACGACAGAGGATTGGAGTGGTGGAGAATAGGTATTCATGATTATAATTATTTATCATTATGAAATGGAAAAATAATGAAGTTCTTAATTAAGAAATAACCTTTTGTTAAAAGTTCATGAGATATGAACTTACACGTGCCATGTACAGAGAAAGTGCATCCCGGTAGAGTTCACGCAAACTTTGCCAGTTATATATTCAAGTCAGCTGTATTACTTATCAAGGCATTTAAGCTTTAAATTCAAACAACTGATTTATGAATGTGCAATGTTACTATATGATTTATTTTTAAATATATATGCATGTCTGTATAATCACTTAATCACAATTTACAATGAAAAGTTTCTAGTTTACAATATTTTTATGAAATGTGCAAATGATTGTGTAATTATTGCAATATTTGTTATATAACTTGTAATATGTTAATCCCCACAGGTCTTAAAGCCGATTGGAATTTCTTAATAAAGAATATCTTCCTATATTATGCAACATATACCGATGAACTGTATATATTCAAGTTATTTAAATGACAATCTGTTCTGTTCTATTCTGTTCTGTTCCATATTCAAGTTCATATCTCATAAAAAGGTAACACATTATCTGTTCTGTTCTGTTTTTTTTTCTATTCTGTTCTTTTCTATATTCGAATTCATATCACATGAATACTTAATACATTATTTGTTAAGTTCTGTTCTGTTCTGTTCTGTTCTGTTCTGTTCTGTTCTGTTCTGTTCTGTTCTATATTCAAGTTCATAACTCACGAAAAGGTAACACATATGTTCTGTTCTGTTCTGTTCTTTTCTATATTCAAGTTCATATCTCACGAATAAGTAACATATTATCTAAGCTGCTCCGTGAAGATCGGGGTTGGCAACACGCCATTGAACAGATAACTTTTCCATTGAAGTGTTTCATTTCCATTGGTGGCTAGCATGGTACGTTCTGTTATGTTCATATGCATCTGCTGTTACACATGGCGTTTCGTTTTTCACCCGAAAATAACTTTCAATTCCCACCAAAATAAATACCATCGGACAATGAAATGTGCCAAACAGTGAAACTGTCTACCAAACAAAATTCGCCAGTGAATGCTGAATAAATTATCAGATGAGGAAGTTATTTGATATACTTATATCTATAGTCTGTTATGTTAATTGATTTTAAATCTTAATTTTTTTTGGAAAACAAAAATGAAAAGATTCCGATCTATGTTCTAATTTTATTAAATAATTCAACATACTGTATGTACAACAAAACACGTTCAACCAATCGTCGGTGTCATATACTTCGCCGGTTTCGCTGGTGACCACAAAGACTAATAGGTAGGCTAATATCAATATGATAATAAAAGAATTTCTGATTTTTTTTGTCAGTGACACCTTTAGTATTTCTTTAATATCTTTTCGAATATTTGTCTGAATTTATTAAGTTTAATACCAGAGTAAAGCTGATGAAAAATATGAATATTTCCAATTATGTAATATTTTTTCTTCTGAATTTAAATTATTACGCGTTAAAAACGGGAAATAAAAATGATTATATTTTTGCGATTTTTTATTTTTTTTCGCAAACAACAACAACAACAACAACAACAACAACAACAACAACAACAACAACAACAACAACAACAACAACAACAACAACAACAACAACAACAACAACAACAAAACGGTAGCGTACTTGGCTGAACAAATTAATTTTAACAACAGATCAAAGAAAAATAAACTGTGTGTAATGGTGTAGTTGTTAGTTCTTTATCTGTGATAAAATTTTAATATAAATATCTAAGGATGTTTTTTCTATTTACTTACTTAAATTCGGCTAAAATGAGAAAAATGCTTACAACAACTTACTGTAAGTTTAAAAATTCTTCATTTCTTTGAAATTAAAAAAAAGTTCACCACTCAAAGTTACAAATAAACCCTTTATTTTGGTAACAAAATCACATAAATATGTTGATTCATACAGAGGAGTTGTGCTTCCAAGATTTACATAACGCCAAATGTTCTACCTGAAATTTAGACAAGTACCTGCTGTTGCCTATCTCTGATCAAGTTCATATAGGGGTATATATTTTTTAACATATGTGACCAAAATGTTTTTACATTTGTGATGTTTTATGACATACGTGGCTATTATCATAATTGTTTTAGAGTTCACGTTGTTTTTAAAGTATTTACATATGTGGTAAAATTGATCACATGTGTGACCATTTTACATTTCGGTATTCTGCATACACTTCAGTGAAAGAGTTACGTCACAGATGTAAATTTTATATTTTAAAATAATAATAGCAAACGTGGTGATTGTCATACATAGGTTCCCGCTGATTGAATAACTTTGCCATCTGTTGCTTGTATCCGGTGTTTAGCAAGGAGATCGGAGTTCATTAACCCGTCAACCTTCGCAGCTGGTCGGTTATCTAATACAGTAACTTATTACAAGGAAGCCATTGGCAAACAGCATATTAACGAGATAAATATCGAAAATCACAATTGTGCTTTTGATATCTTTAAAAGGAAAAATCCATTATGAAAACGGACACATTGTATCAGCTTGAAGCACGACCGTATGAATTGCTACCTCAGGTGCACATCGTGGCTAGCATTGCTTCGTTTTTCATAAAGTGTTTTTTTCATAACAAACATATTTAAAAAAAAAGAAGAAAAATAAAGGTCTTTATGTTTTTTTTTTAATTTAAGAAATCACTGGAAAATGTTGCTTTTATATAAACATTTTTTTAACAATATTGGCTTCGTTAGTTTTTATTAAAAGAGCAAAGGTAAAAAAATTATAAAAGAAAAAAGAAAATCGTTTGTTTTATAACGATACGAAATGCTGAGTTGATTAATTGCTTACAAAAATATAGACTCGTGTGATCGGCTATCCGAATCTATGGTACGTGCAAGATGTATCATGTTTAACTTGAGATATAGGTGGACCATCAATATATGGGTGGGCCAAGATATAGGTGGACGAAGATATTGGTGGACAGTATATGGTTTGGCCAAGATATAGGTGACCCAAGATATGGCTGGACCAATATATGGGTGGGCCAAGATATGGGTGGACCAATATATGGATGGACCAAGATATAGGTGGACCAATATATGGGTGGACCAAGATATAGGTGAACCAAGATATCGGTGGACCAATATATGGTTGGACCAAGATATAGATGGACCAATATATGGGTGGGCCAATATATGGGTGGACTAATATATTGGTGGGTCAAGATATAAGTGGACCAATATATGGGTGGACCAAGATATAGGTGGACCAAGATATGGGTGGACCAAGATATGGGTGGACCAATGTGTGGGTTGGCCAAGATATGGATGGACCAATGTATGGGTTGGTCAAGATATGGGTGGACCAATATATAGGTGGACCAATATATGAGTGGACCAATATATGGGTGGGTCAAGATATGGGTGGACCAATATATAGGTGGACCAATATATGGGTGGGCCAAGATATGGGTGGACCAAGATATGGGTGGACCAATGTATGGGTGGGCCAAGATATGGGTGGACCAATATATTGGTGGACCAATATATGGATGGGCCAATATATGGGTGGACCAAGATATAGGTGGACCAATGTATGGATGGCCAATATATGGGTTGACCAATATATGGGTGGGCCAAGATATAGGTGAACGACAAGAGCGCATTTGCCTTAATGGTAATAATGACATGAAAAGCAAATTCCATTTTGTTTTAATATGTCAAACATGCAGAGAAATAAGACGTAAATATATCAAACAGTTTTATGCACAGAGACGTAACATGTGGAAGTGTTTATTTCTACTTCATTCAATAAAGAAATAATAGATTTTAGTAAACTCCTTACATAGGTATTATGTGAAGAACGTTCTATAACACAATAAGTGCTCACCCTTTTTTTGATATTGAAAATGTTAAATTGATATAGAGAGTATTTAAGTTACCTTCTTAGTCGTAAAATGTGATTGGGAGTTATGTGGATTTGGAACCTTTGTATTTGTTAAAACTTGTGTATTGATTTGTCAGGTAAATGTATTGTATATATGTTTTATATGATGAGAAATTGTAATACTTTAAATCAATAAAATTTCTTAATCTTCGTCTTCATTTTTTTTCACACCTTTATGATGTACTTTTTGAATACGGACAAACTATTGGAACACATTTGTTTTATTCTCACTGGCTCGATGAATCTTGCATCAATGACGAATTCTCTCTTCATTTCTTCCCATGTCTAATTTCTTACTTTCTGCTTTTGGTATTTTCATTTATTCGTTCTTTTTTTATATATATTTAAATATATCACTGAACTGTCATGCACATGTCAGTATAATAAACTGCTTACTAACTTACTTATTTACTTACTTACTTATTTTGGGTTGGAATATTTACAAATATTTCTGTTGCAGTGATTGCAGCTATGTTAATTATTATTAATATATCTTACCTCGTATTGACCTTGGTCACTGCTGTGTATGTCAGAAATTGTAAATAAACATTTCAGTTGTAAGATTAAAAAAAAATACCTCAAGATTCGTGCTTGACTAAAACAATCGATATTGCTTCTGCAAACTTGCAGACATGAATGGAACTTTCCCTGCAAGAGTAACATTTGAAATAGTCACTCTTGTGTATAAAATACTAATAACATAACATTGCCCCCTCCATATATAAGGAATGCATTTATTTTAATTTATAGCTACAGGTATTCCATTTACAAGTCTAATATCCTCATAAACCGAGGAATAAGTGGTCCTAAATTTAATCTTAGTTTATATACTTTCCGAGTAAATCATAATACATTATCTAAAATATCCATCAAACAATAAAGAACTTTGAATACTCTTCCATTAAGGATGTTGTCTAGGACATGTTCAGATTTTCATGTGTGTGAATTTTATATTTTTAATTAAAGTTGTCTTTATTGAAGCATAAAGGGTATGGATACATTGACCGAATTATTCCACAATTATTTTATTTTTTGACAATTTTTCTTTCTATACTTTTGATTAACTTTTTGCATATTTTTCATAAAAGAAAGGTAGGGAGAAGGGGTAACTTTAGCTGGAATAAATATTTTTTTCATAATAGAAAACCTTGTTTCGCTATTTCATAATGTTGTTCAAGTGTATGATAGTATATATTAGACTTATTTTAAAAAAAACATAACATTAATTATTTTCTGATGTTATTAACTATAAACATTTGTCTAATAACACCAAAATATACACTGCTTATTGTAACCTGACAAACATATTTTTTTTAAAAATGCACAGCAGCCTATGATTTTCTTAATAAAATCTGATAGTGCTTACACTGGACCAAAGAAAACCAAAATAAAAAAAAAGTCTAATTATCCTAACATATAAATAAATATATATCATTAGTATTAAAAAAACTGCATATGAAAAGTGAGTGGGTATAGCTGATATTTTTTAAAACCAAATATAAGATAGATAAAAGCATTATTTTCAGTAAATTAAAATATCTGTTATCCATTGTTAACATGAGGCTCATTTCAAGTCCAGTTTCATTTGTATAATAGAATAATATCTTTATGATCCAATCAAAATTTGCAAAATATTAGATTTTATTGTAGGTATTATCTTTAAAATGAAATAGCACAAAAATGAGTACAGCAACATATTTTTTTCTGATCAATTTCATCTTAGATAATGATAAATATTATTTTAAACTGAATTAAAAAGAAATCTTGTAATTTTCATTTTGATGAGCCAACTTTGTGAAACATATTAAATACCAATTCAGTCAATCATTTTAAAATTTTATTTTACTTTGAAATAAAAAAAAAACACTTTTTGTTCATACTTGTTGGTGAATACACACACTACTTTTTGTGTCCCTTTTCCGATTTTACATTTCTTTTTATATCGTTAAAGGTACATGTATATTCCATAGTCTTGTATCCACAATTGATGAATACCTTATGCAGGGTGCATTTTATTTTAATTTATAATTAATTAATTAATTTACTACATATGTATTCCATTTAAAAAAAATAGGATCTTCATAAAAATATTTAACCTTAATTTATATACTCCCCAAGTTAATTATATGTAGTATTTAAGTTATCCATCATGTTTTGGAATAATCTTTCCTTTAAAAGAACATAAGAAATATTAATTCAATCAATTCATAGGTGTAGGAGCCGGGGGGGGGGGGGGGGGGGGGGGGCCAGGGGGCATATATTTTCATGCCTGGAAGTACATTCTCATATATTCTCTTACATGTTTTAGTATACACATAAAGACCTGCTACCACTAATAGTTAATGTGCCATACACATGTACTAGTATACACATAAAGGCCTGCTACCACTAATGCTAACTGTGTCATACACGTACTAGTATTCACATATAGGCCTGCTACCACTAATGGTAAATGTGTCATATATACAGGCCTGCTATTACTAATGGTAACTGTGCATATACATGTACTAGTATACACATATAGGCCTGCTACCACTAATGGTAAATGTGTCATATATACAGGCCTGCTATCACTAATGGTAACTGTGCATATACATGTACTAGTATACACATAAAGGTCTGCTACCACTAATGGTAAATGTGTCATATATATAGGCCTGCTATCACTAATGGTAACTGTGCATATACATGTACTAGTATACACATAAAGGCCTGCTACCACTAATTGTAAATGTGTCATATATACAGGCCTGCTATCACTAATGCTAACTGTGCATATACATGTACTAGTATACACATAAAGGCCTGCTACCACTTATGGTAACTGTGTCATATATATAGGCATAATACCACTAATGGTAACTGTGCCATACACATGTACTAGTATACACATATGGGCCTGCTACCACTTATGGTAACTGTGTCATATATATAGGCTTAATACCACTAATGGTAACTGTGCCATATAAATGTACTAGTATACACATGTAGGCTTGCTACCGCTAATAGTAACTGTGCCACACACATGTACTAGTATACACATATAGGCCTGCTGCCACTAATGGTAAATGTGTCATATATATAGGCCTGATACCACTAATGGTAACTGTGCATATACATGTACTAGTATATACATATAGACCTGATACCACTAATGGTAACTGTGCCATACACATGTACTAGTATACACATATAGGCCTGCTACCACTAATGGTAACTGTGTCATATATACAGGCCTGATACCACTTATTGTAACTGTGCATATACATGTACTAGTATACACATATAGGCCTGCTACCACTAATGGTAAATGTGTCATATATATAGGCTTGATACCACTAATGGTAACTGTGCATATACATGTACTAGTATACACATAAAGGCCTGCTACCACTTATGGTAACTGTGTCATATATATAGGCTTGATATCACTCATGGTAACTGTGCATATATTTATTTCTTTTGTTAGTGCCAAATAATGCCTTCTGGTTCATTGTAGAACCAAACAGGAATGACATGTGTTACCCTCAGGTGAATCCTCTGCTGGTGGGGGTACGGGGACCTCTCCCCAAAAATTTTGATATCTTAATAAGCAAATACTGCATTCTAGTAAGTTATAAGTGGGATAAGGAAGTTAATAACACCAGTGTGGGAGGGAATGTCCCCTACTGGAGAGGCTTCGGCTCCTACCACGGGAAAAGGTAGTTATAGTTTTCAAGATAAAAGATATGGTTGTCATTTATTGCAGTTTGGTTTTGGACGGGTTGTTCCCTGCTGGTGGGGGTACCTGGAAACTTTTGTTATCTTAAAAACCTAATGCTGTATTTCTGCAAGTTTTAGAGAAAAAAGATTGTTATTACTCCTGAATATTTTATGACTTTTACACGATTTATCAAACTATAACATGTATCAAATAAAATGAAATTCCACTGTGTTTTAAACCCAGTACACAATGTAGCCTACTGTGAAAACTGAGAGAGGATGGTGCTCTCTGCTGGTTGGAGTAGGACCCTGGATTTTTTATATTCTAAAAACCAAATGCTATATATTCTAGTTAATTTTAGGGAAGAATGGTTGTTATTTACTTCAATATTTTATCAACTATCAGATGTATTAAGAATAGGATTTCAAACCCAAAACATCATGCACTGCGTGTTAAAACGTAAGGGAGAGTATTGGATTGAGCTAGTGGCGTCACGCACCCCACCCATCACCCTTGATATAAATGATATAAAAAACACCAATTACTGCATTCTAGTGAGATTTTAGAATAGCATATAATTTTGGTTGTCATTTATTCCAGTTTGGGAAAGAGTGTCCCTTTCTGGTTAATTCCAATGGAAAATAGTTGTAGTTTACTCCATTCTTTTTGTGACAATGTAATTAAACGTTTTATTAAAAAAATAAGATGTACTACATAGATCTATTAAAAAATGTGCTTCCTATGGGTTTAAACTCATGCATGACAAGCCAAAACGTGAGAAAGAGTGTGAAGAGGGCTGGTGGCGGTACGGGGTCTTAACCCGGAAACATTTTAATATCTAAAACAACAAATGCTGCATTGTCTAGTGAGTTTTTAGGATATAAAAAAGTATTGTCATTTTCTGACTGGCACCCGGCTTTTACCTATACTGACGTCCGTATCTCCGAAGAACCTTTTTTATATTTTTAAAAAAGTTGACAGCAGATCGTTAATAAGAAACGTTGCACGTCCACGCCTTACTTAAT
The DNA here is from genome assembly GCA_029582155.1 of Panopea generosa. Lineage (NCBI taxonomy): Eukaryota > Metazoa > Mollusca > Bivalvia > Adapedonta > Hiatellidae > Panopea > Panopea generosa. The sequence goes on from CM055901.1 coordinate 62,704,933, forward strand.
CTCGCAAATCTGCTCATATGGTCATAATACCAGTAGTATCCTTACACGGTACCATAGTTTATCATTTCTATCGGGAATGCGTAGCTTTAACAGTTATCGGAATGTGTCGGACATTAACGTTAACTAACGACAGCAAGCAGCGTTGCTGATGTTGATTAAAAATAAATCGATGACAACACAAACACAGAAATGGGTCCCGAATAAATTCCGTTGTATGCGTGTAAGTATACTTTGTAATTACTTAATACACTTTACATAATTTAGAATTTCATTGAAAAATTTTGCAGCAACTATTTTTTCTTTTAATGATGCGTGGAGTTTGAAAGCCATTTGCAAGCTATTTAATTTGGTAGTTTTTTATAGTGATAGTGTAAATATCTCCCCGTTCGTTTGGTCCTACAAACGTCGGACAGTGGGTGTATGACTTTTGTCGGTGAATATGTGGGCTTCATATGTTGTTGTTCAGTTTTTTTCTTCTTCACATACTTAAAGTAATCATAAATTTATTGTCATAGGGAAGTAAGTATATTAGTGTAGGACCGTTTCAATTATTGAGAGGGGAGAGTGTGCACCTGAGGAGAGAGTATATGGGAAGTATATGCTGGCCCCCAAACCTGAACATTGAAGTGGGGTGGGGGAGGGGGTGCACCTGAGGAGAAAGTATATGAGAAGTATATACTGGCCCCCAAACCTGAACATTGAAGGTGGTGGTGGGGGAGGGGGTGCACCTGAGGAGAGAGTATATGGGAAGTATACGCTGGTTCCCAAACCTGAACATTGAAGGTGGGGGAGGGGTTGCACCTGAGGAGAGAGTATATGGGAAGTATATACTGGCCCCCAAACCTGAACATTGAAGGTGGTGGTGGGGGAGGGGTTGCACCTGAGGAGAGAGTATATGGGAAGTATATACTGCCCCCCCCCCCCCCCCAAACCTGAACATTGAAGGTGGTGGTAGGGGAGGGGGTGCACCTGAGGAGAGAGTATATGGGAAGTATATACTGCCTCCCCCAAACCTGAACATTGAAGGTGGTGGTGGGGGAGGGGTGCATCTGAGGAGAGAGTATATGGGAAGTATACGCTGGCCCCCAAACCTGAACATTGAAGGTGGTGGTGGGGGAGGGGTACATCTGAGGAGAGAGTATATGGGAAGTATACGCTGGCCCCCAAACCTGAACATTGAAGGTGGTGGTGGGGGAGGGGGTGCACCTGAGGAGAGAGTATATGGGAAGTATACGCTGGCCCCCAAACCTGAACATTGAAGGTGGTGGTGGGGGAGGGGGTGCACCTGAGGAGAGAGTATATGGGAAGTATAAGCTGGCCCCCAAACCTGAACATTGAAGTGGGGGTGGGGAGTGGTTTCTACGCCTATGTATTGAATCACTGAGTAACACAGTGCAACAATTCTCTTTTTATCTAATTGGATTGCTAAAGTTTACCAATTTCATAATTAAAGGTATCGAAATCATCATTTGTAAGAGAACTCAGAACACACTACCTCTGCAGTATTCATTTGTGTACTTCCGAACACTGGCAGAGGTACAGTTGGAAAGCAACTGAGTTATTATCAGATTAGATGTAAACAAATGTAAAATGCAAATGTAAACAAAAGTTAAAAGCTCGGTCCACTCGTCTAAGAAATACACATTTCGATCAAAGTTATTTATATTCTCGCTTTTTAAAAACAGTCACTAAGGGGTCTACAGGAATGGTTTTAGCAATACTATAAACACATTTAACATGTTATTATCAAAAAGTGTGCATATCCAAAGTTAAAGGAAGCTTTAAAAAACAATGTGTATTTTCTGTGCTCTGCTCCACCCAAGTATTTTTTATGTACCTAGCAGGGTTCTCAATTAGAACTGGCTGCAGGCTGTTTAAAAAACACTTTTGATCTGTTAATATTCTCATAAAATCTGAAATTATCTTGTACATAATTTGACCCAAGATTGGTATAATTTCAATTTAAGCCATCCTTAAAAAAATATTTGTTTGCTGTGCTCTGACCCAGTAGAAGTGATAAAATATATATTCTTATAAATTTATGGAAAATTTAGAGGAATGTGAATTTATTTTTTATTAACTTTTCAAAGATTTTTAGAATTTATCATAATTATTAATGTGGATTTATAGCTGTGATACATATTTTTAAATGCTAGATAAATAACAAAGTATAATTTCTATGATATGAACCTAAGAACATAAACATAATTTTTGTAATAAGTGCAAACAGTTTGATCAATCAGAATGACGGTATGCTTAAAAGGACCCCATTGGAAATAAATTGAAATCCTGTGGAAATATATCTCTCTCAAAATTAATGTATATTTTATCTAAGTTGAATACAGTAATATTAAGTCTGTGATGCTGATATGATATATCAAATAGTTAACTAGTTTAATATTTTACTTACAATAATATGGTAATGCTTCTGTAATTATTTCATGTTAATGTACTAGATTTATCTTTTATGTATATATATCACAAATAAATCAAATCAAATCAATGTCATTTTGAACAAAAATGGACAAAATTCAAAATTACACAGGGATGGATCTAGGATTTTAGTTAATAGGGGCGCAACATAAAATCTGAACAGACACACACGTTTTTCAGTAGAAATACAGTAAATTTTGAGAAAATATGAGAGTTTTCACCTCTGCAAATCTGCCTGGTTTATGAGAACTTTGTCAGTTCTCTTTGCTTCTGAAAAAGTGTCGGATATTCCAACAGTACTCTTCTTGAATTCTCAAGATAAAGAATTTATAATAGCCTTCCAGTCTGTATAAAAACAGTTTTATATGTAATACATGCTTTCTAAGATATCTAAGAACCTTTGACATCTTTTACTGTAAGAAAATGAGTAGGTCTGGATTGGATTGGATTACTGTAAATATTATAACAAAAGTATAACAAAAGTATGCACTTTATTAGCTGAACAAGTATCTGGCTTGTGAAAGTCTTGGATCGTGTGTCAGGTCATTTAAGGAGGCTTTTAACCTGCAACTTGAAGTATCTACAGCAGAAGGCATTGAGTTTGCTTTGCTGAAATTGTAAGAATTTGTTTGAAACATAACCACAGCTCAATTTTTTCTAAGCAATATCCCCAACTGCCATCTACATCGCCTCATCTGCCATTTAGGTCACCTCATCTGCCATCTAGGTCACCATACTTGCCATCTAGGTTGCCTCATCTGCCATCTAGGTTATGTCACCTGCCATCTAGGTCACCTCATCTGCCATCTAGGTCACCACACCTGCCATCTAGGTAACCTCATCTGCCATCTAGGTCACCATACCTGCCATCTTGGTTACCTTACCTGCCATCTAGGTCACCTCACCATCTATGTCACCTCACCTGACACCTAGTCACCTAATATCTAAGTCACCTCACCTGCCACCTAGGTCACCTCACCATCTAAGTCAGCTCACTTGCCACCTAGGTCACCTCACCTACCATCTAGGTCACCTCACCATCTATGTCACCTCATCTGCTCATTTAATGAAACCGGTACCAGAACACTACCATTAGGGAGTTGTATACATTTTTGTCATATTTGTTTTTACTTTTCAGTTAAATATTAATGGTGATGCCATCATGTCTCCTTTATTACACCTACTGGTTTGCTGCCTGATGTTTGTACAGGTAAAAACAATATCTGCCAAATATCCTGGCGAAGAAAAACACAACGTTGGAACTTTGGAAGGAGATGTACAAAACTGGGCAGTCCTGATAGAAAACTATATTTTACAGGTACTTATTTCTGCTCATGACACTTGAAACATAAGTGGAAGGGCATTTAGTGTTACCATTGCTCTCCATCCATTCGTCGTCCTTGATTATGTTTTCCACTTAATACCTGAAGTTTCGTTATAGTTTAAACTTATTTATTTTACTTTGGTTGTGCAACAAGTTCTTACAAATTGGGCAAATCAACCTCGAAGATTCCTGGATTGAACCACTGTACTAAGCATATGCGGAAAAGTGTCTAGTTCAAGGACACCACACATAGACTTGGGGGAGGATTGAACCCACGTCCCTCCGATCGTGGATTCGGTGCTCTACCACTTGACCACACGCTCCAAGTTTCCTTCAAGATATAGGGATTGAATTTTGTGTGAAGGTTCCTAATAGAAGAAGGAATTTTGGGACTGGCTGTGAGGTTAATGTTTTCTGCTTAATTAGAGCATCTACTTCAGTTTCCTGTAAGATATATTGAGGGACTTTGTTGTATAGGTTCTTTACAGGAAATGGAGGGTTGGGATTGGTTTTGAGGTAAATTGGGTCAAGATCACTGTTACTTAAAATAGAAAAACAGTGACTTAAAAGTGAAATTTTCAGGTTGGTTTGGAAATAAATCTGTCGAAGTCATTGTTACTAATGAAAGAAAACATGGTTTCTGTTTAAAAGCTAAAGTTTTCTTCTCCACTTTTCAAACTTGGGAGCTTAAATATCATTTAACAACAATTACTTATAATTCTTTTGGCTTGTTATCATGTTATGGGTGTATATTGACTGTTTTGCACTCCTCATTTATAGATAATAATTTACATGTCGTTTTGTAAAATAAATGAGTTCTATGGCATGATGTGGAGCGCATGGTCAAGGGGTAGAGCATCAGACCCAGAATCAGTGGGTCATGGGTTCAATCCCCTGCCAGGACTTTGTAGTGTTCTTAAGCAAGACACTTCATCCATAGGCTTAGAACTGGTTCTACCCAGGAAAACTTCAAGCATGATTTGTAAGGACTGACTGCGGTGTGGTCTAGTGGTAGAGCGTCCGCCTCGCATGCAGAAGGTCGTGGGTTTGATCCCCGGCTGGGTCATACCAAAGACTTTATAAATGGTACAAGAAGCTGCCTCGCTTGACGCTCAGCATTTAGAGGAGAGTTCTAGGTCCGGTCAGCCCGGTGTCAGTATAATGTGACTTGGTGGGGTATCATACCATGTGTCTGCGGCATGATACTCCAGTGTGACAGCGCTTAGAATACTGTCTCAAGTAGACACAGTCGCGATATGACGGAAAAATTGTTGAAAGTGACGTAAACACCATACAACAACAACTTGTTAGGACTTATTTCACTATCGATGAAAAAAAAATGTTTAATTTAGGTTATTGATGTTTATAAATATCACACATGACTGATTGTCTAATGTATGCCTCTTTTTGACAATGGACTGGTTATTGATATATTGATGGCATGTGGTTTTCAGAACAGAAAGGGACCATTGCAAGTCTCTACAGGGGGATAATAGTCATCCAAATAAGTGTTTGTCCATTTTATTCATTGTTGTGGTATAATTTTCAATTTGTTCATTTCTATGGTATGACATGAGTTGTGGCAAGACTAATAAGTCTGACTTCTGAGGATACCATGTGGACACATGAACCTGGCATGAGTAGAAACAACATCAACTATAGCATTTCTATATCATAGTAAATTGGTTCATTGCATCTATAGCATTTCTATATCATAGTAAATTTGTTCATTGCATCTATAGCATTTCTATATCATAGCAAATTGGCAAATTGGATCATTGCATCTATAGCATTTCTATATCATAGCAAATTGGATCATTGCGTCTATAGCATTATTATATCATAGCAAATTGGATCATTGCATCGATAGCATTTCTATATCATAGCAAATTGGATCATTGCATCGATAGCATTTCTATATTATAGCAAATTGGATCATTGCATCGATAGCATTTCTATATCATAGCAAATTGGATCATTGCATCTATAGCATTTCTATATCATAGCAAATTGGATCATTGCATCGATAGCATTTCTATATCATAGCAAATTAGATCATTGCATCTATAGCATTTCTATATCATAGCAAATTGGATCACTGCATATCGTGCACCGAGTCTCAGGGTATTAATTAAAGAATTTTTAAAAAACAGCCCAGGTATTTCCAGGTTTGTTATATATACATATTCAATTGTTTATAACTTGCATTTCATTTTGTATGACAATCTTTGTTTCTTTGTGGAAAATGAGCCTCATAACTGTCTCTCAGTTGGCATCATAAAACTGTTTTGTGTTGAAGTTCCAATTCATTAATTAATTTATGTTGATACATGCAGCTGGCATATGATGGAATCAACCAACACTATACTCAAGGGTACCTAGATCAGGCCCAGTACATGTCGGACACAAAAAATGGCAATGTTATTGTGAAACAAGTCAAAGAAAAACTGGCTGATTACTTCAAACAAAAGAAACTTGCTGCAGAGGTATGAGGAATTTCAAATTGTTTCAATGTCTGCATGAATCTACAATCTACAGCACTAATCAGATCACAGCAAACAACTGCATACAATATAGCACTAAGCAGATCACAGCAAACCACTACATACATTATAGCTCTAAGCAGATCACAGCAAACCACTACATGCATTATAGCTCTAAGCAGATCACAGCAAATCACTACATACATTATAGCTCTAAGCAGATCACAGCAAATCACTACATACATTATAGCTCTAAACAGATCACAGCAAATCACTACATTCTATATAGCACTAAGCAAATCACAGTGAATGACTACATGCAATATAGCACTAAGCAGATTACAGCAAACCACTACATACAATATAGCGCTAAGCAGATCACAGCAAACAACTGCATACATTATAGCACTAAGCAGATCACAGCAAACCACAACATACATTATAGCTCTAAGCAGATCACAGCAAACCACTACATACATTATAGCTCTAAGCAGATCACAGCAAATCACTACATACATAATAGCTCTAAGCAGATCACAGCAAATCACTACATACATTATAGCTCTAAACAGATCACAGCAAATCACTACATTCTATATAGCACTAAGCAAATCACAGTGAATGACTACATGCAATATAGCACTAAGCAGATTACAGCAAACCACTACATACAATATAGCGCTAAGCAGATCACAGCAAACCACTGCATATTATATAGCACTAAGCAGATCACAGCAAACCACTACATACTATATAGCACTAAGCAGATCACAGTGAATGACTACATACAATATAGCACTAAGCAGATCACAGCAAACCACTACATACTATATAGCACTAAGCAGATCACAGTGAATTACTACATACAATATAGCTCTAAGCAGATCACAGCACAGCACTACATACTATAGCACTAAGCAGATCACAGTGAATTACTACACACAATATACAACTAAGCAGATCACAGTGAATAACTACATACAATATAGCACTAAGCAGATCACAGCAAACCACTGCATACTATATAGCACTAAGCAGATTACAGCAAACCACTGCATACTATATAGCACTAAGCAGATTACAGCAAACCACTGCATACAATATAGCACAAAGCAGATCACAGCACACCGCTACATACTATATAGCACTAAGCAGATCACAGTGAATGACTACATACAATTTACAACTAAGCAGATTACAGCAAATCACTACATACAATATAGCACTAAGCAGATCACAGCAAATCACTACTTACTATGTAGTCACAGTGAATGACTACATACTGTAGCACTAAGCAGATTACAATGAATCACTACATACAATTACTATGCAACACCTCCACAGTAAGGCCAACATTGAAATAATGTGTGTTTGCTCTTTCCATGTTTATTTCAATTAATGAGAAAGTTGCTGCTTAGCGACAGATAAGTAGACTTGATGACTGTGTAATAGAAGTAGTCACTGATGCAGGCTGGACTGTAAATTTAGTTGAAAATCTATTTACGATGGTATTTTGTTGGTGTTTGCTGTTTTAGAATATAATAAATAGGTCAATACAAATACATACATTGGAGTTTAAACACATATTAATCAATACATGGATGTGATGTCTGCTGTCATACATGATATCGTGTACTTATTTTTGACACTTGATTTATTGTTAAAAATCAATAAATATTTTGGCTGGTACCATTAAAAAATCTTCAAGTTTGAAGCACCTTGTTCACTTTTTTAGCTCTACTGGCCAAAGGTCAACAGGGCTTTTGTCATGGTAAATTGTTTGTTGTCCATCGTCAGTCTGTTAACCTTTATCCTGTAGATGCGATAGCACCTTCATTTTTCATTGAATCTTAACCAAATTTGCAAAGCAGTTTTATAACTACAAGATCTCGGATGTGTTCTTGAACCAGCATCAGTTGACCACAAATGCCCCCGCCACAGAGCTTATAAGCACATTTTAAGTGAAATTTTAAAAAACATTTTCTCTGAAAGTTTAATGCCTAGACCTTAGATGTTTTACATGTAGCATTGCATGGAGGTCCTGTAAAAGATTTGTTAAAGTCAGGTCCCTGGGGTCAAATTTGGGGGCGCCACAGGAGTCACTGTTTTACATATAGTTTTATAGGCAAAATGTTGTAGACACGATAGCACCTTCATTTTTCATTGCATCTTAACCAAACTTGCACAGCAGTTTTATAACCACAAGATCTCTGATGTGTTCTTGAACCAGCGTCATTCGACCACAAATGCCCCCGCAACAGGGCTTATAAGCACATTTAAGTGAAATTTTAAAAAACAGTTTCTCTGAAAGTTCAAGGCCTAGATCTTAGATATTTTACATGTAGCATTGCATGGGGTCCCCTAAAAGATTTTTTGAAGTCATGTCTGTGGGGTCAAATTTGGGGCCGCCACAGGAGTCACCGTTTTACATATAGTTATATAGGGAAAATGTTGTAGACGTGATAGTACCTTCAGTTTTCATTGAATCTTAACAAACTTGCACAGCAGTTAAATAACCAAAAGATCTCGAACAAGTTCTTGAGCCAGCGTCATTCGACTGCAAATGCACCCCACCCCCTCCCCCCGCACATGGCTTATAAGCACATTTTAAGAGAAATTTTAAAAACAGCTTCTCTTATTGATTGAATGCATAATTGGGATTCCTTTTTTAAACTGAAATTACTATGACAAAGTAAAAAAATAGTAACCTACTGCTAGTGAGGCAAAAATCATAACGCTAGACATGGGTGCGTTTCACAAAACAACATACAACATAAATCGTCATAAACATAAACCAACTATTATTCATGATATTTTTAATATTCATCCAAATTAAACCAAATTTGGCTCAAATATGCAGAAAATGATATGGAAATACAAACATTTTAAACATTGATAAAAATTGGAGTATACAACGAAGAAATTGTCAAATTGACTTACGGCATTACAAGTTAGATTTAGTTTAACTCTGCCCAGGTCTGTACAGTTGATAACAATGCATGTTTGTTTAACAGAGACTGGCAGTGCGGGTCCAGGAGCTTCATGATAAGTTTGTGTCAGACAATGACAGTGCAGGTGCAGGTGCAGGTGTCAAACAGCTTTCTGAACTACCTGAGGATATATATGCAGACTCGGACATTCCAGAGAAACTACCCCCAGACAGAAAGTTTAACCCGTAAGTCACCTCTGCTACTTTATATCTGCATATATGATTGAAATAACTTCTAGGTAGGATAACAACAATTCAGTCTTTAATTCTGAAATTGATCACATTTTAATGAATTGCATTGCAAGCTTTACCATAATATCTTGGACAAATCTTTGCCATTGTCACATGCTTTAAAAAAACAGTTTTAATACTTTTCCATTCTCTAAAACCTTAGGGTTGAATTTTTGTTTAATTCAAGTTTAATTTTTAAATTTATTTTGTTTTTAAGTAATAGGTATTGATTCTGTAAACTGATCACCATCATTTTAAAAAAGTTAACATCACTGACCTTGACCTTCATTATGGACTTAGTTAATACTTGCATTTTCAGTTTTAAGTTTTATGTTTAGCTCAGCTTATTGTCTATTTCTCAACAAACTACATGTACTTATGTTATAGAGACTAAACTTTATTAACACATTCATATCATGTTATTATCCCCTGCCTGTGCCCATAGAACGGAGCGGGGGATCAAGAAATGGGCTGCATCTGTGCGTGCGTCCCCTGCTGTCCTCACCATATCTTCTTCAGTTGTGGTTGGAATTTTAAATGACTTGGCACCAATGTTCACTAGGACAAGACGAAGTGGTGGTAGTGAAGTTTTTATTTACCCTTGCACTTTGAACTGGTCATTTTGGCGAGCCTGAACAGATGCTTAAAAATAAATTGATGATTATGAATGACATACGAAGGATGAATAATGATATATGACGATTATATACATATTTGCTATTTTACATATTTATTAATTACATACGGTAATCAACCTTTCTTTTTATCATGTTTATTTATATAGATTCCTTTTAATTATCTAATCTTTGTACAAGATTTATTGGCATATTTATTACTGTGATGATTTTAATTCTTATACATTTTATAAATAATTTTATTTTGATTTTCTTTGTGCAAGATATGTTGAATACAGTAAGGTATATCCTCCTGTTATATATTAATATTTTATTTATTTAATTCTTTTTTTTTTTTTAATTAGTTTAATATATTGTTTGTCTTGCATAACTCTATATTGAATGCTGATGACACTAATAACGTCATATGACATTCCCTACCACCATTATTCAGTAGTATTTACTGATATTGGTAAACCATATAGCCCTATACCTAAGTATATTGCTATTTATATACTATATGTGTATATAATTATAGTACACTATTATATATGATAAAATTAAAAATATACAAAAATGGAAGGGTGTACTATTTACTTTTCTTGAAGTTTAACTTTTAAGTAAAGGGGTACTAAGGAGTATCAATAGGTAGTCACCAGTGGACTAGTATGTGTATCCTTTTCTCCCACTCCGATATGGGGATTGAGTTATGCCAGTATATATTTAGCACTATTATATCTATTATAAATTTTTGTAAATTTGGTTATTAATTAGTGTAATTTATTTCTAATCTTGCGTAACTCTATATTGAATGTTAATGACATTAATAACGTCATTTGACATTCCCTAATACCATTATTCAGCAGTCTTTACTGATATTGGTAAACCATATAGCCCTATACCAGGTATATTGCTGTTTATATACAATATTTGTATACAGTTATATATTTTATTGGCATGTACTAGGGTTTGTCTAAAAGTGATCTCCCGTGGACTAGTAATCAAGTCATTTCCCACGATTCGATATATAAATTGAGTTATGCCAGTGTGATAAGTGGCAACAGTGTGTAATTTACCATATCCTGATTCAGCCTTGCAATATTATATTTAGTACACCGCACGGTTAAGATTTGACCAACCCCTGTTAATCTCCCAGGGTGTGTCACATAGTGGTACACAATGGTTTAAAATTAAATTAAAATATTACATAATTAAACTGTGAAATTTGTAAATAAGCACCCGGCAGATTGCTCATACCTAAAAAGTGCCATCTTTAAAAAATGATCAGATCTGTTGAGAACTGATTAACAAAGGTTGGTCACTAATAATATTAAAATAGTCTTCTGTAATTCTATATTGAATATCTTGTTATTTTATAAACACAATATTCCTATATACAATGTTTAACCTTGTATACGGATTTATCTAATATTCAGTTTAGATTACAGTATACTAATAATATGTGGAGTTCCATATTGTATTAATTATATTAATTGAAACTTGTGTTTAAAACACAAACACACCAAAAAAAACAATAAAGACAACAACGTTTAACTATTACATAGTTGTTTTTTATTCATTATACTGTTCTACCTTATCCCCAGCTCAACACATTATGATCGAGGACCGAGTAATAAGCCGGTTTCCTAATGGCTCTACATAAATTGTAATGCGCAATTTCATTGGCTGGATTTCAATCCGTTTTTCGATTCAAGCTCAAGTGTTTTTGTTTTTTTTACCTCTCGAGGTGCGGACCACAGTGTCGACATGTAGACTGAAATCCAGCCAACCAGAGGAGAATGACCTCATATGACCTTTAATGGAATGTCGAGCTGGGGAAATGTAAACAAAGACATGTACTTTTAAAATCAGTAGGAATTACATAGGCTAGTGATTGTTTATGCGGTGCAGGGCAAATATCAGTCTCCCTGGTGCAATGATATTAAATTAAGAATATGTATATAGTTATTACATGTTATTAAAAAAGTATTTATCTTAAATCCTGTTTCCTATGTACACCAAACGGCCCAGTTTAGGGGTATTAAAAGAACATACAGTGATATAAAAGAAAATTGTACAATGTACAATATATTTACAATAAAATATTGTGTATCATTGCACCAAAAAGAGAGCATTTGACCGCTTATGCCTAATTAGGCGTAAGCCTAAATAATATTGCTTATCATATCCTCTATGTCTGAGCCCTATAACTTTTATTTCTTCATCACCCGTGTTGTAGGTACTTGGTCAGCCAAGTTATTTTCAGTATAACTTATAAGAATGATTTATGTATTATTATGATTAAGAACAAATAATCAGGGATAAATAATTATTCTTTACATCATAATATTTATCATGTAAATACCTTTCTCTGAAATTTGTAATAAACTGTTAGTAATTACCTTATAACTTATATAATGGATTTAATTAAAATTATGAATTGAGGTATGAGATTGATCCCAAGTGACTCCTACTGATTCACTTGTGTTCTTTCATTTTTTATAATACAATTATTATTAGCAACAACTTATTAAAAAAGACCCACAAAAAAACAACTCATTCCTGTAAACAGAAGCCAGTTCACAGATTAAGTCTCTTATTTTATTTTGAGAACATCAAAAGGTTGATATTTTATTATTTAATATGAGAGTTTTGGCTGACCCTTGGGAGTTGTATGTTGTTATGAAGTGTCATGCGAATGACTTTGGTCTGTTCGTCAAAGGTCAAGGTCATAGTTCAAGGGTTTGGAAATCCGATGTATACATTGTGTTTCCTCTTGTTCAGATCGTATCTTCTTTAGTTGTGATTGGAATTTTAAATAACATGGAACAAATGTTCACTAGGACAAGACGATTTGTCATGCAGATAACATCGGTCTATTCGTCAAAGGTCAAGGTCATAGCTCAAGGTCAAGTGTTTGAAAATCCAATGTATACACTGTGTTTCCTCTTGTATGGACCGTATCTTCTTTAGTTGTGATTGGAATTTTAAATAACTTGGCACAAATGTTCATTAGGACAAGACGATATGTCATGGGACTGACTTGGGTCTGTTCGTCAGAGGTCAAGGTCACAGCTCCATCTGTCTGCCTGGACCTTACCTTCTTTAGTTGTGATTGGAATTTTAAATAACTTGGCATATACGTTCACTATTACAAGAACATGTGCCATGTGAATGACTTGGGTCTGTTCATCAAAGGTCAAGGTTATAGCGCAGGGTCAAGTGTTTGAAAATCCAATGTATACACTGTGTTTCATCCTGTCTTGACCGTATCTTTTTTAGTTTTGATTGCATTTTTAAATAACTTTGCACAAATGTTCATATGAGAAGACCACGTGTCATACAACTTACTTGGGTCTGTTCGTCAAAGGGTAAGGTCACAGCACCATCCGTCCATCTGTCCACTTCTCTCCGGACCTTATCTTTATTAGTTGTTATTGGATTTTTAAATAAATTGACACAATGTTTAATAGGACAAGATGATGTGTGGTGTGAATGACCTAGGTCTGTTTGTCAAAGATAGTTTTTTTCTTTTGTTTTGGGGTTATAACTTACATATTTATGGTTCGATTTAGACCATCACACCAGTGCTCACTGGGACAAAACAATGTGTCATATTACAGTCGGCTAGGTATGTCAGTTTGTGGCATTTACATGTGATTTTTGTGCTCGGCGACTTTTTCATTTTGCATAACTGAAGTCCACTTCTCTGGAAATGCCTCTAAAGGTTAATGAGATGGCGGGGGATTTGAACACATAAGTGGCAACCTCTTTTACTAACAATTTAGGTTACTTAAGTTTCCATAATTTAGGCTTTAAAACCGTAAGTTAAAATTTTCTGTTTATCTCGACTTGTTTTTACAGATGCCAGATCTAGTATCGTAGGATGTTGGTAGTTGAAAGATCTATCTCATTTTGTATGCACCCAAAAACTGCTTCCTCATGGTTTCAAACTACTCAAGAGAAAGTAGTTCTTGGGTATTTATGTATCTTTTGGATGATAGAAACTTTTTAATGTACGAAAAAAAAAATAATGACACTCAAATGTATTTAAGTCATTAATTTTGATATTTGATGTCTCAATCTGCACAAGATTGCTATTTAAGGGAGCGTAGCCAAAGCTGAAATGCTGGAGTGTCCATACTAATTAGCATATCTCTTAGCAGCAGTAGTCCCTGAAGCAAATGTTACCGGCTTTCCACTTGAAAAATTTAACCTGTCGCCAATATTGATTTCGCCGTTTGATTCAGAATTGTTAAGCATTATTACAGAAAAGTTCTGTAATATGCTGTAATAGGCTATACGTTGTATAGATTCAGATTGTTCCGTTTAAAAGTGTAACATATTTAGTTGAGACTCTTTTGTCGAACTAATTTTAATCGTAGTGTGTTATTGAGGGCATTTTACAAAGAGTTTTCTCAGCATCTAATCTTCAACAAAGATAGGATAAAATCACCACTCAAAATGATTTATTTTGTAAATAAATTCAAAATTTATTTGAAGCAAAATATATGAAACTACCCGATCAGGTCCCTCACTGGATGTTGAGAAACCTGGCTCCTGTTTCACCAACATATACTTTAATACTTAAAAACTTAAATCTAAGAAAAGCAGCCTTGTGATCATGATTTTAGACTGGTTCCAGTAAAACTGCATATTGTGTCATCGATATTGATTATATAATAGATAAATAACCAGTCAAAACTTAGTTAAGTTTTTAAGTATTTAAGTTAAATGTTGGTGAAACAGAAGCCTGGTCTAAACAGATTGACAGTACTAACCTTGACCTACTAGATGGACTGTAAAAAGATGATCGTCTGCACCTGCTTGCAATGTTCTTGCTTCAATCAATTATTAAGCTTCAGATTGTAAAACTTTAATATCTGTCTAAACATACAGTTATGTCAATATATTCTATCATTCATAATATAAATATTGATTGGATTTTTGAAGATGTGTAAAATTAGTTTCAACATTGCTACGAGTCAGCAATACTCTTAACATTTTTGTTTTGATGATTTTACACTCTTTAACAAATATGACTTTTATGCTTATTAGTTAATATTCCACTATATCTTTTTCAACATTCATGATGACTAACATCATGACCATTTTTCCTTATTCTCAGCAGTGTAACATTTTTTACATTTCATTTCTTACTTGTGGGTTTACAGGTATTTCAAGCAGCAAGTGAGTTGGAATGAGTCAACAGTAAAGATTGCAGATGAGGTTCCTAGGGATGATATAAGCACAATCAACACCGTCTTCTTCACGTCTGGTCTCGATGAGCTGTTTATGGAGAATCAGAAAATAGACCCCACCCTCAGGTAAGAAGAAATGACCCTCAGATTCTCTTGTAAGGGGATTCAGTGTTGATCTATACTGATCCTCATAAACTCAACAATTTCCTTCTTGAAAGCAGAAATGTTCATTCGACCCTACCCTCTTGTATGTAGACATGACCCTAAGATTGTCTTGTAAGTTGGTCCGCTGTTGAACTATGCTGATGAAAAAAAATATGTAGACCGACCTGGTAAGTATAATTTTCCTTAGACAGGACCCACTTGTAAGTAGAAAGTTCCATAGACCAGACCTTCTTGTAAGTAGAATTTTTCCTTAGACAGGACCCTCTTGTAAGTAGAAAGTTTCATAGTCCAGAACGTCTTGTAAGTAGAATTTTTCCTAAGATGTGACCTTCTTGTAAGTAGAATTTTTCCTTAGACAGGACCCACTTGTAAGTAGAAAAATTCATAGACCAGACTTTCTTGTAAGTAGATTTTTTCCTTAGACAGGACCCACTTGTAAGTAGACAGTTCCATAGACCAGACATTCTTGTAAATTTTCCTTAAATGTGACCTTCTTGTAAGTAGATTTTTTCCTTGGACAGGACCCACTTGTAAGTAGAAAGTTCCATAGACCAGACCATCTTGTAAGTAGAATGTTTCCTTAGAAAGGACCCACTTGTAAGTAGAATTTTTCCTTAGACAGGACCCACTTGTAAGTAGAAAGTTCCATAGACCAGACCTTCTTGTAAGTAGAATTTTTCCTTAAACAGGACCCACTTGTAAGTAGAAAATTCCATAGACCAGAACTTCTTGTAGTAGAATTTTTCCTTAGATGTGACCTTCTTGTAAGTAGACAGGACCCACTTGTAAGTAGAAAGTTTCATAGACCAGACCTTATTGTGAGTAGAATTTTTTCTTAGACAGGACCCACTTGTAAGTAGAAAATTCCATAGACCAGAACTTCTTGTAGTAGAATTTTTCCTTAGATGTGACCTTCTTGTAAGTAGAATTTTTCCTTAGACAGGACCCACTTGTAAGTAGAAAGTTTCATAGACTAGACCTTATTGTAAATAGAATTTTTCCTTAGACAGGACCCACTTGTAAGTAGAAAGTTCCATAGACCAGACCTTCTTGTAAGTAGATTTTTTCCTTGGACAGGACCCACTTGTAAGTAGAAAGTTCCATAGACCAGACCATCTTGTAAGTGGAATGTTTCCCTAGAAAGGACCCACTTGTAAGTAGAAGTTTTCCTTAGACAGGACCCACTTGTAAGTAGAAAGTTCCATAGACCAGACCTTCTTGTAAGTAGAATTTTTCCTTAAACAGGACCCACTTGTAAGTAGAAAGTTCCATAGACCAAAACTTCTTGTAGTAGAATTTTTCCTTAGATGTGACCTTCTTGTAAGTAGAATTTTTCCTTAGACAGGACCTACTTGTAAGTAGGAAGTTTCATAGACCAGACCTTATTGTAAGTAGAATTTTTTTCTTAGACAGGACCCACTTGTAAGTAGAAAGTTCCATAGACCAGACCTTCTTGTAAGTAGATTTTTTCTTTGGACAGGACCCATTTGTAAGTAGAAAGTTCCATAGACCAGACCATCTTGTTAGTAGAATTTTTCCTTAGACAGGACCCACTTGTAAGTAGAAAGTTCCATAGACCAGACCTTATTGTAAGTAGAATTTTAGGACCCACTTGTAAGTAACGACTTTCCTTAGTACTTTCTTGTTAATAGAAATTTTTCTTAGACAGGACCCACTTGTAAGTAGAACTGTTCCATAGACCTGACCTTCTTGTAAGTGGAAATTTTTCTTAGACAGGAACCTCTTGTAAGTAGAACTTTCCATAGACCAGACTTTTTTGTAAGTAGAAACTTTCCTAAGACAGGACCTTCTCTGGAATTTCCATAGACCAGACCTTCTTTTAAGTAGAAATGCTCCATAGATCATACTTTTTTGTAAGTAGAAATGTTCCATAGACCAGACCATTTTGTAAGTAGAAATGTGCCTTAGATCAGACACCATTTTAAGTGGAAATGTTCCACAGACCAGACCCTCTTGTATTAAAGTAAAATTTTTTCTCAGACCAGGAGGCACTTCCTTAGACCAGATACTTTTGTAAGTAGAATGGTTTTGTGTTACCTATCAATTTCCAGAGTAATGAAATGTTAATGAAATATTAACATGATTATAATGATAAATAAAATAACGTATTTAAGGTTTAGTTTTAAGGTCACCTGAGACATTGTCTCAAGGGACCTTTTGTGATCACCTTTTGTCCGTTGTCGCGCGTCTGTAAATAATTGACATTTTCAACTTGTTCTCAAAAACTGTAAGCTCTATCATAATGAAATGTTGTTTGCAACTTTTGTAACTAAGGGTGAATCAAAATTGTGAACTGCATGGTCCCAACCCCCTGGGACCTTGGGGGCAGGACCAAACCATTCAAATTCAAGGTAAACTTTGAAAATCTTCTTAATATAGGAAGCACAGGGAAATTAATGGTAAGTATGATTATGGACGTCTATGTGTCCTTTATAGAAATTGTGAATTGTATGTACCTGGGTCTCGCGGTTTGGCAATGTGGGGAAGGGGGTCTAAAAAAATTTAGTGTGTCCATATACAATAGTGTGTCACATTTTGGACTCCTCAAATACTGTAAGCTCAATCATAATGAAATGATGTATGCAGCTTTGATACCTAAGGGTGAATCAAAATTGTGAATTGCATGGTCCCCACCCAGTTGGTGTCTTGGGGGCAGTGCCAAAACAGTCAAATTCAAAGTAAATTTTAAAAATCTAATTATTATTATAGGAAGCACTCAGAAACAAATTGTGAGCATGATTACTGACGCCTACGGGTCCTTTATAAAATTTGTGAATTTTATGCCCCTGGGTCTCACGGTTTAGCCCTGGGGGTGAGGCCTACTTTACTCAATCTATATAAGTGAAAATAACAAAAACGATCATTTCTGATAACTGAATAGACTTATGTGAATGTTTTTTGGTGTGATTTGTTGCTGACATGACGGTTGATGCTTACGTTTTATTGAGTGTCCACACCCCCTCTGTAAAAATATTTTCATTATAAGAAGCACTGGAAAACAAATTGTAAGCATAACTAATAAGGCCTAAGAGTCCATCATAATAATTGTGAATTTCATGCCCCTGGGTCTTACCGTTTGATATTTGGGATAGATACTACTGCTAAATCTATATAAGAGAAAATGATGTGTTGATGCAGATGTGACATACAAAATCCATGTTTGGATTTTTGCCTCTTCTCAAAGCACAAAAGTTGGAAACTAGATTCATATAGCTTGATGTCATCAAGGAAAATCAGGTGACCATTAAGGGCCATGGGCTTCTTGTTTTGGTTGACCTTGACTGTAGCATCTTCATATGAATAATTTTGTCTACACAATGTGTAGTTTTTGCGTTAAGCGTTGTTTTTCAAAAACTGGTTGGCCTATTGAGTCACCAAGTGGTTCATAGCTATGGTATGGGGAGTACTGCTCAAAACCATGTAGAAGTCAGATGAAATTTATCTCTACAAATAATTAATTTTTACCTCAGTTTCTCAAATATCATGTAACTTACAGTTACCAACTTGGCCGATAGTTGTGTAACAGGTAGTACGTACTACCCAAAATAATATAGTTTTTTTCTTCAGATGATCTTGACCTCTATGAATAATTAAACTTGACCTACAAAATGATATATCGTTTTTGTGTTTAGCTCCATTTCATTTCAGCAATTTGGCTCAGCGCCACTAAACTTGGTTCAAAAATGTGTTATTGGTAGTATTGATATAAGTGTGTAGAACGCATAAGGTCTGTTAACAAGCAATGTAGAGAAAGCCACATTTGCACACGTTGATTTGTCAGCTGCTTCAACTGAAAGTTTGAATGACGTTGCAGTTTAGTAAGCGTTCAGTCGCTATGAATCATGAGACAGACATAGAATTTCCTGCTTTTTCATTTGTGGTTTATAGACCTGATCTGGGAGATATCAGGTTCTGCTATAGACTAAGATGACATTGATCTCTACAATCTTGGCCTACAAAATATTAAATTTAATGTTTTGCTCTGTTTCTTTGAAACTGGTTCATCAAAAGTCACACATTTTTAGCTCTACTGGCCAAAGACCAGAAGGCTTATAAATGTGATGGGACATTGTCTGTTGTCTGTTTATTTTTGTTGTCCATTAACAGTACTTTCTCTGAAACCGCTAGGCCAATTGAACTCAAACTTCACATGGATGTTTCTGTTGAATAAGAGACTATACAGTAGAATTGTATTTATTGATCTGAAATTCAAGATGGCATCCATTACTGAAAATAGTCCAAAACTTAAAAAAATCTTTTTCTCTTGAACTGCCCAACAGATCTTGAAAATATTTATGTAGTTATGATAACCAACTATAGTTCTATTAGATTTGCTCAAATAGATCTCTGGGGTTAACAATCACCACACCTGGAGGCATTGTTTGGTCAAGGAGGTTCAGATTTGTAAAAAAGACAGGGTTCCACTGTCTTGAGGGGTTGGGAGAGGCCCAAAAAGGGTAAAAATTTGGAATTACAAAAATCGTTTTTCTAATAACCACTCTGTCAGATGTGTTCATATTTAACATAAATTATCCCTATGTGTAGGGGTTTGAATGAATATAAGAATTAAGGGGCTAATATTTATAGGGGTCTGTAAGGGGACTTAGAATTTTACATAGGGATACAATGGGAAATCAGATAATTCTCATTCTTTCATCTATTTGATTTAAATTATTATTCAATTTAAGTTCTGAAGTAACATCTAGTCATAGAAAATATAGATTTGGTTCAATAAGAAGAATTGATTTTCCATATTTTCTTTTCAAAAACCGGTCTGTCAAATTTGTTGGTATTTGCAATAGATTATCCCAATGGCTATGGGTTTATTACAAATCAAGGGGCTTGTATTTATAGGGATCCTGTTTTATATAGTAATACTTATATGGGAAAATGGATAATTCTTCTTTTTTTTCATCAATTTATGTTTTTTTTTTATTCAATTTGAGTTCTGAAGCATCTTCTAGTCATAACAAATAAAATTTTGATCAATAAGAAGGATCGACTTTACAAAAGGGGCCAGGAGTTGGGGTGCAATATGGTTAAAATTAGGAATTTTCATAAATCTTCCTCTCAACAACCTTTTTGTCAAAGATGTTCATATATGATATTACTTATCCTTACATCAGCAAGGATTGAAAATTCTGCAAATCAGGGATCTGGGATATATAGACTTTTACTTTTACATAGGTATATTTATTATAGGGAAAACTGAAATTGTTCATTTTCCCAACCATGTGTACAAAAATCTTCTATTTAAAATTTACAGCATTTCTTCTCATAACAAATCCCTTAGAGTGGGTGATTGAAGTTTCGACAAATCAAGGGGCTGGGATGTATAAGGGTTTTGTACAGAGTTTTTTTGTTTTTTTTTAAATGGAAATGATTTTTCCTATATCTTCACCGAAGTATTGTTTGATGAAGGAGGTTCAGATTTGTAAAAAAGACTGGGTTCCACTGTCTTAAGGGGTCAGGAGGTGTCCCAAAAGGGTAAAAATTGGAAATTAATAAAATCGTTTTCTTAAGAACCGATATGTCAGATTTGTTCATATTTGGCATAAATTATCCCTATGTGTAGGGGTTTGATTGCAGATAAGAATTTAGGGGCTAAAATATATAGGGGCCCTGTAAGGGGACTTAGAATTTTCCATAGGAATACTATGGGAAAACAGAAAATTCTCTTTTTTACATCTATTCTAAAACGTTAAGGGCAATTAAACAGTAACTTCACATAGATGTTTCTATTGCATAGGAGACTATACAGAAGATTTTTTTTATGGGAAAACAGAAATTTCTTTTTCATCTTTTCTGAAACCAAACTTCACATGAGTGTTTCTATAGAAAAGGAGACTATACAGAAGATTTTTTTTTTTCATCTGAAATTCAAGATGGCCGCCGTTACTAAAAAAAGTCCAAAACTTAAAAAACTTCTTCTCATAAACAGCTCAACATATTTTCAAAATGTTTATGTAGTAATGATGACCAACTATAGTTGAATAGATTTGTTCAAATGGCCTTCCTAGGGTTAAAAATGACCCCGCCCCGAGGATTCATTTAGGGGACACGTCATTATAATATTTTTTTTTTATTTAAAATGGAAATGATTTTGCCTATAGCTTCACAGAAGCATTGTTTGGTGAAAGAGGATCAGTTTTGTTAAATGACTGGGTTCCACTGTCTTAAGGGGTCAGGAGGGGCCCCAAAAGGGTAAAAATTAGGAATTACAAAATCTTTTTTCTTAAGAACCAGTATGTCAGATTTATTCATATTTGGCATAATTATACCTATGTGTAGGGGTTTGATTACAGATAAGAATTTAGGGGCTAAATTAGCATAGGAATATATAGGGAACAGGCCTTCTAAAATTGCCGGTTTTTCGGTTTTTGGACCGATTTTTGAAGTTCAAAACCAGTTTTCGTTTCAAAGTTTAATAAAAAAATCGGTCCAGATATTTTCAAAATTCAATAAAAAATCGTTTCATATATTTTCTATCGGTCGTATAAAATCTCATAAATTGCTCTTACCACATGCCATACTGACCTGTGAAATAAGCCTTGCGGCAATATCATTTGACCCAATAATCCGTTTGTTTTGTCACTTGCTGTATGAAATGATGTCAATTTCGACTAAACCATTGACGGTATTAGGGGAGTTTATCGGAAGAGTCTATCGCTATGTAGCCCGCCTTCGATGTGTGATCAGTGACCAATAGCGTTCTGTTGGTTTATCAAAAGACTGTGTTTGCGTCCATAATTTCTTTGATATACCGCTAGCCAAAGCTGGGACGGTCGGACCGAATATTGTTTGCGTCATTAAAATATTTGATAAAACGCGTTAATTGTTTGTTTCATTTTTTTTTTTAAAAATAACTTTAATTATAAAATTAATGACATTAATTAATGAAAGTGATAAAACCCGGACTGATTTTGTTTTGATGTGGGACAAGTTCTGATTGATTTATTTTGGTGGTTGAACCGTTACATTGGTTTCCACAGTGATTATTTCACGCAGCTTCCGGAACTTGCAACACTTCCGTTTCGAATGAAAATTTTTAATATAATAAAAATTATTCAGTAAAGCGGAAACATAATGTCAGTCATTAAAATGTACACATTGTGGTAAAGTATGTTATAAATAATTCACAAATAAAATTGAAATCGTTCCCTAAATGCGATTCTTACGGTAGCAAAAAACCTGGACCGATTTGCATTTTGGAATTTTAGAAGGCCTAATAGGGAAAAATGAATTTTTTCATTTTGCATCCATTTGTACAAAAAAACTTCTTTTTAAAATTTGAATCTTTTCTGCTCATAACAAATCGCTAATGGTGATTGAAGTTCTGACAAATTAAGGGGCTGGGTTATATAAGGGTTCTATTCAGGGGACTTTTTTTTTAACAGATGAATGGTATGGGAATTTAAAATATTTCCTTTTCATACCCAAGCAATTAAGTTTTTGTTCAGTATGGGTGTGATGGGGGGTATTTATCAATAAGTTGTTAAGACGACCCCCCAAAGAGGGTAAATATTGTGAAATTTCCAAAAAAGGGCTATGGCCTCTATGAGTCGGTAGAGTGCCCTCTTGGGCCTATTGTATAATAGTGATGTAATGAGAAGAACTAATAGACTTGTTCATAGCCCCGATTTGTGATGAAGAGATATATGCGAGACATTTTAATGTCATTAATTTTGTTTTTAATGGGGTTAAGTGTCATTTCACATGTTACAGGTTATTATATAGTATACTGGTCATACTTAATACTGCGAGTCTTAAAAAATTTCAATCATGTAAAGAATGGCATCAATGCTTAACAGTAATAAGGTTACTTACGTGTGCTGAGTAAAAAACAGTTGCAGATACAAAATGCAAACAAATGCCGACGCTAACTGATGTTGGAGTTTTGCGCATGTCTTCCCAGATTGTTATTATACGGGCATTCGCGGTAATAGGTATATCACAGTATTAGGTATACAAGGGATATATCCAGCTTTATAACTGGAGGAAGACCTCAGAATGAATCTAAACAGAACCACCGTCTTTCCCCATGTAACTGGCAAACTTTCTCTCATAAAGTTTTTTTACCAATCTTGGCTCAAACCCATAACCTCGGTGGTGAGAGGTAAATAGTCATTTTACGACGGCGCGATGGACCACTCGGCCACCCTTTGGAGGGATTGTATCGTGACAATAATGAGCTGCTATTATACAAGATAATGAGTGTGAAATATTGTGTCAGTTTATTGATTATCTGTTTTGTGTAATATAAACCCATCAGTCAGGTGACATTGCTAATAATAAGGATATAGGCACAGACATTTATCTCCTTAAATTTCATTGACAGGATTTATGACTTATAATTATTAATATGAAATGAACCCGACTTTGAAATGTATCACTGATAGATTCATAATTCATTGTTATAAGTTTCTTGTTCATTTTGTCTATTATTTCAATTTGTAAAATAAAAAGCAACCTCGGAAATTGTTCCCTCGCTTGTAGTTGTATTTTATATTAAAGGAATATAACCAGCAGTGCTATTATGTTCTGAGGTAATCACAGTAATGAACTGAGATGTGACAGAATATATATGATATTCCTATTGTAATCTAAGTATAGCTGTTGCTGCAGTATCATTATACTACATTAGAAGGGACAATTTTGATTAAAATAGAAAATCTGACCTGCTGTATAAAACTCCACTGATAGCTGAGCTAAAATTCATAAAACTTTTGAAACCAACCAAACATTATAGAACCTGATCTGTCTGACTGCAACAGCTCACATTGTTTGCAAATATTGACAGAGCTAAAATTCATAAAACTTTTAATTTAAAAAGTCAGACTTGAGACTTTCTGAACTCATACTCAAAATTGCTGATTTTTGGATTCTATTTAGGTATATATAGATCAGTGCGATTACACTTTCCAGATTACCTCAAAACAGTTGCTCTTCATTCTATAGGTAAACCGGACATGACCCGAACTGTTTTGAGGTAATCTGGAATTTTGTTAGTGCGAGTCGCACTGAATTGTATATCAGTGAAATAGGTTCCTCTTATACCCAGACAGTAAGTTGGAACTACAAAAACCTACAAATGTACCAAAAATTTAGATGAAAAATCACTTAAACTGGCCTTTGAAACAACGTTCCTGTACCATATTAAGCGGCACACGTGATGAAGGTTCTCACCCTTGAACATTGCTAGAAGCTGTCAGTTAGACCAAGTTCTACAATGTAACCTTTTTTGCATACTAGACAAGGATTTCTGCGTGTCTCTTTACTGGGTATGGATTTTAGTCCTTCATTTCCTTCACGTGCTCGTCCTACCCACCGCCTGCTATGATGTAATATTATAATTACGACATATTCATTCATAAATACCATGTGTAATGACATATTCATTCATGATTATTACAGTATCCTTGTGGTATTAAGACCAGAATAAAAATGATTAATAAATCACATTGTCAAGGTTGTTTTCAAGAAAAAGCCTTGTTACCGTCAAAACATTTATCCCTAAAACGGAATTTTCCATCTTCACTTCAAACCAGTGAAAGATACTCATAATAAATGCCACTTTAGAATGATGTTGGAAAAAACACAAGTATGGATGAGTCTATTTTAAAAATGTAGGAAGTTCATTAAAAGAATAGACAAAAAGTCCTTTTAGAATGGAAATGTCTCTGTTCAGTCTACTTACGGAACACAATATAATTAATTATGTGTTTGTTACGTACTGCGACGAATCTTTGTAGAATTTATTGTCCATATTCCATGAACGAAAACTCATTAACCTTTATTTCAAGTTTCTGGTACATTTTATTTAGCAATAATAACAACTTTTACAAGATAATACAATAGACTATAACATAAAAAGTGTCCCATAAAAACAAAAAACAAAGTTGATGTACATGAGACTTCCATCTACAGACTTGAACCTAGGAATCCAACCATTATAAATATTTGTTGGTCATATTTGATACATAGGGCATTGTGGTATATGTTGGGTGCAAATGGGTAATAATGAAATATGATCTTGCAAACAAGAAGCAAGGTTACTTTGTTCATGTTTAAATTAAGGCTGTCATATCTATAATCTAAACAAAAAAAAACAACAGATAAATTATCAAAACCAAAGGAGATTTGAATTGATTGATTGATTGCATATTTAGCGTCATCATACTGGTATATTAAAACATACAAAGTATTATAAATATATTGGAAAAGGATGTCCCTAACCTGACCTATGCCCCTAGATAAGTATGACTTCAATTTTATTTTAAATTAATCTGTCATATTCGTCTAGCTATATAGAAGACGAAGTTCAGTTTATTTTATTTCTTCTGCATATAATGACATAAGAAACAAATTTATTTGTAGTTTTTATATCTGTCACCCCAATATTGTAAAATTTCTATCACTGTTGCAATCAATCAATATTGATATGTTTAAATAGATATATTATTGGCAATACGGAGTCAGGAAGTACATACATGAATGGTATATTTGAAAAAAATGTTTTAATCCAATTTTAAAATTTTTGAAAAATCCTGATAAATTCCTTTTAAAGTAAAAAAGAAATAGATAGAATATTATTAAGGTACAGTATTAGTAGTTATTGTCACAGTGTGGTTTTTGCAAGAATCTGTAAATTTGCATTGACACAAAATGTCAAATTCTTACATATTTGCTTACGGTATTTTTATATCATCTTTTTTTATAAAAATAAACCTGCTTTGAATTTTTTGGAGAAAATTCTTTTTTTTTTTAGTTTGCCTCTTGTTATTAGCACACTTTTATATTTAAAACTAAATAGCTTCTTCAGTAAAAATGAGCTACCCGATACCAAAACTATTATTTTACAAGGTGGTGTTCAACAATAACAGCAAAACTGTGTTTTTATCACCTTTATCAATGTGTGAACTCCCTCTGCCAATATCAAGCAGAGTTTGTATCAGGTGCATTTATGTATAATTGATAAGATTAAATAACAACAACTATATCCATCCATTTGTGTCTCGTGTTGGCGTCGGGGTCAGTATTGATCAGGTTCACACATCCACCAAATAAAGGTAATATTATTGACACTTTACCAAAGTGTGAGGTTTGAATACTGCAAAACCTAATCTCATCTATTGATTAACATTGGGTTCAGTACAATATATCATAAATAGAAATGGCAGCAGATCGAATATCTTCCACGGTCCTTACACATTTTTTCTCATTACTCGTATTGGATCTTTCTATCCAGAATCATCAGTAGCATTATCATTGGGCGTGATCTTGTTGTGCAACTGTATCTGCTAATGATGCTTGACGCTTGTTGACAAAGGTTAGCGTAATTCTGGTAAAGTCAAAGTTATCAGGAGTGTAATTGGTGTTAGTGTCATTATTGTAATGACTGTTTAATAATAAACACTGTCAGGTGGCCAACACTCTCACTTGCTATAATCCCATTAAGCCTTGATAAATGAATTCCTAGACTTTAGGGGTAGTTGGGGGATGCTTTTTTATTTTTCCTTTTATATATTTTTCAGATACATGTATTCAAAAAGAAAAGTTGTATTAGTCATGAAATGAAAGAAAATTATTTAATGATAAAAAAAATTGACAAACTGATATTCCTGAGGAGGGTTAAAAAAAAAGGGAAGGTAGGTGAGGACGAAAGTCTAGCAATTAATTTATTATGGCTTTAGGTCAAACTGTTGAGATTTGTTAGTTAATAGTGTTTTTTTTCCCCCAAAAAACTATTTGATTGTTTGTAAATGAATATAAATAGGAATTAAAGATATCAAGAAATAATGTATTACTGAGGAAATTTTGTCATTTTCTAATTTTGAGGTATTGATCCTCGTAACAATCATCTTTCAATATGGTTTACAATTTCTTGATTTGTCAAGGAAAGCTGTTCCTTTTATTTTTCTCCCATTTGATATCAGAATCTGAATATATAAAATTTAATTTATTTTTTTTGGTCACAAATGGGGAAAGTGGATACCATAAACCTACCAATAAAAAAAGTCAGGCCTTTTGTTTCTCTGTCTCTTTCATCTCCAAAAATACATCAACTCAGCTGGGAACCAAACTCTAAGAACTATGTGACTGATTCAGATAATCTTAAAAGAAATGAGTATATTAATCAGTTGAAAAAGTTTAATTTTACATCTTGACCTTTTAAAATCTGCAATTTCCACTGAATGAGAAAATTGTACAGAATAGTAGAATAGTCAATGTACTATGAATTTTGTATACTGATTGTATGGCTAGTTTTGATTATTTTGTTAATGTTTAAGACTGTTTACATATTTTGGACAGAGAGGAGGTTTGAAGTAGAAGGGGATGAAGTACTCTTTGGTAGGTCCAGTCACATTTTACCCATTTGTATGTAGCATTTGTATGTAGTGAAATGTACAGAAGGTCTGTTTATGTTAAACACTAACTACCCATTTGTATGTAGCATTTGTATGTAGTGAAATGTACAGGAGCTCTGTTTATGTTTAGCAATATCTACCCATTTGTATGTAGTGAAATGTACAGGAGGCCTGTTTATGATAAACACTAACTACCCATTTGTATGTAGCATTTGTATGTAGTGAAATGTACAGAGGCCTGTTTATGTTAAACACTAACTACCCATTTGTATGTAGCATTTGTATGTAGTGAAATGTACAGGAGCTCTGTTTATGTTTAGCAATATCTACCCATTTGTATGAAGTGAAATGTACAGGAGCTCTGTTTATGTTTAGCAATATCTACCCATTTGTATGTAGCATTTGTATGTAGTGAAATGTACAGGAGCTCTGTTTATGTTTAGCAATATCTACCCATTTGTATGTAGTGAAATGTACAGGAGGCCTGTTTATGTTAAACAGTAACTACCCATTTGTATGTAGCATTTGTGTGTAGTGAAATGTACAGAATGTCTGTTTATGTTAAACACTAACTACCCATTTGTATGTAGCATTTGTGTGTAGTGAAATGTACAGAATGTCTGTTTATGTTAAACAGTAACTACCCATTTGTATGTAGCATTTGTGTGTAGTGAAATGTACAGAATGTCTGTTTATGTTAAACAGTAACTACCCATTTGTATGTAGCATTTGTGTGTAGTGAAATGTACAGAATGTCTGTTTATGTTAAACACTAACTACCCATTTGTATGTAGCATTTGTATGTAGTGAAATGTACAGGAGGTCTGTTTATGTTAAACAGTAACTACCCATTTGTATGTAGCATTTGTGTGTGGTGAAATGTATAGAAGGTCTATTTATGTTAAACACTAACTACCCATTTGTATGTAGCATTTGTATGTAGTGAAATGTACAGGAGGTCTGTTTATGTTAAACACTAACTACCCATTTGTATGTAGCATTTGTATGTAGTGAAATGTATAGAAGGTCTATTTATGTTAAACACTAACTACCCATTTGTATGTAGCATTTGTATGTAGTGAAATGTACAGGAGGTCTGTTTATGTTAAACAGTAACTACCCATTTGTATGTAGCATTTGTGTGTAGTGAAATGTACAGAATGTCTGTTTATGTTAAACACTAACTACCCATTTGTATGTAGCATTTGTATGTAGCATTTGTATGCAGTGAAATGTACAAAATGTCTGTTTATGTTAAACACTAACTACCCATTTGTATGTAGCATTTGTATGTAGTGAAATGTACAGGAGCTCTGTTTATGTTTAACACTAACTACCCATTTGTATGTAGCATTTGTATGCAGTGAAATGTACAGAATGCCTGTTTATGTTAAACACTAACTACCCATTTGTATGTAGCATTTGTATGCAGTGAAATGTACAGAATGCCTGTTTATGTTAAACACTAACTACCCATTTGTATGTAGCATTTGTATGTAGTGAAATGTACAGGATGTCTGTTTATGTTTAACACTAACTACCAATTTGTATGTAGCATTTGTATATAGTGAAATGTACAGGAGGTCTGTTTATGTTTAACACTAACTACCCATTTGTATGTAGCATTTGTATGCAGTGAAATGTACAAAATGTATGTTTATGTTAAACACTAACTACCCATTTGTATGTAGCATTTGTATGTAGTGAAATGTACAGGAGGCCTGTTTATGTTAAACACTAACTACCCATTTGTATGTAGCATTTGTATGTAGTGAAATGTACAGAATGTCTGTTTATGTTAAACACTAACTACCCATTTGTATGTAGCATTTGTATGTAGTGAAATGTACAGAAGGTCTATTTATGTTAAACACTAACTACCCATTTGTATGTAGCATTTGTATGTAGTGAAATGTACAGAATGTCTGTTTATGTTAAACACTAACTACCCATTTGTATGTAGCATTTGTATGTAGTGAAATGTACAGAATGTCTCTTTATGTTAAACACTAACTACCCATTTGTATGTAGCATTTGTATGTAGTGAAATGTATAGAAGGTCTATTTATGTTAAACACTAACTACCCATTTGTATGTAGCATTTGTATGTAGTGAAATGTACAGGAGGTCTGTTTATGTTAAACACTAACTACCCATTTGTATGTAGCATTTGTATGTAGTGAAATGTACAGGAGGTCTGTTTATATTAAACAGTAACTACCCATTTGTATGTAGCATTTGTATGTAGTGAAATGTATAGAAGGTCTATTTATGTTAAACACTAACTACCCATTTGTATGTAGCATTTGTATGTAGTGAAATGTACAGGAGGTCTGTTTATGTTAAACACTAACTACCCATTTGTATGTAGCATTTGTATGTAGTGAAATGTATAGAAGGTCTATTTATGTTAAACACTAACTACCCATTTGTATGTAGCATTTGTATGTAGTGAAATGTACAGGAGGTCTGTTTATGTTAAACACTAACTACCCATTTGTATGTAGCATTTGTATGTAGTGAAATGTACAGAATGTCTATTTATGTTAAACACTAACTACCCATTTGTATGTAGCATTTGTATGTAGTGAAATGTATAGAAGGTCTATTTATGTTAAACACTAACTACCCATTTGTATGTAGCATTTGTATGTAGTGAAATGTACAGAAGGTCTGTTTATGTTAAACACTATCTACCCATTTGTATGGGATGAAATCAACTGAAAGATACTTTTTACATTTGAGTAAATAATATATTTCCCTGTAGACACTCAAGCCCTTAAATTAGAGTAATGTTGGGGAATATTTGACACCCAGGGTAGTCAGGATGATTTCAAAATGTGCTATTAATAATACAGCATTCTGCATTTATTGTACTACGTTTGTTTTTAGGCCCTATCAAAGCAGTTGATACATAAACACATCTCGGGTAACATAGGGGTGTTTATGTACCATAATGATTTGTGACACCACTATTTTGATTGGTAGAGAGCGGTTTGTGTAAACAAGTGTCCTCTTTCGTGTTCGCCCAGAACTAAGAGCTGCCAACAGTTATTACATCGCATTTTCAATGCGAAACAGGATTAAACTGGTTTTACAGTTCTCGATTTTGCATTTATTTGACAAAATAAATTGTGTTAAATAAGAAATTGAAAGAAATATATACTTTATTTTATTATAAACAATAATTTCGTTGAAAATAAAAGTGTCCGGTTATCCCTGATGAATAATTTATTAAGCTATCTGATGAATGCCACATGAAATTTGAATGTCTGATAAAACGTCGGATATTCCCCATGCAGTGGTATACTAAGAAAAAAGTTGACTGGTACATGCTGTTCTAGTTTTACACCAACTACCTTTCAGAAATACAAGAGTTTATCCAAATGTCATAACACTTGGCCAAGCATAACAGACACAAATCCTGAGATTCTGATATTACCCATAATACTCTAAACTTTGACTGTACTTATATAAGATTTGTATAGATCTCTGATAGTAATCTATTAGTCGTAACTCAGGTGAACACATAGTGGTATAGAAGTATTTTGAAACTCCAGACATTGATTGTGATGAAATTAAATAAAATAAATTGATGGAAAAACTACTTCATATCTTATGAGCAGTATATACAGCCAGTTTAGCATGAACATTTGACTGAGCTTAACTACGGTTTTCAAGCTTAAAGAAATACCTAATAGCTTCTCTGACTGCCATTGATGTATTTTTTTTTTTAAACTGCTATCAAGATTCAGGAAGTATATGTTGTGCCCAGCTAGCTCATTCAGTAATGTACCCGACTGGCTCCCAAGTGTATGGTATTGTTGTGAAATGAATACTTGTACTGGTACTTTAATTGTTTTAAAAAAAAACACAGGTGGCAGTATTTTGGGTCAACTACTGGGACGGTTCGTATCTATCCTGGCCGAGAATGGTCCACAAACTTTGCCGGCTTCTACAACGATTACGATCCGCGTGTAAGACCTTGGTATATTGCGGCAACAAGCGGGCCTAAGGATGTTATCATCATACTGGATTGCAGGTAAGATAATCATCCTCAGTCACAAAATTAGTGTTTGGTCAAAGGTCAAGGACAAGGTCAAGGACACTTAGACTTAGTTGTCTTATACAGATAATTATTTTTAATGATTTTGTTTGAAATAGGTCATCTGCTGGATTTTCCTCATTATTGGATGCATGTTTTAACAAAACTAATTATAGAACAAAGGAAAATAACAGATGACTGAATATATTCTTATTACATACTTATTGTTATTTGTCTTATTTCTTGACTTTATTTTAGAGTTGTCAGAAATTGCTCCCAGGCTATAAACAAAGCCTTTTCTACATGTAACTGTGCATATTGATGTAGTGTTACTGTGTCAGTCTATCAACCTTTGGAGAAGTTACGGACCTTTAACTATTTCTATTTTTAATAGTTTATTTAAGTTCACTTTCTCATCAGTTCTACTCCTAAACTTCTCAGTCGATTTTTGTAAAATGAGCTAAGAATTATCAGTCTGAAATCTGGGTACCAGTAAAAACCTATATTGTTGCCATGTTCTTGTCCATCCATTTTAGACTGATTTAAAATATGATTAATAATAAATCTGAACTTTTAAACTGATTTCAGCCAAACTTGTTAGGGAGTTCATGTTCACAGGAACATTTCTAGTTTTGTATTTGGTGCAGTCATTTTAGCTCACAATTATTAAAAAATTAACAAAATGAAATAACAATAATATTCTCATAATTAATTAAAAATAGCCAAGAACAGACAATATACACAGTATTCAGTTATAAAAGATTACTTATATGTTTGATATATTTGTTCAAACTGTCCGTTATATAGCCAGTCGATGGAGGGAGAGAAATTTAGTATAACAAAGGGTGTGGCCAAGATAGTCATCAATACCCTCACTAAACAGGACTATGTCAATGTTATCTGTGCACGTGCAAGCTACTGGGACGAAGTGGGCAAGTAAGTTGAATTATCTATTATAATTCAGTCCAACTAGATATGGTCCTACAGGGTTCACTGTATATCATGTTATATTTCTGCAAGTGATACTTGAATTTGGTATCAAGTTTAACGTCTCACTACACAGTTATGCCCCTTTTTTCCCACGGTAGCAAGATTCTTATTCTTAAAAAATAGGCCTATGTACTTTGGTTATGAAATATTTTCAAAATGGTTCATAGTGGAAGTTGTTTTAATGCTGCAGATGAGTAGAGCAAAAGTTGGCATAGCACATACTGCAATAAGACATCACTGGTGTTAAAAAATGTGACTGTTATAGGATTTCAACATATGCATGTATTTATGAGCATTTGAGGATTCTTTTTTTTCGAGGAAACTCAGGGTGTCACTGCACCCTCTTTAAAAAAAAACCAACATGGACAACCTACCAGTTATTGTGCATTTTTATGTGTGTATACATTCCTGCTATGAAAAAAAAATACTTAAAAAAAATTCTATGTAAAATTCTTTTTTTATCAGTGAAATCCTAGACCTTATTTTATATAGAACAAAGAACAAAATTCAACTGTGTAGTGAGACCTATAGTGCTTACATACTGTCTAGTTTAGACAGCAGCATGGTCTAGTGGTAGAGCGTCCACCTAGCATGCGGAACGTCGTGGGTTTGATCCCCAACTGGGCCATACCAAAGACTTTAAAATTGGCATTAGAAGCTTCCTCGCTTGACACTCAGCATTTAGAGGAGAGTTCTATGTTTAGTCAGCCTGGTGTCAGTATAACGTGACTGGGTGGGGTATCATACCATGTGTTGGGGCATGATACTCCAGTGTGACAGCGCTCATAATACTGTTTGAAGTAGACATCGTCGCGATATGACTGAAAAATTGTTGAAAGCCACGCTAAACACCATACAACAACAACTGTCTAGTCTAGACTAGACTGAAAAAACAGTTAATGCTTACAATAGATCAATAGAAATTACAAATATAACACCAGTGTGCTTCACCTGCTTGTTGCCTCAGGATACTTTATAGTCCATACAAAATAAGAGAAATAAGCAATGCTGTTTGATCAGAAAACTTTAAGTAGTTTTTTTGTACTTTTTATAGATGGCAAGAGAGTGACAAAAAATACAAAATCACTTTCTAAAGTAGAAAATGTGTCATTTGAAACCTATTTTATTTCCATATTACAAATAGCATTTTCAGTTGAAACAAAATAATGTAAATTAAATATCTCCCATGAAATTATTATGTCTCATCCATGTTAACATTTGAAATCTGAGCCCCACATTAAGAGAAATATTAAAATTCAAGCCTCAGTTATTTATATCAAGAACCTTGGGAAGAAATGTCATAAAGTCTATACGGATACTTCAATACAGCATCTTACACCAATTTTTCTGTTTTACTTTTTAAATGACGTTAAATCCCATTTTTAACACATTTCAGGTTATATATGGCATATCAAGTTTTATAGTAAAAGGAATGAATCTTAGTAGAACAACTGTCTTTCCGCAAGTAACTGGCAAACTTTCTCACACCTACGACCTTAATGGTCCTTGATGGTGTTTTAGACCACTCAGCCATGGAGTACCCTCCTAACTTTATGTTAGAAACAGTTGTATTGATAAGTAGATAACAAAGAAAAGAGGCTGACAAGGAGGAGTGACATTGGTTATGAGATGTGTTATTAAAACTGAAACTTCATCGCAAAAAGACTTCGGCGGAAGGGTTTATCATTTAAGCTATTGTATATATGTATATATTACAAGGTGGCACTTCTACCAGACTCAAGTACTGAGTTGTCAGAATGAACGCATGGTACCAGCCACCATAGCACATAGGAAGGACCTCATCAAAAATATAGAGAACCTCAGACCTGGGGGAACCAGCGAACTTGAGTATGTGGTTTGTTTTCCATAAATGTTTTACAGCTGATTCTTCCATTATTGTAATTATTTATGGTATTGAACATTTATTAAGGTAGTTGTCTTACGTTAACAAGAAGTGGTCTAATTGAGTCATTTATTTAAATTCTTGCTTGGATTAAATTGACTTGTTTCAATGTGTATTTGGAGTCATTTATATGCTATTGAGGTTTAGGCCATAATAAATTAATTGCTAGATTATCACCCCCCCCCCCACCGTCCCCTAACTTTCATGCTGCCCTGACCATTTTTAGTTTCATTGATATCAGATTAAACAAACTGTGAGAGAGGGAACAACCCTACCGAGTACATATATATATATATACCGGTATATTTATATTTTTTTATTTATTATAAAAAACATCAAAAATGTAAAAAATAAAAAATAAAATCCCCCCCCCCCCCCCCCCCACTCCTCTTTAAGATAAATTTTGATGATAATCTAGCAATTAATTTATAATTGCCTTAACAGACAATCAGTTAACCTTACCACTCTTTCCTGAGATCCTTGCAAATTAACCATTACTGGGGCTCACCTATATCTGCAAGTAACTGATAATTTTACCACTTGAATTAGCGGTAAGAGACGAATAACAATGAGATGCTCTATAATGTGTATATCAGTCATCATGGAGACTGGCTGGATGGGGGATTTGGTACTGTTAAAACAAAATCTGAAATTGTTACAAAAACAAAAGAATTTATAGTCATGCTTTTACATATTATTTTACAAGTTTTAAAATGATCACTGATTGCCTGCAAATCCTCTAACTATATGTTGCACATAATATACACAGGCCAAAACTAGGTTTCAGGAGTATTGACTGGAGTATTAGTGGTAGGTGAAACAGAAACTTGGTTTCAGGAGTGCTGACTGGAGTATTAGTGGTAGGTGTAACAGAAACTAGGTTTCAGGCATGTTAGCTGGAGTATTAGCGGTAGGTGTAACAGAAATTTGGTTTCAGGAGTGCTGACTGGAGTATTAGTGGTAGATGTAACAGAAACTTGGTTTCAGGAGTGTTGGCTGGAGTATTAGTGGTAAGTGTAACAGAAACTTGGTTTCAGGAGTGCTGACTGGAGTATTAGCGGTAGGTGTAACAGAAACTGGAGTATAAGCGGTAGGTGTGACAGAAACTTGGTTTCAGGAGTGTTGGCTTGAGTATTAGTGGTAGGTGTAACAGAAACTTGGTTTCAGGAGTGTTGGCTGGAGTATTAGTGGTACGTGTAACAGAAACTTGGTTTCAGGAGTGCTTACTGGAGTATAAGTGGTAGGTGTAACAGAAACTTGGTTTCAGGAGTGCTTACTGGAGTATTAGCGGTAGGTGT
Organism: Panopea generosa; assembly: GCA_029582155.1. Lineage (NCBI taxonomy): Eukaryota > Metazoa > Mollusca > Bivalvia > Adapedonta > Hiatellidae > Panopea > Panopea generosa. The sequence goes on from CM055901.1 coordinate 62,740,998, forward strand.
GACAGAAACTTGGTTTCAGGAGTGTTGGCTTGAGTATTAGTGGTAGGTGTAACAGAAACTCGGTTTCAGGAGTGTTGGCTGGAGTATTAGTGGTACGTGTAACAGAAACTTGGTTTCAGGAGTGCTTACTGGAGTATAAGTGGTAGGTGTAACAGAAACTTGGTTTCAGGAGTGCTTACTGGAGTATTAGCGGTAGGTGTAACAGAAACTGGAGTATAAGCGGTAGGTGTAACAGAAACTAGGTTTCAGGAGTGCTGACTGGAGTATTAACGGTAGGTGTAACAGAAACTTGGTTTCAAGAGTGCTGGCTAGAGTATTAGCAGTAGGTGTGACAGAAACTTGGTTTCAGGAGTGTTGGCTGGAGTAATAGCGGTAGGTGTAACAGAAACTAGGTTTCAGGAGTGCTTACTGGAGTATTAGTGGTAGGTCTGACAGAAACTTGTTTTCAGGAGTGTTGGCTGGAGTATTAGCGGTAGGTGTAACAGAAACTTGGTTTCAGGAGTGCTTACTGGAGTATTAGTGGTAGGTGTGACAGAAACTTGGTTTCAGGCGTGTTGGCTGGAGCATTAGCGGTAGGTGTGACAGAAACTTGGTTTCAGGAGTGTTGGCTGGAGTATTAGCGTTAGGTGTGACAGAATCTTGGTTTCAGGAGTGCTTACTGGAGTATTAGTGGTAGGTGTGACAGAAACTTGGTTTCAGGCGTGTTGGTTGGAGCATTAGCGGTAGGTGTGACAGAAACTTGGTTTCAGGCATGTTGGCTGGAGTATTAGCGGTTGGTGTGACAGAAACTTGGTTTCAGGCGTGCTGGCTGGAGTATTAGCGGTAGGTGTGACAGAAACTTGGTTTCAGGAGTGCTGGCTGGAGTATTAGCGGTAGGTGTGACAGAAACTTGGTTTCAAAAGTGTTGGCTGGAGTATTAGCGGTAGGTGTGACAGAAACTTGGTTTCAGGAGTGCTTACTGGAGTATTAGTGGTAGGTGTGATAGAAACTTGGTTTCAGGCGTGTTGGCTGGAGCATTAGCGGTAGGTGTGACAGAAACTTGGTTTCAGGAGTGTTGGCTGGAGTATTAGTGGTAGGTGTGACAGAAACTTGGTTTCAGGCGTGTTGGCTGGAGCATTAGCGGTAGGTGTGACAGAAACTTGGTTTCAGGAGTGTTGGCTGGAGTATTAGCGGTAGATGTGACAGAAACTTGGTTTCAAAAGTGTTGGCTGGAGTATTAGCGGTAGGTGTGACAGAAACTTGGTTTCAGGAGTGCTGACTGGAGTATTAGCGTTAGGTGTGACAGAATCTTGGTTTCAGGAGTGCTGGCTGGAGTATTAGCGGTAGGTGTAACAGAAACTTGGTTTCAGGAGTGCTGACTGGAGTATTAACAGTAGGTGTAACAGAAACTTGGTTTCAAGAGTGCTGGCTAGAGTATTAGCAGTAGGTGAAACAGAAACTTGGTTTCAGGAGTGCTGGCTGGAGTATTAGCAGTAAGTGTAACAGAAACTAGGTTTCAGGAGTACTGGCTGGAGTATTACTGGTAGGTGTGACAGAAACTTGGTTTCAGGAGTTTTGTCTGGAGTATTAGTGGTATGTGTAACAGAAACTTGGTTTCAGGTGTGTTGACTGGAGTATTAGGAGCAGGTGTAACAGAAACTTTGTTTCAGGAGTGTTTGCTGGAGTATTAGTGGTAGGTGTTAGGAGTCTAATTTTATATTGTATACTGCAGGAAAGGGTTTGAGAAAGCATTTGACCTGTTAAATAGTAACCCCAGAACTGGTTGTCAGTCTGTCATTATATTTGCTACGGATGGAAAAGACACAGATGGGGAAAACATTCGGTGTGGACCTGGTATGTACAGTTGTAATCTGAGATTATTGCAATATTATTTTATATACATGTATATATTTATATGTTAAGTGCATACTGGACTATTTCAGACATTTCACATGAGTTATCCGATAATTGCCGCTGCGCAATTTGGTGATTTTGAATAAATCCAATTACTTCCCTTTGACGGTGATAAAACGGACAGGTATCGTTTCGCTTTGACACTAAGATTAAGTAGGCATGACGTGTTTTTATGCCCTCGGGTATTATATATTTATTAAATCCGATAATCATATTTTAGTGTAGACTTGATGATGTGTAGTATAAAAAAGAAATGCTAAAATCATTTTATTAAATTTAATGTGTAAAAATAAAAAAATATAATAAAAACTTTGATATAGTTTTATCTATTATCAGTCAACAGATTAATACTGCTTATGTTGTTATTGCTGTTATTTATCTGTGAAATAAAAAATGTGTAATTGATTCAAGCAAATAAAGATTGATTATATTGTATTATAATAACAAAATATAAAACACAGGTTATTATTTTGTATTCTTTCATTTTTCTACATATGATAATAATAATAATAGTAATAATAATAATAATAATAATAATAATAATAATAATAATAATAATAATAATAATAGTAATAATGATGTTTGGTTATCTCATTGATATCAAGCAACATATATGCACATAGTGTTAATTCATGAAGAAGAAGAAGAAGAATATTTTATTGATTTGAACTTTACATAGCAGGCCTTCTAAAATTGCCTTTTTTTTGATTTTTGGACCGATTTCTGAAGTTCAAAATCGGTTTTCGTTTCAAAATTGAATAAAAAAATCGGTCCAGATATTTGCAAAAATAAATAAAAATCAGTCCAGATATTTTCTATATGTCTTATAAACTATTATAAAGTCTCATAAATTGCTCTTACCATGCCATACTGACCTGTGAAATACGCCTTGCAGCAATATCATTTGACCCAATAATCCGATTGTTTTGTTACCTAAACCATTTACGATATTAGGGGGAGTTTATTGGAAGAGTCTATCGCTATGTAGCACGCCTTCAATGTGTGATCAGCTACCCATAGCGTTCTGTTGGTTCAAATATTTGATAAAACGTGCAGTGTTACTTGTTACTCATTTTTTTTAAAAAATAATTTTAATTATATATACGGGCTGGTTCTGGTAATTGTACGTAGTGGTTAGCTACAGCACAAAGCATATAAAAAATAAAAAGTTGAATGAACAATTACATTGGTTTCCATTGTGATTATTTCACGCAGCTTCCGGTACTTGCCACACTTCCGGTTCGATCGAGTATTTTTAATATAATGAAAATTATTCAGTAAAGCGGAAACATACTGTCAGTCATTAATATGTACAAATTTTGATAAAGTATGTTATAAATAATACACAAATGAACTTGAAAGAGTTCCCTATTAATGAATAAATGGAGAAAATACATGGTGCAGCTGACATTGTGGGTGGGGTATGCATATATGTAAAGGCATATAGTGAATTTTTTAAAATAAGTGCAATTCTTACGGTAGTAATTTCTCATCAAATTACAATTAAATAAATTTTATTTTCATGCCATAACACACCAATCATTTCATTCATTTCATATACGTGGAGATTAGTTTTAAAGGGAGTAATTAAAAACAATGATATACTAATTATGCTGTTTTAACTCCATAGATACCATTTTCCACACACCAATCACAGAAGGCTTTTGAAAATAGTGCAGGAAGAGTTCAGAGTTTTCCACTCTGTCAGTTAATATAAACATAATTCATAATATACCGCCTGCAAAGTGTTATTTTCGGTATTGTTTTCATGAAACGTGTTTTGGTTTTGAAACAATATAATATCCCAATTATACATATTCTTTGTTAATTTTTCTTTTCATGTCCACTGAATTATTTCATAACAAAGATATTAAAATATAAATTTGTGTGAAAAATAGACAATTGAATAATGTTTATGATTACATAAGAAATATGTTTTAATTTGAACGTTTTTTGAAGTTTTTTAGTTAAAAATATGAAGTTGATATAAAGCTTTGCTTTACAATATTTATAAGTAAAATACATAAAACAAAACTACACACTTTAAAACTATACACAACTTGCAATATCACCATGTGATAACACACATTTGGCGCTGACCTGCAACAACTGCATGGGGTTCAATTATATGCAATATTGGGTAAAATATTAGGATTATATTGATTACACGGAAAATAAATCAGAATTACATATTATCTCATTTTCAAATCAAAATGGAAGCAAGATGCAATTAATATATATTTTTATATTTAAATATCATTGTAAAGAGAATTTCATTTGCAATAAATGTATACGTTGTAATAGGTTAGCAAAAAATCACAACTGAACTAAGTGGCTAAAAACATGTTTTGAGTATTTTTTATATAGAACATATAAGGAGCATATATGCTGTTATAAAATTAAAAAAGGAAGCAACAAGGCATAAACTTATTTAAATTTTTATTTTATCATAATAAAGGTTATATTTTTAACTTAATGACTAGACGTTGTAATAGGTTGGCAATTTAATAATGAAAAAGTTAAATTATAAAATTAAATTTCTCCTATATGTTTCTATGTAAACCAAATGTGACGGTTTAGCCAGGTAAGTGATAAAAACAGTCGATATCAAGGGGGGTAACTTCTCTAGTTAAGCCAGTGTGATGTCTGAAATAGTCCCACATGGTTAAGTAAAGTTTATTATAGTGTCACTCTTTTGAAAGGGCATGCCACAATGAGCTTACGAGACACATTTACTTGCCAAAAGTTATCCTTGCCTGGCTTACCTTCAATACCCATCAGTTTAAGTAGCTGCTAGGTGAGCAACCGGCCACATCAGAAAAAGAAAAAAAGTACATCCATCGAACTCTCACTTCCGAGGTGGATGCCATTAACTATAGGCTATGGAAGACAGTTTTATGTTTCATATGTACAGTTTAGGAACAAAATTTGTGAAAAATGAAAATGTAAAGGATTTATACAATTGAATATTTTTTTCACTGACCTAAATGTACGTTTTTGCAAATATTAGTTTGTAGAACTCTTTGTTTGAAATATTTTAATTATTCTTAAAAATATTAATTAATTTAATTTTGATAATTATTATGTTGCTACATAAAGAAAATAGTGCACAGATACAGATACTTTGTTTACATGTGTCAGGTATGTTAGTTCTACTGGCTATGAATGTGATGATAATTATTTGTCAGTCATATATTGTCCCCCATTTCTACATAAACATTTCATCTTCTTTATAAAAATTAGCTTACCCCACTATAGGACCTCGGAACAGTGTGAACGCTATTCTGTTTCAACCGTCTGTGAATAAACAAAAGTGCTATATGTGTCTAATCTTTATATTGCTTATTCAATAAAAGATGTACATTGTATTTCTTATTTTTTTTAAAATGAAAACATATAACAGGTATATAGTTTGTAATACCTCATCCCATTTATTTCATTATTTTCAGGGTATTATACAAGGAGTGGTTATGTTCCAGGCCCTGTTTGTAAATATAATTTTACAAAAGTGTGGTCAATAGCCAAAACCAGAAATTCCTACTTCAAACCACAGGTAAGATCTTCATCATTACGAAGTCAGTTTCCATTTACACCTGCATGTATAAAGGCCTTTTATCGCAGTAATTTTGTTTCTAAATGCAATCAATAAATATTAATTGTTCACATCTGCCATTGATTTTTCGCTTGTTATATCAAATTAGTATGACAGCATGAAGATAAAAGGTATCGCTACCCAGACAAAAAAAATTGAATTATATAAAATTAACTTATCAACACATAAAAGACAAGTGGCAATGCATGAGTGTAGGAGCATTTAAATTATTGGTGGGGGCAAACCTGAGGAGAGCGTGTATGAGGATGTACTTCCAGGACTCCAAGTATATGCTGAACCTGAATATTGGAAGGGGTGGGGTGGAGGGGGCAAGGGGGCTCCTAAGCCTACGCAATGTGAGGCAATGTCATATATCAATCCTCAGGGAGACTGTGGCCAGGTTGGGATTCAAACTCCTGACCACTGGATTGATAGATGTGCTGCTGACTGAGATAATCAGGCCTGTCCTTGCATAACAGTCCAGCTCTTTTGGTGATATGGTTAGATAGATTTTTTTTTATTTTTAAAAATCTATTGAAATGTTCCTTTATATGTTACTAAGGCAAGAGTGTTCAGTTACCTGATCAAAGAGGATGCAGAAGTGTTTCCCGGTAAATTAGCGTGTAACCATAGTAGCGGCAGTCTTCTTAAACTGACATCTGGAGAAAACCTCATATCCCAGATGAGCAACTATTTTGAGTTCCTGTCGTCTAATGCCAAAACTGTAGAAGCCCTGTGGACATCACCATACCTAGATGCTTGGGGGCTCGGTATCATGGTCACATATGCCATTCCTGTACTCAGCAAAATCAATGGAAAGTAAGTCAGGATTTTTGTATGGCAATTACTTTTGAATAGAAAATTAGTTGAAAGTTTTATGTATCTTAACAAGTGTCAAGGTACTATAATATTTTCTGTGTATGGACTTTTAATTAAATTACTATGAAGTAGTGTATTTAAATGATATATGTTTGATTTAGTTAGAACTAACTAGATGATATCTCCTTCATTTGAGTGATACAAAATATAAACTAGTGTGAAGGTTACTTTTACTGTACACCAAGGCTTCTAAAATTAACGGTTTTTCGGTTTGCGGACCAAATTTGTTATTGAAAATGTTGAAAAACGTTGTTTTTTTCAAAATGTCAAAAATCAGTCTAGATATTTTTTTATCGGTAGTATTAAAAACATAAATTTGTCCTATACCCGATGTGTGATAGGATGTTGATTTTGACTAAACCGTTACCGTTAGTAGAGGAGTTTACCGGAAGAGCCTTTGCTACACACAGCACACCTTCGAGGTGTGATCAGCGATTGATATCACACATTCTATCTGTACACCAAAGATTGGTTATGTCCGTTAGCCATAAGGTGTTAACTTGTTTGCTTGAATTGTTGTTGTTTAAATGGCCAAAGCAGTTTCATTGGTACCATCAGATCGAAAATTGTTTGTGTCATTTAAATATTTGTATACATCTAATATGTATGACATTAGTTAGGTAAAATGGGAAAATTTTGCATTAGTGGTACATAGCATTTGGTATTGATTAAGCTAACTGGTGGAAAATAGTATTACTAAAATTTAAGATTTCTATTGTCCAGACCGAAATGTGTTTGTATCAGCATCATTAACATAACTTGAACTAAATAATAAATATAAAATTTTCATACCGGTTATATATCTTTGGCTTATCCATTAATTTGATATATTTCCTCCATATTACTAACTTCACAATCCAACGCCAGTGCTTTAATTTTCAAAAAGAATCAACATAAACATGTCATTTTCAAGACTTGAAATCATGTATGTCTCACCCTTACAACATCCCTTTGATGTTAGCCATCGCATGATGACTACTTCTATCAAAGAGACGACAGCAATCGTGTTGTTTTATTCACTACATGCAATGGAATTGTGCAGTTTGTTTGTGTTCACTTAAAATAGGATTTTTTCAATAAGTATGTATATTCCATTTTAAATATCTTCCATTAGATGTGAATGTTTTTTTAATGAATTTGATAAAAGTATTGATATTGATAATTAAGGAGACAGGCTTGAAAGTGGTAGTACGCAAATTTACATATAGTTGAAACTTGTTATTTTGAATTCTGTGGGACCGTAAAAATAACTTTTTACTGTTACCCCACCCACTTCTTAATCGTTGAAAATATACATGTTGTACATATAAATACCTCTATTTGTTTTTTTTTTGTTTTTTTTCAATATAACACGTCGTTATATTTACACATGATATAAACTTTGTTTATATTGATGTGTACTGTGGATTTATCTTAAATCGTGGTAAATTCTACTGTTTACATGCGTTATTTTCTTCTACGCAAACATATGTTGTGTTGTTATCCGTGTGTAGGCTAATTGTCTATTTGCACAGGGCGTGAACATTGTATATTTTTGAGTGTGATATAATAGATAAACAAAATATACTTTTAATTTTTATACTTTTTATTTACATGAATATCAAATAAATAGAATAGGCAACTGAAATATAAACACAGGTTATATACAAACAATGGTTACAACAATTTTACAAATAAAAAAAAATAAGACGAAAAATAGCACATGTCAAACATGTCTTCTAACACTTCAACGTTGTTTGTCTAATTAGCGTGTGTATCTCTAGTGTTTGTATCATAACAATTTGATGACACAATTAACTTACCTGCCAGTACAGACACATGAAGCGATAAATTACAGGTATGGGATCAACAATTATCACCTTCGACAGTTTGCCTTTCATCTTCAAGCAGCAATAAAAATTCGAAATAACGAGTGAGAAATCAATAGATTTTAGGATTGAGGGACCCAAAAACAGATTCGAAATAGTGAATAATTTGAATTACTGGAATTTGATATATCAGGAGTTAATTAACATAGAAATAGAAGGGGAAAAAACTGGACCGAACTTCAAATTTGAGATAACCGGAAATTCGAAATATCAGAGTTGGAGTTGGTGAGTATCAACTGTATAATCATGTATAGTTTAGTGAGAATAATACTGCTGTTGGCTAGACTAGTCTGTTTAAATGTCATATTTAGTAAAAAATGCTTCTGACAATATTCAAAGCACGGAATGTATCATTGACTCAAGACAAACCAAGGCTATATTCGGTATACACGATAATTTCGGTTTACATCCTAAACCTTTTTACGTGAAATAGATAGAAACTGGTTCATTTAAAGGAGAATACATTAAAATGTACATATTTAGGAAAGTTTGCATAAAAAATAAACAAACTGATAAAATTGCGCAGTGGGTGGTGTATGTATATATATATATATATATATATATATATATATATATATATATATATATATATATATATATGATTTTAAAAGGAAAAAGTGTGATTCTCTAGACAGCGATTCTTACACAATAAAAACCCTGGATCGATTTGCATTTTGAAATTTTAGAAGCTCTGCTGTACACACATAGGCTGCAATTAGCTATGCAAATTTATATTAACAATGTAAGTTCAGAGCTCATGTTAATCTCCGGCACTGAGTGTTGCTGTTTTAAGGCTTACCTGTTTAATTCAAGACCACAAAAATTGGTTGTGATGATGAAAAAACAAAACTGAATGAGTTTACTATCACAGGACAGTCAGTACCTCAGCATAATTATATTAAAATATATAATTTGAACCCAAATTGATTTAATATTTAGCTTCATTTTGATGCCATTTAGGAGTCACTATCAGTTAACTTAATCACTCTCTCCTGGGATCCTGGAAGGTTAACCAGTACTTAAGCACACCCATCTCTGCAATAAACTGATATATGAGAGACAAATGACATTGAGATGCATATCAAAAGATGCAGAGACTGGCAAAGCAGGGATTCAAACTCATGACCCCTGCATTGATAAATAAATGCACTAATGGCTGTGATTACTAGGCCTTATAGGAACCTGATATGAACAAGCAAAAGTATTATTGAATATCGCTTTGATATGTTCGTCATATTTTTATGCCTCTCCCCAAAAAATTTTTCGGTGGCATATAGTAATTGCAGCATCTGTCCGTCTGTCCATACTTCTGTCTGGTATTTCGTTTCCGGCCTGTACCTTTGTCATGCATAGATGGATTGTGTTGATACTTGGTACAAATGATCAACATAACATGACGACCTATTGCAAGTAAGACCCACACCCATACCTCAAAGCTCAAGGTCGCAATTTGAGTTTGTTTGAATACACTTTGAGTCTGTGTGAAATTTCATGTCCGACCTGTAACTTTGTCATGCATAGATGGATTTTAATGATACTTGCTACAAATGATCAACATAACATGACCACGTGTTGTGAGTAAGACCCACACCCGTAACTCAAAGGTCAAGGTCAGTATTTGAGTTTGTTTAACAACACTTCGAGTTTGTGTGAGATTTCATGTCCGGCCTGTTACTTTGTCATGCATAGATGGATTTTATAAATACTTGCTACAAATGATCAACATAACATGATGACGTGTCGCGAGTAAGTCCCACACCAGTACCTCAAAGATCAAGGTCACAATTTGAGTTGTTAACAACACTTTGAGTCTGTGAGATTTTGTGTCCGGCCTGTAACTTTGTCATGCATAGATGGATTTTAATGACACTTGCTACAATTGATCAACATAACATGACGACTTGTCATTAGTAAGACCTACACCCATACCTCAAAGGTCAAGGTCACAATTTGAGTTTGACAACAATTTGAGTCTGTGTGAGATTTCAGGTCCGGCCAGCAACTTTGTCATGCATAGATGGATTTTTATAAATACTTGTTATAAATGATCAACATAACATGATGACATGTTGCACTTAATACCCAAATTCCCACTTCAAAGGTCAAGGTCACAATTTACTTTGACAACACTTCAGTTATTTTGACATTTTTTGTCCGGTCTGTCATCTATGAATAAATTTTAAAAACACTTGGCTCAGTTGATCAACATGACATAATTAAGTGTCACATGTAAGACTCAGAACCTTTCCTCAAAGATCAAGGTCAGTCTTTCAATTTGTTTGATATTGTGTGTCTGGTCTGTGACTTTGCCTTTAACTTGGCTCAATTAATCAAGATGACATGACGACGTGTCATAAGTAAGACCTAGACCCATACCTCAAAGGTCAAGGTCACAGTTTTAGTATGTATAACAACACTTTGAATCTGTTTGAGATTTCAAATCCGTCCTTTAACTTTATCATACATGGATGGATTTCAAAAACACTTGGCTCAATTTATCAACAATTGATCTGTAACTTTGTCTTACATTTCGGGATTTTAAAATAGCTTGACACAAGTGATCAGCATGTCGAGATGATGTTTCAGCAGCATTTAACTGTTGAAATACCCAGACCATTACATCAGATGTCAAGGTCAAGGTTACACAAAGGTCAAGGTCACACTTTAATGTTGAAAAAAAACCCATGAAATTGCATGTCTAGTTTGAAACATCAGTCCATTACTCTTTATATTCATGGATACATTGCTACCTATTATAACATAATTATATTGTTATTTTTCAAGACCATTTGGGGGTGGCATGCGACACTTACCAGTGACATTTCTTGTTTTGTAAGTTCTTCTCAGATGGCATTGTTAATAATAAGGTTACAGGCAGAGCTGGGGCATTTGTATTGACAAATTTCTAGTTTCATTATACTGTCTGGGATACAGCTAGTATAACCTGGGGTTGACTGATCAACAACACATGTCTGAACATAGCTCACTTTTATTTCAAAATTGTGCCAAGTGGTAAAAACTGTAAATAAACAATGAACACACAATAAATATCTTGAAATGTCCATATATTCTCATCATTTAAGCTTGTACTTCAAGTCTTGAAAGTAATATTTCACTAACTACCGATATGCATAATGTGCTTTTACACATGAACTGTTCTTCACTTTGAATCACATATACTTACTATCATCAACTTAATAAGCAACTTGTAAATATAGTCTTTCATAATTCAAAAGTGAACAGTCCGTTTCTATACACAGCACACATGTTCGTGTTTACGTGAATAAATCACATTTATATATTGCTTTGGAGTTATAGTGATTGCAAAACGTGAAGCAATTAACCATACGCAACAAGTCACTGTTGGTGAAAATCGGTCTCATCATAACAGTACACATAACGAAACAAAAAGAACAGTTTTGGTACGAAGCGGCAGCACATGACCAGCACAGTTTCATCACATTTTCACGAGAAACAATGTATATGTAGATTATTCCAATAAATCTTGAGACAAATAAAACCAAAATATATCAATACTTACATCATGGTGACATTGGCAAACAGAAAATATAAAAAAAATTTAGAACCATGACCACGTTGTCGAAATGGAAAGGCGTCATCTCAATCAAGGGAGATAAGTCATATATTTCCTATACTCAACTAAGTGTATCTATATCTACAGACTGAAACAGCACTTTCATTAACAAGACAAAAATGAGAGAATAAGGTAACAGGCAGAGCCAAGGCATTTGTTTTTACCCATTTCTAGTTTCATTAACAAAACAAAAATGAGAGAGTTGATTTTGAAATTATGAATATAGGGGATAAAAATACTTTATAGCCAGAGGTACAATATTCAATAAGAAGAGTAACAGCACACAAGTACTTGATTTGATCAGTTTGGAGTCTTTTTTTCCTTTTAAGGGATTAATATATCAATATTTTTCAAAACTTTAAAATTGATAAAAACATTTTTTTCAATATATCTTGCCTATATATACGCATTGATTCTGTATTGCCAAAATGATATCTATTCAAACATGCCAAAATATTATGTTGAAAAGGGGTTTCCTAACTTGGGCTACACGTTTAGGTTAGAATAAAATAGATTTCCCACTTAAAATGACAACATCTTTTGTGACGTGTTTAATAGGTCATGAGATTTCATTTTGATATCAGTTTGATCCATTATACAGGTTTACACGTTGTGAAATTTGATCATCATACAACGAGTCCGAATAACGATATTAAGGTTGAAAACAGTATAAGTGCAGTTTGTTTTTAGAATGGAGATTTCATTTCAACTTTACCACTCCAATTTAAACATTGATTTTGTCATGTTTTGGTAGATTTGATATACAGTTGTTACTCACCAACTCGAACTCTTTTATTTTGAAATTCCGGTTATCTCAAATTTGAAACTCGGTCCCATTTTTTCTCCGTCTATTTCTATATTAATTAACTCCTGATATATCAAATTCCAGTAATTCGAATTATTCACTATTTTTTATCACTGCGTGAAGATGAAAGGCAAACCGCCAAAGGTGATAATTGCTGATCCCATACCTGTAATTTATCGCTTCATGTTTCTGTACCGGCAGGTAAGTTAATTTGGTCATCAAATTGTTATGATACAAACAAAAGCAATACACACGCTAATTAGGCAAACAACGCTGCTGCTTGTTTGGGTTAAAGCGATAACACGGAAAAGTGAGTGAACGAAATCAAACACTAATAGACATTGAGCATATTTGAGTAAATATTGACAGTCGTTTGATATGAATATAAACTTAAGATCTTCAAACAAGAATCATTATTCACAATGTCTGAAACACAAAGTAATCTCATGTAACATATTTTGTTTTTCTATTATATCACACTTTATTACAATCTTCACGCACCGGGCAAATAGACAATTACACACGGATAACAACGTACAACATACGTTTGCGTAGAAGAAAATGATGAATATGAAGGGTAGAATTTATCACGATTTAAGATCAATCCACAGCACACATCAATATAAACAAAGTTTATATCATGTGTAAATAAAACAACAACGTGTTATATTGAGTAAAAAACAACAAATATAGGTATTTACATGTACACATATATTTTCAATGATTTATGAAATGGGTGGGGTAATGGTGAAAAGATGCACAAAGGTAGGCTCCTGATAAATCGAAGTCGGATATTTTGAATTATTTTTACGGTCCCACGGAATTCAAAATAATGAGTTTCGACTGTACCACACCATTCCGATTTTATTTATTTATGATAATGAGATGCTTTTTATCCATTTTAAAAATAAAAATATTTTTAAGACATTTTTTGCATTTTTTTCTTGATATTTTCCCTTTAAATCTACGCTTGATTTCATTGTTTCTGATAAAATACAAAAAACTTACTTGAATAATAACGAAAAAGATTTTTACATAGGAATACAAGGGAAAGTGGAAAATTCGTTTTCTCTGATCTATTTAAGGTATTGTTTCATTTATCTTCATGTCTGGAGCATTGCTGAGACATAACAGTTAAGACAGGATCCTTAAAAGGCAATTTGATATAAAAAAGGGAGGAGCAGAGGCCTAAAAAAAAGATAAAATTGGGAAATTTCAAGTCTTCTTAAAACTGATGAGCCATATGTTATATTTGGTTAAATTGTGCCCTATGAATAGGGGTTTCAAAGTGGTTCAAATAAAAGGGTTAGGGTTTATCCGAAGGGAACTTTGATTTTTACATAGGAATACTGTAGTAATTAAAACAGATATTTCTGCTTTTCTCACCAATTTACGTATTAATTTCGATTATCTTGAGGTCTGGAACATTGTTTAGTCATAACAGTTAAGACTGGGTCCTTTAAAGGGGATTTAATATCCATAAGAGGTCAGCAGGGTCCCAAAAAGAGGTAAAATTGTGAATTTTCAAAAACATCTTTTTCGAATTCAACTAAATTCGTTCATATTTTATGTAAATGATCCCTGATGAGCAGGAGTTTCATGTTTGTTTAAATGAAGGGACAAGGATCTTTAGGAGTCCTGTAAGGAGACTATGATTTTTAAACAGAAATACTGTGGAAAAACAGTAAATTCTATTGTTATCAGTCATTTTAGGAATTATTTTAATCATCTTAAGTCTGGAGTATTGTTTAGTCTTTTCAACTGAGACCGAGACTTTTAAATGGGTACAATGTATTTAATATCCATAAGGCCATAATAAATTAATTGCTTGATTATCATCCTCGCCCACCCCCTAATTTTTATGCATGGGACCCTTTTTATTAGCTCTACTGGCTAAAGGCCAGCAGGGCTTATGTCATGGTAAATTGTCCGTCATCCGTCATTGTCCGTTGTCATCCGTCTGTCAATTAACCTTTTTCTTGTAGACGCAATAGCACCTTCATTTTTCGTTGAATCTTAACCAAACTTGCACAGCACAAGATCTCGGACAAGTTCACAGGGCTTATAAGTATTGCATGGAGGTCCCCATAAAGATTTGTTGAAGACGGGTCCCTGGGGCCAAGTTTGGGGCCGTCACAGGGGACACTGTTTTACATAGAGATATACAGGAAAATGTTGTAGACCCTATAGCACCTTCAATTTTCATTGAATCTTAATCAAACTTGCACAACAGTTATATAACCATTATATTTCGGACAAGTTCTTGAACCAGTGTGATTCAGTCGCAAATACCCCAACACATGGCTTATAAGCACATTTTTAACTAAAATTTTAAAAAACATTTTCTCTGAAAGTTTAATGACTAGACCTTAGATATTTTACATGTAGCATATGTTGCCAGCAGAGCATTCAGGTCTTCTTTGGCCTCTTGTTTTATATTACATTATAAAAAAACATCAAAAAATTTAAAATAAAAAATGAAATACGCCCTCCCTCCCCCTTTTTAAGAAAATGTGCATGATAATCTAGCAATTAATTTATTATGGCCTAAAGTTAAGCAGAGACCCTAAAAGTGTGAAATGGTGAAAGTCAAAAATCTTGTTTTAGATGAGTTTTATTCAAATTCTAGTAGGTAGTCTGCTTGAAATTAGGGGCAATGATCTATTGGAGCCAGTAGGGTGATTTTTACTTCACATGAAAATGCTATGAGAAATCAGATATTTATCATTTTTCTCATCTATGACTATAATAAATTCTTCATAGGCATAGTCCATATATTACTGGGCAACTCTGAATGATTTCTCAGTTCCAAGGAACCAGACAACACTATATGTACTGCTCGTACTTTTTACTCTCATTTATATCAGCTTGTGTGTTGGTTGTTCACAAAATAAGCAAATTTAGTTTGATTCAGAATTAGCGCTGAGGTTTTGTCAATATTTTGAGTGGAACCAGTACTGGATTTTGATTGGCGATATTATGGATTGATGCTAGGATCGAACCCAGTATTTCTGGCATGAGCAGCCAGCATATTAATCCCCTTCTTGCTCTGCTTACAATTTGCATATTAAATTTCAGAACAATAGGGGTAGTTGGTATTGATGCTACACTGGACAAGATAGAGAATTTCCTGACTAAACATCAGTGGGGAACCGTATATTCCTTCCTCATTAATAATCAAGGAGAGACAATATTTCATCCCAAACTGAAACCCAGCACAAATGTGAGTTGTCTTTTCTTTCTTTAACTTGAATGAATGTACAGTTTATTTTATTTAAGAACTATGGTCGTATTTGCAATACTATCCTGTGTAATATTTGTGATCTTTTCTTCGGTAGCATAGACTGTACGGAAAGGTATTTTTTAAACAAAAAAAATTGTTTTGTTTGTACTATTAACAAAAATATAAACCAGTTTTCGGTGTTGAAGAACTCGTAGAAGCATCCATTTTGTTTGCAATAGCTATGCCTCATCAAAATCAAGAGTTGTCTAAAGTTGGAAGTTTTGTTACAAGTAGTAAATTAAAACATTGGTGTACCATACTTTATTACTGGAAACTTTTTCAGACTGTAGCTTTTAAAACAGAGGAGTACCCTATACCTTATTGAAAGTGACTATCTTAAAACTAGGGAAAATGCTAAAGTTAAAAGTATGTCAGAAGTAGTTAGAAGAAACACAGTAACAAAATATTGTCTTTCATTTTATGACATTCAACTTGTATATAAAGCTAAGGTCATTCCCAAGGATGTTTGTTTGAATATTTAGCGTAATATTTATGCCATCAAGGGTTAACAGACAATCAGTTAAAACAAAATTCTCTTTCCTGAGATCCTGGAAAGTTAACTGGTACTTCAGAAAATATTTCATGAGGGCCAAAATGTTTTGGCTGAAAAAATGCACCATAATATTTATGGATCTATATTTTGTTGCCATGGTAGAGGATTGAGTTGATGGTACTGGTTTTTGTTGCACATGCCACAATACGAAAAATGTACTTTTGATGTATTCATTTTTTTGGTTCTTTTGATAGCTGCTGGAGGACCCAATATTCATTCCTATACACCAACTGGAACAAGACAACAAAAATCAACCCGAGGAGTTCTCCACCATTGAGAGTGAAATGAGAGCAGGAAATGAGGGCAGTCTACCGATAGAACGGACCAGGGATGGCAAACCTAGGGTATGGCTAATGTTCATATTTCACCTCTTATTTAGTGATGTGAAATTGCTGCTTTTTTTTAAATCGGATGTCAGGGCATAGCACAGTCACCTCTACCAGTTATTAGTAATAAAATTTATTCCATTCGGTTTATTTCTTACTCAATAATAAGTGATGGGAGTTGTTTGGAATTTCAAAATCAATCTTTAGTTCAAGTCATTGATCAAATATAATCCGAAATAGTTAACTACTAATATGAGTATTGTAATATTTTTTGCCTTCAATGATATTTACTTTCAGTGATTGCATTATAATGAATGATATATGCATTGTTGATTATTGCACTCTATTACACAGTTTTCATTTGATTTTTCACCGAACTTAAACAATAATTATATAATATAATATATATAATTATATACATAATAATAATTGAATTGGTAAAATTGGACAATTATTGTCAGAGCTATGGCTCTTGAATCATCTAAACTTACCCTTTTTGACCTTGTATGCACTCTGTCACCCACAATTTCCACTGGATCTTTACCAAACTTACACAAACTTTATTTGATTTTGTGTGTCATCTAAAAACTTCAGTTGTTGTAACATTTTAACAGAATTTATAATGTTGTTATATAGTAATTATTTCTAAAACAAGTTCTTGAACTGGCAAAATCAGATAATCTGTGTCTGAGTTATGGTCCTTAAATCGTTAAAAATTGTGTAATTGACCTTGTGTTTCTAACACCTGAATTTTGGATCTTAATTAAACTTGCACACTTGTCACCATTATATCTTCGACAGGGTTTTGAATGGACCAAAGCAGTTAATTAATGCTGGAGTTATGGCCCTTGAATAACAAAATAATTGTGTTATTTCACCAAGATCAGTATTTATCATTGAATTCTCAACAAATTTACACAATGGTCACCAAATACCATAAGATCTTGGATAAACAATTATGATAAGATGATTAATTATAGCCCTTAAACAATATAAAATGCTTTAATAAGCATGATATCCTATGGCATAGGTGAGAAGTTTAAGGCCATCATGGCCCTATTGGTGGAAAATGAGTGTTACCTCATTTGTTTGTACATCCTGAAGTCATTTCTGCTGAATAGATGAAATTTCTGATTATTTCTTATTCTGATGAAATTTCATGCACCGGTTTCTCACAAGTAAATTGGGTCAAGGTCACTGTTACTAAAAATAGAAATTTGGTTAAAGATATTTTGATGAAATTTTTGCATATCTCTCTTATTTGAAAAGGAAATTTGGCATTGTTTTTAGTTAAATTGTTTCATGGTCAAGGTCACTATTACTATTCCATTTCCTAATTAAAGGCCTACTTTAAAATTTTGTTACTCTCTCCCAATTCTAGTTTTCAAAATTGGGTTGATAGGTATTTGAAGGGAGGGGGGGGGGGGGGGGGGGGGGGGGGGGGGGGGGGGGGGGGGGGGGGGGGGGGGGGGGGGGGGGGGGGGGGGGGGCTCTAATACAAAATATTAAAAAAGAGCAAACAATGTGTGAATTTTGGCCTAATTAAAATGAAAAATGTTTCACTACAAAAAATTTATATGCTGCCACCATTCAAAATCTTTGGTTTCTGGTCAATATCTTCTAAAATGGACTATGTATTTAATTAATAGTTCATGTATAGCTGTGTTATTATAAAGTAGTGGTCAAGTTAACTACTTGTTAATTTCAGTAAAATTCCACAGAAATTTTCAGTAAAATAATTATTTCTGGTCAATAACTTTTTGAAAGTGTCTTCCAGTATGTTTATAATAAAAATTTGGTGTGTAGCTGTATTAGTATGAAATATAGGTCATGTTGCATATTGGCCAACGTTGGTCACATTTTCCAGGAGTTTTGGCCCTTTTCTATTTAATTTTTGGTAAAATAATGGTTTCTGGTCAATAATTGATGAAAAGGTCAATTTATTGCTTTAATATTGGGTGTGTAGTGGTAAAATTATAAAATACTGATCAAGTTCAATATTTGCCAATGTCGATACAAATTTCCATGAGGTATAGCCCCTTTTTGACTGAACTATTGGTAATATGTACTAACAAATAGTGGCCACCTCTGTTTTCAAAGGACACATTTTCTAGTTAACATTAGAACTACAAAGCAGCGTCCTAGCTTCAGAGAAAATGTTAAAAAGTTTTAAAAATAATCTTCATAATGATAATGTAATGTGACAGGGCTTGTTCTGTCTGGTGACTGTAATAAACTGTCATTATATGAAGCCACATCCTAAACTCTGCTGTACATGTACAACAATGGTAAAATTTGAGACTTACATTTTCAGACATACTTCTACGCGGGCCTCAACAACTCCGAGTATTCATTTGCCTACAGTATAGCGGATACTGACATGGTAAGTACCATAACAATTGTGAGTGTTACAGTATATCTTCATTTTCTTGTAAGGTATTGGTTGTTAGTTTCAGAGTATCATTTTCTAAATCAAGTCATATCATGATTCAGTTAAGCTCCATGCTAAGAAGCATCCAATTCTAAGGATGCCAGAAGCTAGACCAAAAGATTATTATATAATAGAGTGTCGTCTGACGAGCTGCAAGGTCAACAGTGAATACCACTGAAATTACAGATTAAACATGAATACAAATGGTTATTTTTGTTATTTTTATTGTCATTTCTACATTGCACGCAAAAATCTACTAATTTTTGTCGGCAGCTTTGTGAAAAACGGGAGACACTAATTTGGGTGTGTCTGCCAAACGTCCGTCACACTGGTTTCCGTGCAATAACTTGAGAATGCCTGAATCAAATTTTTTGAAATTTTAATACAATGTTTATAATGACAAAACATAGGCTAAGTTTGATTAATATAATACAAATTATGGCCCTTCTTTGACTTAGAACTTTTAGTTAAAGTTTTGCATCTTATAACTCAGCAGTCACTGCATGTATTGGATTGAAACTTCAAACATAAGACTGACTCACTTTTGTCAATTTTGTAAGTTATATAACTCTTATTTGCTTGGATTTGTCATCAGTCTCAATCAAATTTGTACTTTTGTGACAAATATTCGAATAGTTGACAATGCTGTCCCATACAACAGCTCTTGTTTTAAAAAAAACTAAGAGCTTATTATGTATTGTCATGACTCTGATGCCATCATCATTGTCATCATTGTCAACGTTGTCATCATTGTCATCGTTGTCTTCATTGTCATCATTGTCATCGTTGTCATAGTTGTCATCATTGTCATCATTGTCAAATTCAAGTTTTAAGTTTAGCTCAGCTTTTTCTCTGCTTCAGAACAAACTACTTTCGTAACTAAACTTCATAATCACATTTATATCATGTTATACAACATATGTATATTTCATGAACAGATACCATTATAAAAAATAACAAAATATTGTTTTTAGCTCGACTTTTCAAAGAATAAAGAGAGCTATTCTACTCACCCAGAAGTTGACGTCACGGCTTGGTTAAAGTTTTGCGTGGTAGTCTCTGTCTCAGTAACCATTGCATGTATTGACTTGAAACTTTACACAAGACTTCACAGTCATCAAACCTACTACAATAACTAAGTTAGATAACTCTTGCCTGAATATAATGCAAATTATTGCTCTTCTTTGACTTAGAAATTCTGGTTAAAGTTTTGCGTTTAAGTACTATCAAATCCAAATCTCACCAACCACCTACTGTATTTGATTGAAACTTCACACAAGACTTCCCAATC
This sequence comes from Panopea generosa, assembly GCA_029582155.1. Classification (NCBI taxonomy): domain Eukaryota; kingdom Metazoa; phylum Mollusca; class Bivalvia; order Adapedonta; family Hiatellidae; genus Panopea; species Panopea generosa. The sequence continues at coordinate 62,761,514 of CM055901.1, forward strand.
ATCAAACCTACTAAAATAATGAAGTTAGGTAACTCTTGCTTAAATATAATGCAAATTATTGCCCATGTTTGACATAGAAACTATGGTTGAAGCTCTGTATGCAAGTACCATCAAGTCCTTATCTCACCAACCACTCAATGTATTTGATCAAAACTCCACACAAGACTTCCCAGTCATCAAACCTACTAAAATAATGAAGTTAGGTAACTCTTGCTTAAATATAATGCAAATTATTGCCCATGTTTGACATAGAAACTATGGTTGAAGCTCTGTATGCAAGTACCATCAAGTCCTTATCTCACCAAACACTCAATGTATTTGATCAAAACTCCACACAAGACTTCCCAGTCATCAAACCTACTAAAATAATGAAGTTAGGTAACTCTTGCTTAAATATAATGCAAATTATTGCCCATGTTTGACATAGAAACTATGGTTGAAGCTCTGTATGCAAGTACCATCTAGTCAATATCTCACCAACCACTTAATGTATTTGATTAAAACTTCAAACAAGACTTCCTAGTCATCAAACTTACTAACATATTGAAGTAAGATAACTCTTGCTTGAATATGATAAAAATTATTACCCTTGTTTGACTTAAAAATTCTGGTTAAATCTTTACATGTAAGTACCATAAAGTCATTATCTCAGTAACTATTTCATTTTTTGGATTGAAACTTCACACAAGACTTTCCAGTCAACAAACCTATTAAATAACTAAGTAGGATAACTTTTGCTTGAAAATAATGAATATTATTGCCCTTTTATTACTTATAAATTCTGGTTAAAGTTTTGCATGCAAGTACTATCAAGTCCATATTGCACTAACCGCTCAATATATTTGATTAAAACTTCCCACATGACTTCCCAGTCATCAAACCTACTAAAATAACTAAGTTAGGTAACTCCTGCATTAAAATTATGAAAATATGGCCCTTCTTTGACTTTAAAATAGATTTTGGTTAAAGTTTTGAGTGCAAGTACCATCCAGTCCGTATTACAACAATTATTAATGTATTTAATTGAAACTTTACGTATGGCTTTGTAGTCATGAAACCAACTCAATAAATCAAGTGGGATAACTCTTGCCAGATTTTTTGTGCAAATTATGGCCTATGTTTGAAATAGAAATTCTATAATTCAGCAGCCACTATATATATAGGGTTGAAACTTCATACAGGATACTGCAGTTATAGGACCTATTCAGTTTATTAAGTTAGATAACTGTTGTTTGCTTAGATTTGTTACCAGTCTCAATCATATTTGTACTTTTGTGACAAATATTCAAATAGATGTCTTATCAACAGCCCTTGTTTATATGGTAAGCTGCTTTCTGTATAAGGCAGTATATTGGTCACATACCTTGTGTCTCTCTGTTTGACCGGGCCCCAGCTGCAAGTCTGAGAATGGCAACTGACCTTGTCATTGTGATATGTGTATGTAATAGAAGAGGCTCATAGAAGGTTTGTTTGCAACTCTAAAAAAGGAAGTGATTATGTGAGTTTGTAGCAAAGCATAATTATAAAAGTTCTAATTCATTAAAAAAAGAAAATCTTTTCTTTAAGTAATGATAAAAACAAAACTAAGAAAACAAATAATATTTTCCAGGAATTTCTTCGGTCACAAGAGCCTTCAAATAGAAACACAAACAAGTCAAGCTACTTCAATCTACTGAAGCATTACAACAGCTCCCTGGCACATAAACTACTCAAGAAAGGCACATTTGAAGAAATTGATGTCCGGGAGCATGAGAGCAAATACCCCGGCCTTAGGATAACATACAAATATTCAACTATATTCCTTGCACCCATGTCTTACTGTGATCCAATAGAATATATCTATGATGATGACCTTGACCGCAAGACAGTAGATGCACATAAATGGATCAACAGTAAGGAGGAAGATCATGGATGTGAGAAAAAGCAGAAGTTTGAGAAAGGTGTAAGGTGAGTGTTGTTTTATTATAGGCTGATTTTAAACAACTGTGTAAGTAAACAGCAGTCCCCAAGGTTGTAAAACTGTTTTCATCCTCAAATTCATACACAAACACAATATTTAGGATTTATATACAAACACAAATTAAAGTGTAAACCCTTGTCTCAACCTCGAATTTGAAAGAATTAATTCATATTTGAGGTAGAAAGTTACAGGTATTTATATAGATTTTGTAATAATGAGTCCCTTTGTTTTGGAGTTGAGCATGAAATCTTGAGTTGTGCATAGAACAAAATACATGATAACCTCAATCCCTTCACCTTCGTTTTTCATTGAATCTTAAACAAACTTGCACAGAAGTTATATAACCACAAGATCTCAAACCAGTTCTTGAGCCAGCATGATTCGACCACATGCCACGGCCACATCAGGTGTAGTTGTGATGGTGATTCTGATTTAATTTCCTGTTGAGTTATTGCCCTTGTATTGATATAATTGATTTTGCAATTTTTGTGAGGCAAACTACTTTTACAGTTTCAGGCGATTGACTTGAAACTTTGCATACATAATCGACAGCATGTTAAGATGTGTGTTACACACTTTGTATCTCTGAAATATTTCAATGAAGAGTTATTGACCTTGTACAGTTCTTGTAGTGTGAACTACATCACAGACTGCAAACAATTGAGGGATGGGCATGGGAGGTGTTGGGGGAGGGTATTAATCACCTTCTAGTTCTGGACTTAGTCATGATCACCCAGCCTATAGAGGAGATATGAAAGATCGGGAAGTTTGTCATATATATATACATGGCTATTGTATTTCAGGACTTACTGATCACCCAGTCTGTCATATATACATGTTTAATGTATTTCAGGGCTGATGTGCTGATCACCCAGCCAATAGAAGAGATTTGGAAAAGCAGGAAATTTGAGTCTCTCAGTCAGATTAAATGGACAAATGTTGGCCTGAGAAGTGGAGTGTTTAGAACATACCCGGGACACAGGTCTAGACGGGGATATGACCCCACCAAGTAAGTCATCTATGCTGACCATTATTTTTATTAAAACTAAAGAATTTGGGTCAGGGCGACACATATGAAAGTAGCACTTAAAATCAATACCTCTGTTTGTCCATCAGAAATACAAGGTTTATAATCTAGAGGTCAAGGTCATTGATTGTCAAAAGTTTGTAAGTAATGAAAAGTGCCTTGACTGCTACTTTAACCGTTATTCTGCTGATCATGACAAGCAGTCATATTGTTACAATACACCCACCACTGCTGAAACATTCCATACAAGCCTAGTCAAGGTCACCTTTAAAGGTCAAAAGGTCATTTCAAGGGCTGCCACATTAAATGTTAAATTTATGTTATGATATATAATAAGTTTGTAGACTTTTACCACAACTTATCAATTATACAATGCACAATAGTGTTATTATTGTATTTGAAATAAATGTATATGGGACATATTTTGAAAATTTTAACATGATACATCAACTATTGAAAAATAAGGCACTATTCAAAGCATAGCAGTTAGATATGTTGGGGCAAAATATTGATGTTGTATTCAACAAAAACCAACATCAGTATTTTAAATAGGTGCTTTTGTATCAATTTTACTAAGTCATTCCTTCTCAAAATACTCTCCATCCGTGGTATATACGTTTTTGACACCATTGAATGATCATTTTAACGAAATCTGAAGATGGTATACTGGACACAAAATTCTGTAAAACATGCTTTAATTCCAATATGTCTTCAAATTGACTTCCCATTTGCTCTTTTTTTAATGACTGATTCCTGGCCATCTCAAAAACATTACTTAAACATTAGAAACCTTGAAACATTCACGGTACATACTTTTGTTTCTCTGTTTGGGCAGGAGTATTATCTAACGTGGAGCAGAACTTTACAGAACTGCGGTATTCCACGTACTAATCCATTTTCAAGTGCCTGACGTCATTTTATTTCAAACAAAACAGCATACTGTAACATCTTAATATTGACATCATTTTGAGATGCACATTATTGATGCCAATTTTTTAAAGGATGTAAACAAGCATACGATACTGCGCACATTGATATTTATACCCCTGACAAACGAAGTTTTGAGGGGGTATATGGGAGTCACCCTGTGGTCGGTCTGTCGGTCGGTCTGTCCGTTGCAATTTTCCTTGTCCGGAGCATCACTTGAAAAGTACTGGATGGAATTTCATCAAACGTCATACAATGGTAGAATATAATGAGAGGAAGTGCAGTGTACAAGAAACATCTTGCTAATTACAGAGTTATTGCCCTTTGATATTTTTTCTTGTCCGGAGCATAACTTGAAAAGTACCTGATGGAATTTCATCAAGCTTCATTTTTATTTAAAAATAAAACCTGTTTTGGCAATGCTAGGCTTGTTTGAATAGAAGAGGTAGAAAAAAGCAAAAACTGCCCCCGACTATGTAAATCAACATTTCCGTAGTTACTAATAGAATATAAACTAATGATAGATAATTATCAAATTTTTGCAAAATTACTGCAAAAATATAGCAGCACAGACACAATGAGAATTATTAGAATATAATGATAAATAAAAAAGTTATGGCAAAAGTTTATGAACTTTCTGATCCCCCCCCCCCCCCCCCCCCCCCCCCCCCCCTTGTACATGTATTGTATATATCTGTTACATAGGAGGCCATGGTACCTGCGTACCAGCCAGGCTCCACACCAGATTTCCATCTCCACACCTTATATGGACGCTGCGGGCGTGGGCAAGATCAACACAATCTCCCAGGCCGTGTTTGAGGGCATGAAGTGGAAATCTGACAATGATTGTAAAAGTATCTCAGAGACTGGTCCGTGGCCCGGAGGATGTAAATGCAATGTGGATGATGATTGTATTATAAGTAATATTATTTCTCCTATCTTGGATGTAATCTTACAGAATTTCAATTATATAACTAATTCATTGTCCTCTAGATGTATTTTTTTTCCTCCATATTACTGTTTTCTATTATTTTTGAGAAATAAAATGTTTCTATACTAAATCTGAATTGGAGATGTAGAAATCTAGTCCTGATACAAAATATATGCAGTATATCTATAGCAACTGTGAATTGAAGATATACAAATCTCGCCCTATTACAAAATATATGCAATATAACTATAGCAACTGTGAATTGAGGATATTGAAATCTAGCCCTGTTACAAATACATGTACATGTATATGCAATATATCTATAGTAACTTCGAATTGAGGATATAGAAATCTAGCCCTTGGGCCAAGATATATGCAATATATCTATAAGTTGTAAATTGACGATAAATAAAATCTAGCCCCATTACAAAATATATGCTAAACATGTGTATATCTATAGTAACTGTGAATTGAGGATATAAATATCTAGCACTATTACAAAATATATACAATATATCTATAACAACTGTGAATTGAGGATATTGAAATCTAGCCCTTGGGCCAAGATATATGCAATATATCTATAGCAACTGTGAATTGAGGATATGTAAATCTAGCCCTTGGGCCAAGATATAATATTCAAATATGTGAGTTGTGTTCAGATGTGTGAGTGGTATTAATTGTGCGAATCTAAATCTAATTTATTTATGCAGAGGTGTGCTACCTCAGCAAGGGTGCAGATGTGAATGATCATCGTAGATGTGCAACAGAGCGTGTGGAGGCTGTCACAGGGTTGGACATCTTGTACGACGATTTCCAGAACAAAACAATGGGGAGTATGGAAGCAAGTGACTTCAAAAAGTCATGTGGTCAGATGTATGATTGTCCTGATTTGGAACCAAATTGTTCAACAAGGTGAATGGCTAGTTAGACTGACATGGGAGGGAAGCAGATTGTCTATGTCTGTATTTTTATTAGCTCACCTGAGCCAAAGGCTCACAAGTGAGCTTTTGTGATCGCCTGGTGTCCGTCGGCTGTTGTCCATCTTCTGTCGTCCTTCGTTAACTTTTAGCTTCTAACAACTTCTCCTCTGAAACCAAGGGGCCAATTTTGATATAACTTCACAGAAATGTTCCTCGAGTGATCCTCTACCAAGTTTGTTCAAGCCATCTTGATTCATCAAAATACATGGCCGCCAGGGGGCGGGGCAAGTTTAATTAGTAAAAACTTAAAAAAATTTCTTGTCAGAAACTACTGGCTCAATTTTAAAATAACTTCACAGAAATGTTCCTTGGGTGACCCTCTACCAAGTTTGTTCAAGCCATCTTGATTCGTCAAAAAACATGGTGGCCAGTGGGTGGGGTTAGTTCACTATATAAGCTATAGTAAAAACTCAAAAAACCTTCTTGTCAGAAACTACTGGTTCGATTTTAAAATAATTTCACAGATATGTTCCTTGAGTGACCCTCTACCAAGTTTGTTCAAGTCATCTTGATTCGTCAAAAAACATGGCCGCCAGGGGGCGGGGCAAGTTTAATTAGTAAAAACTTAAAAATTCTTCTTGTCAGAAACTAATGGCTCGATTTTAAAAATAATTTCAAAGAAATGTTCCTTGGGTGACCCTCTTCCAAGTTTGTTCAAGCCATCTTGATTCGTCAAAAAACATGGCCGCCAGGGGGTAGGGTTAGATTACTATATAAGCTATAGTAAAAACTTAAAAAATCTTCTTGTCAGAAACTACTGGCTCGATTTTAAAATAACTTTACAGAAATGTTCCTTGGGTGACCCTCTACCAAGTTTGTTCAAGCCATCTTGATTCGTTAGAAAACATGGCGGCCAGGGGATTGGGTTAGTTTACTATATAAGCTATAGTAAAAACTTAAAAAATCTTCTTGTCAGAAACTTCTGGCTCGATTTTAAAATAATTTCACAGAAATGTTCCTTGGGTGACTCATCAAAAAATGTGGTGGCCAGGGGTAGGGTAAGTGTACTATATAAGCTATAGTAAAAACTTAAAAAAATCTTCGTATCAGAAACTACTGGCTCAGTTTTAAAATAATTTCACAGAAATGCTCCTTGGGTGACCCTCTACCAAGTTGTTCATGCCATCTTGATTCATCAATAAACATGGTGACCAGGGGGTGGGGTTAGTTTACTATATAAGCTATAGTAAAAGCTTAAAAAATCTTCTTGTCAGAAACTACTGGCTTGATTTTAAAATAATTTCACAGAAATGTTTCTTGGAGGATCCTTTGCCAAGTTTGTTCAAACCGTATTGATTCGTCAAAAAACATGGCGGCAAGGGGTTGGGGTTAGTTTACTATATACATGTAAGCTATAGTAAAAGTTTAAAAAATCTTCTTGTCAGAAACCATCGGATCTATTTTAAAACAATTTCGCAGAATGTTCCTTGGGTGACCCTTTACCAAGTTTGTTCGAGCCGTTGTGATTTGTTAAAAATCATGACCGCCACAGTGAGGTGCTAGTTTACTATATAGGCAGCTATAGTAAACACTTCGAAAGCCTTCTTGTCAGAAACTACTGACCTGATTTCGATGTAATTTCACTAACATTTACTGTGGGTGAAGCTCTACCAAGTTTGAACTCTTCTATGTATCTGTTACCTCCCCAAAACAAATCAAATTTCTAACTACTTGCCCATCTTGTTTTTCTGGAATTTTGAGTGTACATGTATTATATAATCTATTTAAGTTGGGTGACTCAAGGTCAGTCAGGTGAGCGATATAGGGCCATCTTGGCCCTCTTGTTATGTAATTAAATCTAAATGGAAAGAAACCTTATAAATAATTGTTTAAAATATTGTACCAGGTATATGAATATTTGTGGTGTGAGTATGTATGAGATATGTTAAAGACAAATTTTATCCATTTGAATTATCCTATTTATCACTTTTAGTGTAGTTGTCATAAAGATTACTCAAGAACTGTTCAAGGGATGTGGTTCATATTTCACACAATGATAGAGGACATTGAGAGTAAGTGCATTGTCCAAGAACTTCCACTAAAAACTGGGAGTTTAATCTCTGATGAGTAGTGTAGTAGTAAATGGAGTACATGTAGTAGTTAATGGTGAATCACCTTGTATTGGTCAAGGTTTTAGCTCACCATAGCAAAGGTCAACTTGAATTTTTCTGTTCATCCCATGTTATTCCTCCATCTGTAAACTTTTTTTGTTGTGTACTTATCATTACCTGTATTTTTCATTGGACTTTTACCAAACTTACCCAGTAGTTATATATCCATAATATCACAGACTAGCCAACTCTGATGATCGATGTCAGAGTAATGGGCCTTGAAATGTCAAAAATTTACTGTATGACCTTGTATTGACTCTAGCTCCTGAATGTTCCTATTAACTTCAACTTACAGAGTAGTTGTATAATCACATTAATTTTAATCTCTGGCAATTTCTTTAGCTGTGCAAATCATGTAAATATTTTATGGAGTTAGCACTTATACCAAACATAAGCAGTAGTTATATAATCATATTGTCTCAAACAGGATCTTGAACTAACCAAATCAGAAAGGAAGTGTCTTGAGTTATGGCCCTTTCATTATCGAATATTGCTTTATCTTATCTTGAGTGCACTCCAACAGAAGTATTCATCATTAAATCTTCAACAAATTTACATTGTAGCTACTTGAATACCATAAACGTCGTAGGACAGGTCTAATTTGATAATACATTGCTCAGTAAAAACTGTTGTACCCCTTGAAAATGTGAAACTCGTTTGGAACCATCTCCTGTAGAGGTGAACAATATTGGATCATTGTGTTCCTCTTGTATTTCTACAGATGCTACCTCTTTGACTCCAATGCTTTTCTGATTATGGACCCTGACTTCCTAATTGCCAGCGACTTGGATGAGAGTAAATATGAGCGTGTGCAGCTGGGCAAGAAGGAAGGGGAAGTGATGAAGTCACTCATCTACAAACATGGGTTTATACGGCGCACAGAGAAAGTGGACTTTCAGGGATCCTGTAGAATCACACCTGAGGAGCCTAAGGTAGATACATGTAGCGGACACAGAAAACGTGGAATTGATTGTAAATGTTTGGAAGTCTTGATGATAAGAATGAAGTAACAACAGTTAATGATTGTGTGAGTGGTGAAGAGTTAGCTTGTCTCTATGTGATGCTATGAAAAGTCTTCCAACTGTACAATTCTGTAAATGTACCACAGCAGTAGTCTAGTGGTGGAGTGTCCTACTCAAATGGGGATGGTTGTGGGTTCGATTCCTAGCCGGGTTATACTAAAGACTTAAAAATGATACTAGAAGCTTCCTCACTTGGCGCTCAACATTTAGAGGATATAGTTCTAGATGCGGCTGGCCTGGTGTCGATAGAATGCGACTGGGTGGTGTGTAATACTGTGTGTCTGTGGTATGATACTCCAGTGTACTCAAAGTACTGCCTGATGGAGACACCGATATTGTGATATGACTGAAAAATTGTTGAAAGCAATGCTAAAAATCATACAAAAATAATTCTGCAAATATCATTGTTGTTCAGTAAATGAATAGTATTATTAATAAAGGGATTTCATATCTGCTGAGTTATTAGTCTAAGGATTATTGTGGGCCAATATGGCTGTCAGAGTTCCAATAACTGGGCAAATATCAAATCCCTTAGTTAATGACAGTTTATTAATTAACTGCTTCTAATAACCAGATCAGTTTTTAATTATTGTTTTCTATGTAAGTTAATGAAATAAAAGTAGGCTAGATAATTTTATTTTTAGTGTATATGAGAAATATAGAACTGGGTGTACGGTAGCATAGTTTATTTATAATTGGTTTCAGTGCATTTAAATATTAATTAATATGAATCAATACCTTTAAAAGTGTCAACCTCAGCATTACAATACTTTATTTTATCATAATTTGATTTAAGAATGGACTTTAGGTTCAAACAACCGAAAATAGTCATATCGGCCAAGTTCTGTTCGTATTGAGCGAGTTCAGCTCATATTGATTGACCGAGTTCAGTTTGTATTGTCCAAGTTGGCATCATATGACGTCAGCATTTTCCTCAATATCAAGGCGTATACAGAAAAGTTGATTAAAAATAGTTATCATTGGACGTCTATAGAAAGTTAAACCATCCCTGGGTCTGTCTTTTCTTCTCATATTTGCCCTGTGTCTACATACAGTATTCCATAAATTAGTCTGTATAACGAACCCAGCTCTCCTGATTAGGTCCTTTAAATAGCAATTGTTACGAGCACGCTGATTGGTCAGTTGCTTCAGGGAAAGTTTGAATGACGTCAGAATTTAGTAAGCATTCAATAGCAATGAATTATGGGACAGGCATAGAATTCCCTGCTTTTTCCATTGGTGGTTAATAGACCTGATTCGGGAAATATTGGGTTATTGGATAGACTATCCATAAATCAATAAATCAACATTACAACTGATACTCAGTCAAAGCAGTGGAATTGTAAACCTTCATGTTTTATTTACATGTATGTGAATTATTCAATATTTTATGCTGGTGTTTTATTAAAAAAATTGTGTGATATTCATCTAGTTGAGGATGAAGTCATCTACCTGTATTTACTAGAAACATTTCTAATTGATTTTTTGTCTGAAAAATGATTACTGGTATTTGTTTAAGCAGCAAAACTATACACTGGATAATAAGATAATCTAACTTTAATTGATGTTGAAATATAATAACACGCATTGTGATAAACAGGAGGAGAATTGATGCTCCACTTTTGTGGTTAATAAGTCCATAAATATGACTATGACAAATTAAGGCTAATCATATAAATCAGAGCATGGACATTTATTAAACCAATACATTTCTATTGAATTCAGTAAGTTTATTAAAAGTGAGGAATTAGTGCAGTGGATAAAGTGTTGCTAGATCATGCCAGAAGTTGCGTGTTTGATCCCACACTTGACCTGATTGCCTCTGACACAAAAACAACACTGGTTGGTTCTATCCAGGAAATGGATTCAAGAGCGATTCATATATTAAGGTCTGAACTTCCTTTGCAATCAAGCTAAAATAAATTGATAAACAGATTTGGTTTAGATAAAGGTAAATTATAATTTCAGGTGTCGTTAGATGGCATACCCAAGAATCCTGAAGAACAAGACGATTACACAAAGAACAAAGGGCCCATACCAAAGTTTAACAATGAGTTTGGTTGCATACAAGACGTTGTGGGTTACTCTGTTAATGAATCAGCACTTGGTAAAATCTCGTTGTGTTTGGGGCTCTTTCATGCCTTCTGTTGTCAGCATTGAATATTATAAAGAAAATTGCTGTTTATAAAATATTAATGAGTTTTGGACTTTCAATTTTGTTTCTTGTAGACATTATGAGATTGCTTTTTATTGATAGCCATTTTAATAATCATTAAACTGGGGTTTATGGGTACTCCACAGCTGAGTGGTCCAATGTGTTGTCTCAAGATCAATTGCCTATCACCACTGAGATCATAGGTTTGAATCCAGTTTGGATGAAAAACTTTCTAAGAGAATGTTTTGAGTTGTTTTTTGAAAGACAATGAATCTTTGCCAGTTACATGCTGAATGACAGTGACCAGAAGGTATGCTGTTAGTTTCTTACTGAAAGTCAGTGATTCTTTGCTAGTTACTTACTGAATTGCAGTGATTCTTTGCTAGTTACTTGCTGAATTGCAGTGATTCTTTGCTAGATTCTTGCTGAATTGCAGTGATTCTTTGCTAGTTACTTGCTGAATTGCAGTGATTCTTTGTCAGTTACTTGTTGAATTGCAGTCATTCTTGCTAGTTACTTGCTGAAAGACAGATTAATATTATGAGGTCGAGTTCTTCCTCGTTACCATGATTATATAATATGTAATATGTTGATACTGGCATTGAACTTCATTGAGAGAAATTAACTGTAGTTTCTTTTCATACTTTTGTTTTTCGCTTTTTACTGAATTTAACTTTAAATACCTGTACATACATTTACATGTGTGTAATATTTTATCGGTGATTTAAGAGTATTTGTTTGCGTTATTGTCTTTATACTGTGTTTCTTTACTGACCGAGTCTACCTTTTACTTGTTTTGCAGGTCCCAGCAGAATGGTGACGGGTAATGTGTCTGGACCCTGTATGTCGGGCTTCTATTATGTAACGGCTCTGCCAAAAACCAACCTCTATCTACTTGTTATAGAAAACTGGAAACCCAATCGGGAAAGTTTTTTCTACAACTTTAACTGTAAAATAACCAGGAGGTATGCTATTAGTTTACTGTAAAATAACCAGGAGGTATGCTATTAGTTTACTGTAAAATAACAAGGAGATATGCTATTGATTTTGTTAACAAATCTTTCAGGAGGTTTAATTAGTTCTTGAAAATACTATGTGCTTAAAATGGTTCATACATTCTACTGGTTGCTTTTAAATAAGGTTTTAAACCTATTTCAAAGAGACTTGTTTATGTGTCCACATAAAAAAATACATTTGAACTATAATTATAATAAGGGAGTATTTGGTGTTGCTTGCAAAGCATGGCAAATGATAGGTATCATAATGTCTGTTGTTTTTTTAAAGGGATTATATCGGGAAATAAGCGCTATAAATGTCTCAAAAAATAAAATTATTTTAAAAATAGATAAAGATCATCTCATTATCATTAATAAATAAAATACAAATGATTTGGGATGTCAAATTCACAAAAACGTGACATAATTGATATATAAATTAGAATGCAAAACATGAAATGAAATTCCCATTTTGAAAATAGACAGCACTTTATACCATTATATTGTTATTTGGACACTTTCAAAGATGAAATAAATTGTATGATGTGTAAACCTGTATAACGGATCATATTGAAATCAAATTGTAATCACACGACTCATTTAGGAAATCTCTTAAGACTTTTCAATATAATATTTTGGCACGTTTAGATAGATATCCTTTTGGCAATGCGGGGATCAGTGAGTATATATAGAGATGCTATATTGGAAATAAATGTTTTATGTCAATTTAAAAAATTTGAAAAATCCTGATATATTCCCTTTAAGATTGTCAGCATTGTTATATATACAATTTTATTGACACATGTATATATACATCAGACCTTCTAAAATTCCAAATGCAAATCAGTCCAGACTTTTTACTACTGTAAGACTCACACTTATTTTTAAAAAAAACACTATATGATATATGCATACTCCACCCACCATGTCAGCTGCACCATGTATTTTCTCCGTTTATTCATTAATAGGGAACTATTTCAAGTTTTTTTGTGTATTATTTATAACATACTTTATCACAATGTGTACATTTTAATGACTGACGTTATGTTTCCGCTTTACTGAATAATATTCATTATATTAAAAACGCTCGATCTAACCAGAAGTGTTGCAAGTACCGGAAGCTGGGTGAAAGAATCACCGTGGAAACCGATGTAATTGTTCATTCAACTTTTTATTTTTGATATGCTTTGTGCTGTAGCTAGCCACTACGAACAGATGCCAAAACCAGCTTGTATATATAATTAAAGTTATTTTTTAAAAAAATGAAACAAACAAGTAACACTGCACGTTTTATCAAATATTTTAATGACACAAATAATATATGGTCCGACTGTCCCAGCTTTGGCTAGTGGTATATAAAAGAAATTATGGAACGCAAACACAATCTTTTAATGAACCGACAGAATGCTATGGGTTGCTGATCACACATTGAAGGCGTGCTTCATAGTGATAGACACTTCCGATAAACTCCCCCTAATATCATTAATGGTTTAGTCAAATTTGACATCATTTCGCACAGCAGGTGACAAAACAATCAGATTATAGGGTCAAATGATATTGCTGCAAGGTGTATTTCACAGGTCAGTATAGCATAATAGGAGCAATTTATGAGATTTTATACGACTGATAGAAAATATCTGGACCGATTTTTTATTAAACTTTGAAACGAAAACCGGTCTTGAACTTCAGAAATCGGTCCAAAAACTGAAAAAAAGGCAATTTTAGAAGGCCTGATATACATGCATATATGAAACTCATGTATCAATTTATCAACAATTTTATTAGTGGATCATGTATATAAAATGTACTTCTGAAATTTTATTGAATTAAACAAATGTTACAGCAAAAAATTATTTTGAAAAGGCAAAGTCAATGCAAATTATTTGACACACAATAATCCACTTTCTGAGTATTAATTGTACATGTATGTGTATTGATGTCTGTTTGTCAGTTTCATATACAACAACGCCTCTCATTGTCATTTGTCTCTCACTGCTGATTCAAGTGGGAAAGTTATTGATTACTTGTAGCGGTTGGTGTGCTTGAGTACTGGTCAATTTTTCAGGATCTTGTTTCACTATTAAACAACTCAAGCTGAGATTTTCGTCAACTCAAAACTTCCAATTTCTCTAAATGATCACTTGACCTCATTACACATTTAATGATCACACAGTATTGACAAATCTTCACACATTGGTAACAAATAACACGGTTATTAATTAATGTAATTGTAAAAAATTTGAGTTGAGAAAAATCTCAAGTTAAAGTGTTTAATGAAACTGGGGTCAGGTTTACAGGAAAGAGTGGTTATGTTAACTGATCAATTTGTGAGTCCTCAATGGCATAAATGTGAAGCTAATTATTTAAACAAATAAACTGTTTGACAACATTCGTTGTACCTTTATTCATTTCCATGTTTCAGCATTGTCAATTCCGGAGCGTACAGAATTATCAATGGCACCTGTGCTCACCAGGAATCATCGAAAATGACATTGGCTGGACAGAACAAATGTCCGGCATTGCGCGACTTGAAGCTTCCATGCACTTACACAACAGGTGTGACAAATACAGCTTCTGTTGTTGCTGTACTGATCATGTTATTACTGACAATAGAATTGTCCTAACAGCAGTTGAAGAAATTGGTGTTCGACCATTGGCAAAAATATTGGATGAAGAATTTTTATCAGATGTTTGTGATTCGACTCATGATAAAATTTAGGATGAAGCATTTTTATCAGTTATTGGTGATTTGACGCCTGATAAAATTTTGCGTGAAGCATTTTTGTCAGATATTGGTGATTTGACTCCTGATAAAATTTAGGATGAAACACGCCTGATAAAATTTTGGATGAAGCATTTTCATCAGATATTGGTGATGCAACTCCTGATAAAATTTAGGATGAAGCATTTTTGTCAGATATTGGTGATTCAACTCCTGATAAAATTTTGGATGAAGCATTTTTGTCAGATATTGGTGATTCAACTCCTGATGAAGCATTTTTGTCAGATATTGGTGATTCGACTCCTGATAAAATTTTGGATGAAGCATTTTTGTCAGATATTGGTGATTCGACTCCTGATAAAATTTTGGATGAAGCATTTTTGTCAGATATTGGTAATTTGACTCCTGACAAAATTTTGGATGAAACATTTTTGTCAGATATTGGTGGTCGACTCTTGACAAAAAATATAAGATGAGGCAATTTCATTTTTGTCAAATATTAGCGATTGACTCTGACAAAAGAAATAGATAAATAAAGGAAGTATTGGTGACCAAATTGATATTTCACTGGAACTTTTTCTATAATACTGATAAAAACATAAGACATGTTTTATGCAAAAGGCAGAACATGGTCAATGAGTGTATTGTGAATATTTGTTGTTCAAAAATATATACATTACAACCGAGGGATATTAATAATTATACATAAAGTACTTGTGTCAGAAATAATAGTGTGAATCAAGTTACTGATAATTGGAAGAATTATTTTAAATGATTGTACAATTTAAAGTCAGAAAATAAACATAATTCTTTTATTTTATTATATATTTTTTTAGTAACCTGGTTATAATGTGTGTAGTGTATAATCCTATAATTCCAGATGGACATAATTATGATGGTCAGTTTATAAAGTAGCTGGACAATTAACATACATGTATACATGTAACTGTCATAGATAACAGGATTTTGATATCTGGCTTCTATATCGCCAACACATACATAAATACTTAAAAAAACTTAAATCTAAGAAAAGCAGCCAAGTGATTATGATTTAAGACTTGTTCCAGTAAATTTGCATACGGTTTCATTGAAATTGATTATATAATATATACATGTAAATGACATTCAAAATTAAGTTAGATTTTAAAGTATTTAAGTATAAATATTGACAATGTTGGTGAAACAGTAGCCAGCTGTAGTTGATAGCACAAGTTCATCTTTCACTCATATGATACAAACATGTATCATTCAGATCTTAAACTCTGTCAGAGGAATAATTGGTAAAAAATTAACAGCAATTTAAATGATTAAAAAACCTTGATGGAAGAAAGGGTTGATCTTTATACCTGTATGTTGTGTTATATATTGCACTTGCAACATGGCCATGTTAAGTGTAGTTGTTTTACATTGTATAAAAATGACAAAATGAATTCAAATGATCCGTTTTTACAACAGGTGTTCTGAATATCAAAAATTGTTTGTGTTTTCACATATCAGTATTACTTTGTAAACATTAGATGTGGTTGTTTAAGTACAGGGTGTATGAACAGTTTTTTTAAAATAAGATGTGGCTGATTTACAGATAGTACAGGGTGTATAAAAAGTTTGTAAACATTAGATGTGGCTGATTTACAGATAGTACAGGGTGTATAAAAAGTTTGTAAACATTAGATGTGGCTGATTTACAGATAGTACAGGGTGTATGAAAAGTTTGTAAACATTAGGTGTGGCTGATTTACAGATAGTACAGGGTGTATAAAAAGTTTGTAAACATTAGGTGTGGTTGACTTACAGATAGTACAGGGTATATGAAAAGTGTGTAAACATTAGGTGTGGTTGACTTACAGATAGTACAGGGTATATGAAAAATTTGTAAACATTAGGTGTGGTTGACTTACAGATAGTACAGGGTGTATAAAAAGTTTGTAAACATTAGGTGTGGTTGACTTACAGATAGTACAGGGGGTGTATGAAAAGTTTGTGAACATTAGATGTTGCTGACTTATAGATGGAAAGTATGTAAACATTAGAATTGGCTAACAGATAATACAAAAAAATATTTAATCATTAGATGTGGTTGATTTACAGACATTGCAGGATGTGTAAACAGTTTATAAACAGTATATATGATGGATTTACAGATAGTACAGGGTTTAATTTATAAATATAAGTTGTTGTTGACTTAAGAGATAATACAGGGTGTACAAAAGGTATAACATTAGATGTGGTTGAATGAGAAATAGTACAGGGTGTATGAAAAGTTTGTATTATTTTTTACTCTGATTCCCGATTCCCATTTCATGTTTCCTACTTGTTTTATTGCTATGACTCACATTTTGTTGTATACTTTGGAATCATTTTGTCATGTACTTATGAAAACATTTTGTCAGAAATCTTTTTCTCATGTACTTTGGAAATCATTTTGTCATATATTTATGAAATCATTTTGTCAGAAACATTTTCTCATGTACATTTGAAATCCTGTTTATGTGTATTGTGAGAAAGAGAAATTTGTAGTCTTGAATTGGATACATGTATCATGAAGGGTTTATGAAGTAGTAAGGGCTATTCCATCAAAACATACCATGGTAGTGTAGGGATGAAAGGCATTAAAAAAACAGAGATAGTATGTTTCTTTTTCCATGAATTAATGCTATAGTGGTCTCTGTTTAATAAATTTTGCTTCTATGTGTTATGAAAGTGGTACAAATCAGTGCCTAACTCTGTTTTTCCTTCATACAATGCAATAGTCAATTTTGTTGATGGTCATATAAATCATGCTTGAACACTCACCAAACCATGACATCAATTAAACTTTCCCTGAAGCAACTGACCAATCAAGCTTCTCAAATGTGCTGCTATTTTACAGACCCAATCAAGAAAACTGGGTCCATTCTACAGACTAGCCTTCTGGTGTTTGTAGAAGCCCCAAAAGATTAAAAATTGAGAATTTTTAAAAATATTTTCTTCGGAACAAATCTGTCAAATTGGTTCATATTTGATATAAATTATCCCTATGAGCAGGGTTTGAAAATTGTACAAATCAAGAGGCTGGGTAGTATAAAGCCCTGCAAAGGGCTGAAATGAGTTTTACATAGGAATGCTGTATGAAGATATGGTATTCATTTTGAAGTCTAAAGCGTTGTCTATAACAGCTAATTAAATTTAGATCAATAACAAGGACTGAATTTCCAGAAGGGGCACCAAAAGGGTTGAAAATGGTAAATTTTAAAAGTCTTCTCAAGAACTGATCTGTCAAATTTGTCCATATGTGCTATAGATTATCCATACATTAGCAAGGGAATGAAGATTCAGGAAATCAGGGGCTGTGATATATTGGGTACCGGTAAGGGGACTTTTACTTTTACATGGAAATATTAAGAGGGAAATGAATAAAAAATCATTTTTGCTTCCATATGTAAAAAAATAACTTCATTTTA
Organism: Panopea generosa; assembly: GCA_029582155.1. Taxonomy (NCBI): domain Eukaryota; kingdom Metazoa; phylum Mollusca; class Bivalvia; order Adapedonta; family Hiatellidae; genus Panopea; species Panopea generosa. The sequence goes on from CM055901.1 coordinate 62,779,787, forward strand.
AGATCTAAAGGATTGTCTACTCCTAGCAATTCCTTATGACTGGGGGACTAAAGTTTGCACAAATCAAGGGGCTGGGATGTATAGGGATCCTGTAAGAGGCTCTAATTTTTTAAGAGGAGAGTGAGACTGGCCCAAACTTGTTTCATAAAATCCAAACTAAGTGGAAAATATTTTTTTGCATATAACTCCAGTATGGACAAACATTAATGTGTAACGTATGTTTATATAAGTATTTGTTCATTTTATATCTTATATTTAGTAAACGTGTGATAGAATTTGAATGCATAACTTTTTAATTGTTGATAAAAGTTTTTTAAATACATGTACATGCATTATTTATTATCTGTAACTTCATACAAAATATTTTTCTTGTAGACGTTTGATTTACATTAAGTTATAGAAATGCAATTTCAGACTTAATAATGTGTACATGAGAGTATGATATTATGTATAATTTACTACTGTTTGGCTCATTACTTTATCTAGTCCCATATTTATTAATATTTATGACATTACATGTAATGTTTTTGTTGTCGTTTATTTTGATAGCACAATGTACATGTTTATTTTATAAGTTTATTTTTTACAGATTCATTTTTAAATTTTTTACACACATCACAATCATGATTTTGTTAAATCATATTTTTTAGTTACAATTAAATTTGTTTTAAAAAAAGTAATTGTTTGTTCTATTATTTAAATTCCTATTAAACACCCCAAGGGTTCTAACATCTTCAAAAAGGGTCGAAAAACAGTCTCTTTTCTTTATTTTTAACATGGGGGTGGAGTGACAAAAAAATGCTATCTATTGAAAAAAAAATCTTATTCAAGCACATGTTTATGCTTCCCGAAAAATATTGGGGAAACATCTAGTTAGTAATACCACTTTGTCCATCTGTGCATCCCCAAACCTCGCCTGTGCTCTTTCTTTACAACTTCTAATTAGAATTTTATAAAACTTGTTAGGATGCATCACTATGAAATGGAGATGTGGCGCATATTGTCTTGTTTTGGTTTGATGATTTTTATGCTCCCCCAAAAGGGGGAAGCTTCGTCCGTGTGTCCCCAAGTTCTTGTCTGGGCTATTTCTCTATAACATTTGGTTGGAATTATATGAAACTTGCTAGGATGCATCATTACCAAGTGCAGATGCCCATATTGTCTTTGTGTTCCACTTCTTTGATTTTTCACGGAGTTATGACCCTTTGATTCTGTCTGTGACCAAATTCCTGTCCGCGCTATTTCTCTACAACCCCATGTTGGAATTTTATGAAACTTGCTAGGATGCATCACTATCAAGTGGAGATGCTCATATTGTCTTTGTGTTCCGGTTCGATGAGTATTCAAGGAGTTATGGCCCTTTCATTGAGTCTGACCAAATTATTGCCCGCACTATTTCTCTACAACCTTGGGTTGGAATTTTATCAAACTTGCTATGTTTGTGTTCTGGTTCGATGATTTTTCATGGAGTGATGGCCCTTTCATTCTGTCTGTGACCAAATTTTTTTCTGCTCTTCTTCTCTACAACCTCTGGTTGGAATTTTATGAAACTTGCTAGGATGCATCATTACCAAGTGGAGATGTGAATATTGTCTTCATGACACTATTTTGCTACAACCTCTGGTTTTAATTTTGTAAAATTAGCTAGGATATGCGCATATTGTCATTTTGTTCCAGTTCAATGATTTGCGAATAAGTTCTGTCAAGTGCAGAGCCACATATTGTTCCTGCTATGCAGTTTGATATTTTTCAACCAAGTAGCCATCAACACTAAGGGAATATGGTACAGAGTCAAACACACACTTGGGGGAGCATCCATCGGTTCCACCGATATTTTCTTGTTTTTCACAGAGTTCTTCAGGTCCTTTGATTTCATCCTTTTCCAAATCAATTCAGCTGTATTTTCCCACAACATCTGGAAGTTTGAATTGTATAAAAATGTCACGTTAACTCTACTGGCCAAAGGCCAGAAGTGCTTATGCGATGGCGCGTTGTCAGTTGCCTGTTAGCAGCATTTTCTCTGCAACCACTAGGCCAATTTAAACTGAAACTTCACATGGATGTTTATATTACACAGGAGACTAAACAGAATAATTTTTTTTTTCGATCTGAAATTCAAGATGGGCACTGTTACTAAAAATAGTCCAAAACTTATTTTCAAAATGTTAATGTAGTAATGATGACCAACTATAGTTTTGTTAGATTTGTTCAAGTGGTGTCCGTGGGGTTAAAAATGACCTTGCCCAAGGGTTCAATTGGGGGACACATGTCATAATATTTTTTTAAAAATGGAAATGGTTTTGCGTATATCTTCACAGAAGCATTGTTTGGTGAAGGAGGTTCAGATTTGTAAAAATTATGGGTTCCACTGTCTTAAGGGGTCTGGAGAGACCCGAAAAGGATAAAAATTAGGGATTACTAATATTTTGCATAAATTATCCCTATGTGTAGGGGTTGGATTGCAGATTAAAATTTAGGAGCTAAAATTTATAGGGGCCCTGTAAGGGGACTTAGAATTTTACTATGGGAAAACAGAAAGTTCTCTTTTTTTTCATCTATTCTGAAACCACAAGGACAATTAAACTGCAACTTCACAAGGAGACTACACAGAAGTTTTTTGTTTTTTTTATCTGAAATTCAAGATGGCCACCGTTACTAGAAATAGTCCAAAACTTAAAAAGTCTTCTCATGAATGGCCAAACAGATTTGCAAAATGTTTATGTAGTAATGATAAACAACTATAGTTTTGTTAGATTTGTTCAAATGGTGTCCCTAGGGTTAAAAATGACCCCGCCCTGAGGGTTCAGTTAGGGGACACATGTCATTATAATTAATATTAATTTATTATGCTCCCCCAAAGGGGAGTAGCATATAGTCACCTTTTCGTCCGTGCATCCGTCCGTCCCATAATTCTTGTCCAGGCTATTTATCTACAACCTCTGGTTGGAATTTTATGAAACTTGCTAGGATGCATCATTACCAAGTGCAAATGTACATATTGTCTTTGTGTTCCGGTTCGACAAATTTTCATGGAGTTATGGCCCTTTAATTGAGTCTGTGACCAAATTTTTGTCCGCGCTTTTTTTCTACCTCGGGTTGGAATTTTATGTGACTTGCTAGGATGCATCATCACCAAGTGCAGATGCGCATATTATCTTTGTGTTCTGGTTCGATGATTTTTCATGGAGTTATGGCCCTTTGAGTGTCTGTGACCAAAATCTTGTTTTACATGCTTATCTCTCCATCCCCAAATTCTTGTCCAGGCTATTTCTCTAGAACCATTGATTTGAATTTTATGAATCTTGCTATGATGTACATTACAAAATGGAGATATGCATACTTTCTTAGTATTTATGTTTGATGATTTTTTACAGAGTTGTGGCCCTTAGATTTCAACCATTACCAAATCCTTGTCCTCTCCATTTCTCATCTAGTAGCTGGAATTTTATGAAACTTGCCAGGAAGCATCACTACCAAGTGTGTTTATTGCCTTTGTGTTTTATTTCTATGATTTTTTACAGAGTTATGGCCCTTTGATTCTGTCATTACCACACATCATTGTTTTGATCTTCAAGAACATGGAAGTGCAATGAGACTTGGAACATGAATAATGCAGTAGAGGTCAATGTGTGGCGGTGCAGAGTGAAGAACCAAACATCTGTTCCAAAAATTATCTTCCCTTTACACCCCTTTCCTTTTACAAACAATGAAGCTACTACTCAATCAAGCACTTGTTCAGGGAGCATCCATCAGTTCCACCGATATCTTGTTTTTTTTAAAATGGAAATTATTTTGCGTATATCTTCACAGAAGCATTGTTTGTTTAAGGAGGTTCAGATTTGTAAAAATGACTGGGTTCCACTGTCTTAAGGGGTCAGGAGAGGCCCCAAAAGGGTAAACATTGGGAATTACAAAAACTGTTAGGGGTTTAATTGCAGATAAAAATTTAGGGGCTAAAATTTATAGGAGCCCTGGAAGGGGAGTTAGAATTTTACATAGGAATACTATCGGAAAACAGAAAATTATATTTTTTATACCCCCGACAAACGAAGTTTTGAGGGGGTATATTGGAGTCACCCTGAGGTCGGTCTGTCGATCTGTCGGTCTGTTGGTCTGTCGGTCGGTCTGTCCGTTGCAATTTTCCTTGTCCGGAGCATCACTTGAAAAGTACTGGATGGAATTTCATCAAACGTCATACAATGGTAGAATATAATGAGAGGAAGTGCAGTGTACAAGAAACATAACTCTATTATTGCTAATTACAGAGTTATTGCCCTTTGATATATTTTTCTTGTCCGGAGCATAACTTGAAAAGTACCTGATGGAATTTCATCAAGCTTCATACAATGGTAGAATATAATGAGAGGAAGTGCAGTGTACAAGAAACATAACTCTATTCTTGCTAATTACAGAGTTATTGCCCTTTGATATTTTTTTTTGTCCGGAGCATAACTTGAAAAGTACCAGATGGAATTTCATCAAGCTTCATACAATGGTAGAATATAATGAGAGGAAGTGCAGTGTACAGGAAACATAACTCTATTCTTGCTAATTACAGAGTTATTGCCCTTTGATATATTGCCCTTTGATATATTTCCCTTGTCCGGAGCATTACTTTTAAAGTACTGGATGGAATTTCATCAAACTTCAAACAATGGTAGGATATAATGACAGGAAGTGCAGTGTACAAGAAACATAACTCTATTCTTGCTAATTACAGAGTTATTGCCCTTTGATATATTTCCTTGTCTGGAGCATTACATTTATAGTACTAGATGGAATTTCATCAAACATTATACAATGGTAGAATATAATGAGAGGAAGTGCAGTGTACAAGAAACATAACTCTATTATTGCTAATTACAGAGTTATTGCCCTTTGATATTTTTTCTTGTCCGGAGCATAACTTGAAAAGTACCTGATGGAATTTCATCAAGCTTCATACAATGGTAGAATATAATGAGAGGAAGTGCAGTGTACAAGAAACATAACTCTATTCTTGCTAATTACAGAGTTATTGCCCTTTGATATATTTCCCTTTGATATTTTTCCCTTGTCCGGAGCATTACTTTTAAAGTACTTGATGGAATTTCATCAAACTTCAAACAATGGTAGGATATAATGACAGGAAGTGCAGTGTACAAGAAACATAACTCTATTCTTGCTAATTACAGAGTTATTGCCCTTTGATATATTTCCTTGTCTGGAGCATTACTTTTAAAGTACTAGATGGAATTTCATCAAACTTCATACAATGGTAGAATATAATGAGAGGAAGTGCAGTGTACAAGAAACATAACTCTATTATTGCTAATTACAGAGTTATTGCCCTTTGATATTTTTTCTTGTCCGGAGCATAACTTGAAAAGTACCTGATGGAATTTCATCAAGCTTCATACAATGGTAGAATATAATGAGAGGAAGTGCAGTGTACAAGAAACATAACTCTATTCTTGCTAATTACAGAGTTATTGCCCTTTGATATATTTCCCTTGTCAGGAGCATTACTTTTAAAGTACTGGATGGAATTTCATCAAACTTCATACAATGGTAGAATATAATGACAGGAAGTGCAGTGTACAAGAAACATAACTCTATACTTGCTAATTACAGAGTTATTGCCCTTTGATATATTTGCCTTGTCTGGTGCAGTACTTTTAAAGTACTTTTAAAGCCATCAGTGATAACAGTTTAATAAAGTTCATGAAAGAACCAAGTTGATGAATACATGGAGTTCGAGCAAAGCAGGTTCGATATTGTATTCCTAGTGCTCTTGTTTGTTTCTTATCCATAAAATTGTTGTCCCTCAACATAACTTGAAAAAGTATAACATTTATTGATTGCCATGAAAGCTTGTACACTGCACAATAATTAAAAAGACCGTTTTTAATTTTAACAAAACCATAAAAAAATTAACAATACAAACAACTCAATCCATTACATTCTCTTTTATTAAGAATTTTTTTTGTCTGGAGCATAACTTTAAAACTATTGGATATAATTTAATAAAACTTCATACAATGGTTAACCATTTTCTGTCATGGCGGCGTTCGGGGGTATTCATCACTACAGTGATAGGTCTAGTTTTCATCTATTTAGGCAAAATTATTAGTCAATTTGAGTTCTGAAGTAGCAATTAAGTTTTTGTTCAGTATGGGTGTGGTGGGGGTATTTATCCATAAGTTGTTGAGACGACCCTGCAAAGAGGGTAAATTTTGTGGAATTTCAAAAAGTGCTATGGCCATTATGAATCAGTAGAGCATCCTCAGGCCCTCTTGTTACAAAGTTGTGTCCATTACCAAATCTGTTGACATTATTTTTGTTTGTTAGTTTTAAAAGTATTGAAGACACCCCTATGTGACTTGGAACATGGATAGATGGCAATGTGTGTAAGTGTAGAGCGAAAAAAAACATAACTGTATCTGGAATAATGGTGGAATTTTTATCCCTTTTGACCATTTTACCATTTGCTTGCAGTTTGTTAATTCATGTCCAAGTCTGCTGTACAAAAATAACAAAGATATATCCCTTTCATGGAATGTTTAATGCTATATCTTTAATAATTTAATTAGTAGCTGTTTCATCACAAACATTATCTGAAGCTAGGGTACTGGAAAATGTAAATTTCAACCCAACTAGGGGGTGTTTACTGGATTTTTTTTCACCAGTGTAGTAGTCAAAACGTCTGCAGAAGAAATTATATATATATGTACGGTAAACAATTGCAGCAGCAGCAACAGCAGCAACCAGTAATATTGCTGTGACAGTTCCAATTACAACCTGCCATTGTATTCTGATGTCTCTATTGTCTGAAAAGTAAAAAAAAATAAAATACAATAATTGCCAATATATTGCTGGAGTACACCATGCAGTAGAATTCTTTGTTTTAATCTTCATTTGTGTAATCATTACATCTATGAAATCTTCAAAACTGTTATAGTGAAAAAACACATATTACCATCATACAAGTACTACCAATACCAAGAAATTATATAGAAAAGGAAATGCAACTGGTTGACAGTTTGTGAATGCTCGTGTATTCACGCAAAATCTCACAATATCTTGTTTTCAATTATCTTGACTTCCATTCATCTCAGGAGAACAAATCAAAATTCTTACATTGCAGAATGAAATTCTCATCAAAACAATACCATCCCAGCAATTTGTGTTTAAAATTGTTGAAATGAATCTGATTACAAATTTGTATAATGCAGCTTAAATAATGACAAATTATGAGAAATTGTCCTTCAAACCTCAATATCTTTAATTCAAGATCATTTTGTATGGTCCAAACATGTTTAAACATCTAAGATTACATACAACTTAGAGTTTATGTTAAGAAATCAGTTGCCTGTGAGTTATGAATGATTAATTTGCCAAATAAGGAATCCTTCGTGTGCTGTTTTATCAACATTTAGTCAAGTTTCCTATCCTTCTATACAAGTCCTTGCGATACTAAATAATTAGCAGGAGCCAATCTCACAAAACAGTTGTATGATAATTATCACATGTAAATGTATGGTTTAACTTGTAAACATATATATATGATAATATTGCATTCAAAAAATCGTAAATGTGAATCTTACAATTTTTTTGTAAAATTGGCTCCAGAAATGAAAACACCAAGGTTACAGGCATACTTTATATACAATTAAAATTGGAACAGATACACAAGTAGATATGTGACAATGGGCATGTTCAAACAATGATACAAGGTATTTCCCACAAACAAATTGTTGTACTATGTTCTGTGCCAAAATTTATTAATCTGGATACATTAACAAGAGTTCATATAAATACCCAGTAACAGTTTTGGGCTCCAAAGTGAATAAGAAACAAGTTGTAATGCTCTATAATAATGATGCACAGAAACAAAAAAACAGCCGACATTTGGTAAAAAAATTACATGTAATACAAGACGTAAGAATCATGATACCAAAGTGAAAATGATTTCAGTATATATTACTTGCATCTGAACTTTATGTTAGAGTTATAAGCTCAATTTATCCTTTTCATTATGACATTTCACCTTGAACTTAAATGCGATACAAAATTATTTAAGGTAACAGTATACCCCTTCGTGACAACTTACATTAGCAGACATTTTTTAAAAAAAATCTCAGGGTGTCACTGCACACTCTTTTAAAAAAAACGATGTGGTCAACCTACCAGTTATTGTGCATTTTTACGTGGGTTTACAATCCTGCTATAAACAAAAAACTTCTACATTCTTTTCAAAATTCTTTTTTTTTTTTTACAAGGGAAATCCTAGACCTTATTTTATATAGAACAAAGAACAAAATTCAACTGTGTAGTGAGACCTATATTGACAATGTTACTTTCACCCTGGACAGAATCTAATATTTATACACTATTCCTCTTTTACTGGTTCGTATTCATAAAAGACACTCAAATAATTATTATACAAACTTTCATCTCCTTCTGGAACACATTTTACAGGGAGATGGCCACCATGAGGCTGTAATGGATCTTCCTTGGTTCCATGAAGGACCAACGTTTTGACACCAAACTGACAGTCCACTGAGGCAGAAAGAACTGTGTTGTTTACATGTATCATGTTTAATCAGATTTTTGTTAACAGATATCTCATTAATATAACACTAAAAAACAAGAAAGCCTGCAATCTCACTACTGAAAAAATATTAGAATTTTGACTTTAGATTGCAAATTTTATTGCATTACACTCTTTTTAGAATTAACCAGAGCCTTCTATTTAACTTTTATAAAAAATGTAACACTGGAGAGAGCCAAATTGGACTCTGTTATCTGGTACAAAGCAACAAGCAATGCAACATGCGAAATTCACAACTTCTATTCTTTTTATTTAAAAACAAAAACAAAAACAAATTAATTAATTGGGGTTTCCCGACTACAAAGATGACAATAAGCACAACAGAACTTCATACCAATTCTTGCTAGCAAGTTTGACCATAATCTGTTGAGAAATTTAACAGGAGTAGCAGCTTGTGAAAATTATGATTAAAAATAATTAAACGGCCATGACTCTGCCAAAATATAATGTAGCAGAATATAATAATAATAAAAACAACTACCGTATATTCCCTTATAAACGCCTCCACTCTAATAAACGCCCCCCCCCCCCCCCCCCCCCCCCCACCCCACCCCCCAACCTATTTTTCTGGAAAATCAAAAAATAAAATGTATATGCGATTTGAGTGCGTATTCACCCATCTTTCCCTGATCGATTATTTTGTTACACAAACAACAATTAGCGGAGTGTTTATTACCTTTGAACTCTTTAACCCATTGTTTATATCTTGGGTGACCACTAAACCACTTTTGGTTGAACAAATACTTCCCCATATTTGCTGTTTAATACTAGTAAAAATACCGTCTGCCAATTAAAACATTACAAAACGTCGACAATGCGGTTAATCTCTGTACGCTGAAAGCTCATTGTTCCACGTTGATAAGAGCAAGCGTCCAAGTGATTTAAAGTGAAGAGTACACTGACCATAAATTCGGATATTCCAGTACACAGACTAGTAATTTCATACAGATTTTCAGCTTTTTTTCATACTATGTCGATTATTTTATTCACTCTCAAATAATTCTGAACCACTTTTTTGGGGATTTAAACCGGATTAAAGGTTTTTACCATGGCTTTATTGGTTTTATTGTATTTTTAACTGTTGTTAAATTTGATTTTTCTATTTTTTATAAACGCCCCCACCTTGTAAAATGTAACGCCCCAGGGGGTGTTAATTAGGGAATATACGGTAATATAATATAATCAAACTAATATACGCTACCAAATTGGTCAAAATCAGTTGAGAAGTTTAGGAGAAGTAGTGCTGATAAGATTTACAATTAAAATTATCAAAGGGCCACAACAAAATACATAACTGAATTTCATACTTAAATATCCCGGCAAGTTTGTCCAAATTCAGTTCAAAAGTTTAGAAGGATTATGCGGACAAAATTAACCAATTGAACTAGAACAGAACTTGTGTATACCTGCTTCTGCTGCATCTATCACCTCCAACTGCACTGTCCATGTTCCAGATGGATCTTCCCCCCAGAAGTGTGCAGACATGAACATCCTGGTAAAATCTGTAAAAGTATCTGAGATAGTTTTGTTCATCTTTATCTTGGTAAGGAGGGGTGATGATGTTTTCATTGGTGATATTACATTTATGGCCACTTCTGAGATCATGGAGCACTTCAACTGTAACTCTAATTGTACATATTCAAGGTATCGTACAACCTGTGGTGTTTTGCGACAGCTATGGCTCGATATGGATATAGGCAAGATAAAATTCTTTCCTGACCCATGACTGAAATGGAGAAATATTTTTGAAAATACTGTAGATATGATTCAGAGATTTCAGTTTGATTAGCTTGTTTTAAGAATTATAAAAGATTTACCTTCAATTGAAATTAACATTTCAACCAATAAAAATATCTGTTTTTCTTCAATATTAAAATGATTTCATGTTATTTGGTGAGAAAATCTTATTAATCTAAAAGTTATTTTGTTCCCTTTGAGTCACTTTGATGGTAATCAAGACACATGTGAAGTTTCATTTATGTATGGGTAGTGGTTACTGAGATATGAGCATGCCTGAAAACTTCAAAACTTCTAATAATCAAATTTTCTTATTATAAAAGGGGCCATAATTCTGAATAAAATCCAAATGGAGTCATCTCACTTTTCCCCTTGAGTCTTCTTTATAGTAGTGAACACTCACAAGAAGTTTCATTGATGTATGGAAAGTGGTTACTGAGATATGAGCATGCCTGAAATAATTATAATCTAATAACCAAATTTTCTAAATACATGTATAAAAAGCGGCCATAGTGTTAAACAAAGTTCTGACTTGAGTCTTCTTTATAGTAGGGTACACTCACATGAAGTTTCATTGTTGTACCGGTAGTAGATATTTAGGTATATGAACATACAAGTGCCAGAATCTATATTCAAAACTCTCATAAAAAAATATTTACCTCAGCTCAGAGTATCCAGGTATGTTACATATGTGAGCTTCAGGTACAAAGTTCCAGTTTCTGGCCTTCTCTTTCATTTTTGCGAGATCCATCCGGCCAAATCCAATCTGGTCATTGACTGAAACAAATGATTCCAGAGGTAAAAACTGCACAAATACCAGTATGTTGAATTGATAGGAAATTTTAAAATTGTTACTTTTTTTGACAGCTAAATATATATACATGTATGTATCATTTCAAACATTAACAACGTCATGTTCAGATAATGCAAGTGAACAGACAAAATAAAAGTACTATTATAGACTGACAAAACAATTATTTCTAAACCTGGACAATTTAGTTTATATTCGATTCATTTTAGTTAGATTTTAATGCTGGCAACAGCATTTATTATACAAGAAATGAATTCACCTCTTGGATTCACCAATCCACTTGAAGCAGTAGAAAATGAGTGTTTAAATACTGTTTTGGGGAAGAAAGACTTCATTGCAGTGCTCCTTACTTGGTGGGATTAAAAGTTTGGTGTAAAGTAATTCTAATGCATACAAATCCCAGAGTTCATGCATTTGGGACAGATCAGTGCATAAGGGCCACCTAGTACCACTAAGTGGCAAACAGTTTTAAAGAAACAAGAGCTAAATGCGAAACATGACACAAATAAAGTTAATTAACTTAAGTTTATACTAATTTATTTTAGCTCAATTGCAATAAAAGCTCAGAGCTTATATGAACCACTCTCAAGTCCAGTTCCTGGGTAGACCCAGTACTGAGTGTTGTTTTATGAGAGGTATCAGGCCGAGCTGGGGATTGAACCCACAACCTCTGGTGTGAGCTGCCAACACTCTATCCATTACACTACTGCCCCTGCTGGTTATCCTTACATAAGATATATAAATATAAAATTGTACATACAAAGATGGCCAATTCCATTAAGGCGCCAAGATATACTGGGATCTAGGTCATCACTTCTTGCTGTTCCTACAATGATATGTGCTACATCACGGGCAGTCAGTAATGGACTGCAAATTGTAAGAATAACATTGATTTATAATCATATGCCAGGTGAATTTCAGAGCTTCATTATCAAACCATCATAAGACATATTTACATATTGCCGGGTCCAACTAGCTGACAGTTATGTATCTAACTATCAATACAGGGTCATGAGTTTGAATCCCAGCCTGGCAACAGTCTTCGGGGTGATTGATATATGACATTATGGCTCATTATTGTTCGTCTCTCACCGCTATTTCAAGTTGGAACATTATCAGTTACTTGTGGAGATGGGGTGTGCTCGAGTACTGGTTAAGCTTTCAGGATCCCAGGAAACAGTGGTTAGGTTAACTGATTGTCTGTTAGCCCTCGATGGCATAAAAATTATGTTAAATATTCAATCAATCAATAAAACACATTTGCTGTTTTATTATTATTATTATTATTATTATTATTATACCAAATTTATAAGGCACTCTTTTTATGCGTATAGCACGTTCAAAAATGCTTTGCAGCTTACATTCAACAAATACAGAAACAACAAACATAAGACTAAACTAAACAAATTGAAATAAAAAACAATTAAGATAATATTATTTGGTTTGTTTTCAAAGTGTTGTACAAAGAAGTGAGTTTTTAACAGATGTTTAAACGTTTCAAGTTTCTCAGCATCTCTGATGTTTATTTGGAGAGCGTTCCATAGTCTCGGAGTAGTGTATGAAAAGCTGCAGTTGCCATACATCACGGTTCTAGTCTAAGGCAAAACTAATGACACAGAGTCATTTGATTTTAGACTCCGTGTTGGCCTGTAAATCTCCAGCATGTCCTTGATATGGGCTGGGGCATGAATGTGCAGAGCTTTGAAAGTGTGAGCCAGAATTTTGTACTGTATTCTGTATCACAGGGGTAACCAATGTAGCTCCTTCAAAACAGGAGTGATATGACTATGACGCGACATCTTTTTTAAAATATGAGCTGCCATGTTCTAAACATGTTGTAATTTGTCCAGTATGATATTTGGAATACCAGTAAACAACGCATTACAATAATCCAACCGTGACATTACCAGGCTGTTCACAAGGGATTTGGTGACATCACTGGTAAGGTACTATTAGATGTGACCTATTCTTTATAGTATATGAAGGGATTTCATCAATAATAATGATCACATAGATAAAATATCTAATCACTATATCTAGCTGTATCTACTTGACAGTGAAAATCTCACTTATATATCCAGCTGTACCTACTTGACATTGAAAATCTCACTTATATATCCAGATGTACCTACTTGACAGTGAAAATCTCACTTATATATCCAGATGTACCTACTTGACAGTGAAAATCTCACTTATATATCCAGCTGTACCTACTTTACTGTGAAAATCTCACTTATATATATCCAGATGTAATTACTTGACAGTGAAAATCTCACTTATATATCCTGGCATACTTACTTGATATTGAAAAGCTCACTTATATATCCAAATGTACTAACTTGACAGTGAAAATCTCACTTATATATCCATATGTACTTACTTGACAGTGAAAATCTCACTTATGTATCCTGGCATACTTACTTGACAGTGAAAATCTCACTTATATATCCAGATGTACTTACTTGACAGTGAAAATCTCACTTATATATCCATATGTACTTACTTGACAGTGAAAATCTCACTTACGTATCCTGGCATACTTACTTGACAGTGAAAATCTCACTTATATATCCTGGCATACTTACTTGACAGTGAAAATCTCACTTATATATCCAGATGTACTTACTTGACAGTGAAAATCTCACTTATATATCCAGATGTACTTACTTGTCAGTGAAAATCTCATTAATATATCCAGCTCTATGTACTTGACATTGAAAATCTCACTTATATATCCAGATGTACTTACTTGACAGTGAAAATCTCACTTATATATTCAGATGTACTTACTTGACAGTGAAAATCTCATTTATATATCCAGCTGTACTTACTTGACATTGAAAGTCTCACTTATATATCCAGATGTACTTACTTGACAGTAAAAATCTCACTTATATATCCAGATGAACTTACTTGACAGTGAAAAGTTCACTAATATATCCAGATGTACTTACTTGACATTGAAAATACCACTTATATATCCAGATGTACTTACTTGACAGCAAAAATTTCACTTATATATCCATATGTACTTGCTTGACAGTGAAAGTCTCACTAATATATCAAGGCATACTTGCTTGACATTGAAAAGCTCACTTATATATCCAGATGTACTTACTTGACAGTGGAAATCTCACTTCGTTATCCAGGCATACTTGCTAGACATTGAAAAGTTCACTAATATATCCAGATGTACTTACTTGACAGTGAAAATCTCACTTATATATCCAGGCATACTTACTAGATATTGAAAAGCTCACTTATATATCCAGATGTACTTACTTGACAGTGGAAATCTCACTTATATATCCAGGCATACTTACTAGACATTGAAAAGCTCACTTATATATCCAGATGTACTTACTTGACAGTGGAAATCTCACTTCGTTATCCAGGCAAACTTGCTAGACATTGAAAAGCTCACTTATATATCCAGATGGACTTACTTGACGGTGAAAATCTCACTAATTTATCAAGAGGTACTTACTTGACAGTTAAAGTTTCACCAATATAACCAGCTGCAACAGCTACTGAAGCAGACGTACCATCGAAGGATTTTGTACATGCTTTGTAAATATCAAGGTCAGTTGTGTTCTGTAAGTATAACAAAATTCAGCCTATAAATACAATAAGTCAAGGTATAATATAAGAAATTTTTATTTGATACTGGTAAAATTGGTAAAGCAGCAAATGTAACTTATTGAACAATAGACCTGGTGTGAATTCAGTGATTTTTCACAATTTTCAGAAATTTGTATTGAATGGAGGAAAATGTTTCATAGCATTTCAGGGAAAGAATTAGCTGTTACTCCAGTATCTCAAAAAAAGCATATTTATTTATTGCATCTAAATTTACACAGCAAAAAGTCAACTATTAAACACTTTTATATTACATGTACTACAGCTTATAAACTGCATTTAAAGAAATCCCCCTTGTTACGTACACAAAGTTTCAAACATTTAATCCAGTTCTTAAAGGCATCTTCATACTCATTTTCAGGTATACCCAGCATACACTGATAAACAGTGGACCCCAGGGCCTGTCGGGACCTATACCGTCTACCAGCTAAATGTTTTTTTCAGTTTAGGGAACAAGAAATAGTCACACGGGGCTAGGTCTGGGGAATATGGTGCATGTGGAAGAACTCAAACCCTTTCCTTGTACAAAAACAAGGTCACAATAGCAGATTTATGCGCAGGGGCATTGTCATGCAACAGGGATAGGTGCTTTAAGTCACAGATTTTCTATTTGGTACAACCAGTTGCATAATAGGACCATGTATATCAAAGAAAATAACAAACATTGCTTTCTTAACACTGATCAATCTTTTGGCAATTGTGGGGCGGCGACAGTTTTTGGTAGCCCATATTTTGTTGTTAATTTTTCTGGTAGGCTCGAAAAAGTGTACCCATGTCTCATCTCCAGTAATTATGTCAGAAAACTGCTTTCTTTGATATTTTGGAAACATTTTAAGCAGTTTTCTGGTGGTTTCAAGTCGGACACGCTTTTGCTTGTCTGACAACAAATGAGGGATCCATCTAGCTGTAATACGTCTCATTTTTAAATTACGTTTTCGAATCCGGAATACGCTTGCGGCTGAAATACCAACTATGCTAGCTATCTGATGAACAGTTAGTCTGGCGTCAGACTTAACCACATCACATACTTTGTTAATCATAATGTTAGAAGAAGCACTACAAGGATGTCCCGATTTTGGTGCATCATTAATGGAGTCACAACTGCTTTTAAACTTCTTAATCCACCTCGTGATGGTGGCATATGACACTTCATTCTGTCCATGAACAACATACAATTCGTCAAAAATCTCCTTCGCTGATACGCCAAGCTGGCATCGAGTCTTTACATAACCTCGAATTTCAGCTGCCTTTACACTTCTCTTGCCAACCATTTTACTAAAGTGTCAATGACTATATATTACTTTTATCGCTGTATTAGCAATAATACTGCTATGCACCTGTAAACTTGGTATGTATGTGTAGAGAATGGATGTCTCGCTACATCGGTACAATTTTCATGAAAATCCCGTGCAAAGCGAGGCCGCACGATAATCAGTTGCATTACTTTTGAAATGCCCCTCATAGTTTGGTCTAGTGGTAGAGTGTCTGCCTCACATGCAGAAGGTTGTGGGTTGATCACCGGCTGGGTCATACCAAAGACTTTAAAAATGGTACTAAAAGCTTCCTCGCTTGATGCTCAGCATTTAGAGGAGAGTTCTAGGTCTGGTCGGCCTGGTGTCAGTATAATTTGACTGGGTGGGGTATCATACTATGTGTCTGCAGCATGATACTCCAGTGTGGCAGTGCTCAGAATACTGTCTCAAGTAGACACCATCGCAATATGACTGAAAAATTGTTGAAAGTGACGCTAAACACCATACAACAACAATAACAATAAGTTAAATACACTGGCAACATAGGCAGCCACAGTATATGAAAATACTCACATACATAATTATATACTCATGCTGCTACTCTGGAGCCTTATCCAACACTTACAGCCAGTAGACATGAACATTTAAATGGAGTTTAACACTCGATACACACAGTACATGTTATTTATGGCATCCAGTTTTATTGGTGGAGGTAGAATCCCTTTCCATTCACAAGTAATTGGTAAATGTCTTGCAATGTTTTCAGGATTTAGCAGGACTTGAATCGGAACCCATGACAGATACATGATTTCAAGAAATTGCAATAAACCATTCAGCTACAGAGGACACTGTACATGTATATGTGTGGACATATTTCTGTATATACCACTGTAGTACTTACATAGCCCTGTCCAAAAGCTGCAGCCAGGGCACATGCACATGTTTCTGTGTAGGGTGGGAGATTTTTATTTCGCTCAATACTGGCAATAGTGATTGTGTGTACACTGCTGGCATAACCGTCTGCATTACAGTTGTCTTGGTCACCATTGCCACTCGGGTAGACATAGATTCTTCCCCGGCACTCACGTCCCTAATATCCACAAGATAATATAAATTAGAGAAAGAATCAAATGCCTCACTTACATTCACAAATGTCACAGATACACCTATGCACCAGTTGATAAGGCAATTACAAATTAATTGCTAGATTATCAGCCAAATTTTTTGTAAAAAGGGGGAAGGGGGGAAGAATTTATTTTTTATTATTTTGTTTTTGGAGATAAAAATGATTGGGGCTGCAATCTAGCAATTAATTTATTATGGCCATACGTAAAACAACATATGATATTTCTTATTATTACCCTTTACAGAAATGTATTAGTAATTTTCAATTAAGAATAGAGGATGAATAAGGCTTAATGCCATTTTCAACATATTCTGGTTACATATAACATATCCAGTTTAATTTGCGGAGGAAGATCTCAGAATGCATCAGAGTAGAACTGGGAAATTTTCTTAAATAAAGATTTTTGGTGAAAGCGGGAATCAAACCTACAACCTTAGTGGTGAGAAATAAGCGATATTGAGACAGTAGAATCTAGTTGAAAGTATATATAATTGTATATTGGTAGCTACATGTATGTACACAGTAATTGATGTTAAATTCTGGAATCGTCTGTTAGCCCTCGATGGCATAAAAATGATGCTAAATATTCAAACAAACCAACAAAATAAACCTTATGCTGCATGTCGCCTGTTCCACCTTCGGGGGACATAAAAATACTAATGATATACCTTCTCTGCACCTATCCTCAATGCTTCCTCAGTTGCAGATCCCGGCCCAAAGAAACCATGATTTTCTTCAATACCATAGCTACAGGAGAAGATGTCAATATCATCCAATTTATACAACAATGTTTCAGCCTCTCTTCCATCAGACAAGTGTCCATCATCCCTCAATGTTCGCAGACCTGAAAATATTCAAAGCAGCAGAATTTCCTTATCGTATAAATTAATAAATTTAAAAGTTAAAATCAAAATATTTTTCCATGTGAGACTTAATATGACAACTTATTTAATTAATTATTTTTTAAACGCAAATTAATATAGAAGCAAAAAAAGCTACGGGATTGTGAAAAATTAACCTTCATCTTTCCAGTTATTTTTACTATCAGCATTGTTGTAATTTAGTTTTCATCACTAGAAAAGATTGAATGCATGAAGAGTGTTTTACTGCATGTTGACACATAAATAGGCAATTTTATGCACGCCTATAAAAAAGATTCAGTGCAAGCCACTAGTAATGGTAATACTTTTTACCTCATAGCTGTGAGTGGGCCATCCATCAACAAAATGTACAAATTATTTTGTTGAGTTTTTATTTTTGTCAACAGTATTGCAGTTATTTAACCCTTTACTCCATAGATAAGCGTTTTCCCACACCAATCCTAGAAGGCCTTTGAAAACAGTGCAGGAAGAGTTCAGCTTGCTTGTAACGAGCAATCTGAACACTTCCTGCACTGTTTTCAAATCTGTCAGTCAATTTAAACATAATTCACCCAATAATTCAAAAGCCTTCTATATTTGAGGTTTCCAAAGGCGTCTATATTAGGGGTGTCCAAAGGCGTCTATATAAGGTGTCCAAAGGCATCTTTATTAGTATCCAAAGGCGTCTATATTAGAGGTGTCCAAAGGCATCTATATAAGGTGTTCAAAGGCGTCTATATTAGAGGTGTCAAAAGGCATCTATATTAGGTGTCCAAAGGCGTCTATATTAGAGGTGTCCAAAGGCGTCTATATTAGGTGTCCAAAGGCGTCTATATTAGAGGTGCCGAAAGGCGTCTATATTAGGTGTCCAAAGGCGTCTATGTTAGAGGTGTCCAAAAGCATCTATATTAGAGGTGTCCAAAGGCGTCTATATGAAGTAAAGGGTTAATAACAGTCAGCCCATCTAATCACATAACCAGCACCAGACATGCCTTACCTCTGCAATTCACTGACTTCTTCCTCACATATTAAGAGGTGGATATAAAAAACATGCTTATAATCTAATCTTAAAGGGTCACACTGCAATTTCAACAATGTTTCACTCTAGCATGAAAACATTACTTTTATTATTATTAAAATTATGAACTTAAAATCCTTTACCTCTCATCACGGGGATATCTATTGATATTATCTGGAGAGTGGCCTACACAAATGTTATTATTTTATTTGGATATCAAAATCTTACCAACAAGTTTGCAATTTGGGCAGACCCCAGGGTCACAACCTCCCTTTAGGTCGAATCTGGCACCAATACGACCCAAACATTTTGTACCATGACTAGAATAAAATAATAAATAAATTTATTAGCATTATTAAAATATTTATATAATTTAATTTTAGTATATTTAATGCACATCTATCTCATTAGAAGTTACATCCAGGATGACTGTACTAAACTTTTGACAACCAATTAACAGAGTGAGTTCATTGTTTCATGTTTGGGAGGGGGAATTGGTAAACATATGATTTTATAGAGGGCTTATACAGTTTTAATAGTATGGCAACTTTTATGAGGAGTGGGGCCTGGTTCCACTGATAATTAACTTTGCTATACATATTCTTACACTAAAAATAATTTTATATAAAAGTATCCCCAGAAATTAATAACTGCTAGCCATTTCAACAACTCATCAATTTGAATGTACTTATTTATTTTTTGTATAAATTATAATGTGATATTGTAAATATTAAGTCTCAAGCTTAGGTTTTAAAATGGTGTAATTGGCTACTAGTATATGTAGAGAGATCTTTGCCAAATAAGGTATTCTGAAATATTGATTGATTGAATATTTAGCATCATTTTTATGCCATCGACGGCTAACAGACGATCAGTTAACCTAACCACTGTTGCCTGGGATCCTGAAAGGTTAACCAGTACTCGAGCACACTCCTTCTCTGCAAATAACTGATAACTTTCCCACTTGAATCAGCGATGAGAGACGAATGATAATGAGACACAATGTCTTATATCAATCATCATGGAGACTGATGCCGGGTGGGGATTCAAACTCACGACCCCTTGATTAATAAGTCAGACTTGTAACCGACTGAGCTAATTGGGTCTGGCAAATCTGAAATGGAAGCTACCAGTAGTCATACCATTACAAAGCCTAATGACTAGCATCATATTGGTGCTTATCATCTCTTTCAGCAATCACTCTGTGATATGATCACTGTTGGAAGTGGTGTGGCAATAAAGTATCAAAATAGAAATAATATAGTTCAAATATGGGCAGATTATTTTGTATAGGTGTTGCATCAGACACAGTATACTGACACCAAGCTGACCGGTTGTCACAAAGTTCTTTTTAAGACAAAATTAAACTATATGTAACCATTATAACAGAACAAACCGAAATCCGACCGAAGTCACTTGACTCAGTTGAGACACATTTTCTGTCGATAAAGCATAAGTTAGGATAGCTCCAAATCGGCTTTTTATGTTTTTATGTTGATAGACAACCATTAAAGTGTGGTATTTTAGGCTAGCTCCAAATAGGCTTATATGTTGATAGACAGTAATTAAAGAGTGATATTTTAGAATAGCTCCAAATAGGCTTTTTATGTTGATAGACAACCATTAAAGTGTGGTATTTTAGGATAGCTCCAAATAGGCTTTTTATGTTGATAGACAAACATCAAAGTGTGGTATTTTAGGGTAGCTCTAAATAGGCTTTTATGTTGACAGACAACCATTAAAGTGTGGTATTTTAGGCTAGCTCCAAATAGGCTTTTATGTTGACAGACAACCATTAAAGTGTGGTATTTTAGGCTAGCTCCAAATAGGCTTTTTATGTTGATAGACAACCATTAAAGTGTGTTATTTAGGCTAGCTCCAAATAGGCTTATATGTTGATAGACAGTAATTAAAGAGTGATATTTTAGGATAGCTCCAAATAGGCTTTTTATGTTGACAGACAACCATTAAAGTGTGGTATTTTAGGCTAGCTCCAAATAGGCTTTTATGTTGATAGACAACCATTAAAGTGTGTTATTTAGGCTAGCTCCAAATAGGCTTATATGTTGATAGACAGTAATTAAAGAGTGATATTTTAGGCTAGCTCCGAATAGGCTTTTATGTTGATAGACAACCATTAAAGTGTGGTATTTATCAAAGTGTGGTATTTAAGGCTAGCTCTGAATAGGCTTTTATTTTTGATAGACAACCATCAAAGTGTGGTATTTTAGGCTAACTCCGAATAGGCTTTTATGTTGATAGACAACCATTAAAGGGTGGCATTTTAGGCTAGCTCCAAATAGGCTTTCATGTTGATAGACAACCATCAAAGTGTGGTATTTTAGGCTAGCTCTTAATATGCTTTTATGTTGATAGACAACCATTAAAGTGTGGTATTTTAAGCTAGCTCCAAATAGGCTTTTATGGTGATATACAACCATCAAAGTGTGGTATCTTAGGCTAGCTCCAAATAGGCTTTTATGCTGATAAACAACCATTAAAGTGTGGTATTTTAGGCTAGCTCCGAATAGGTACAAAATATAATAGACAGAGGGATGGATGGACAGACACCATTTAAATATTCCCCAAATTTTTGCAAATCTTACCTCATTGTACGTAAAAAGAAATCAAGCAATGTATCATCTAACATTACACCTGGGTCAGTATCTTTATCTATGAAGTCGTAACATAACTCTCGATCCTGTCAGAGTAAAATTTGACATAATGACCATAGAAAATGATATTCAAATATTAGCACCATTCAAGTGATCATGCAAGAATTGTACATATAAGAAAGTTTGTGGAGATAAGAATGTTTTTTTTTCCACTATGAATGTCATTATGATACCAGCCAGGTAACTTGTTCTATTTAAAACCATTTAGGCATCACCTATAATTGATCATCAGTTAATTGAATCATGATTAATTGAATATCATTTTTGATAGCATCATTTTTATACCATCGAGCTAACAGACGATCAGTTAGCCACTGTTTCCTGTTTAGCCAGTACTCAATCATAACTGTTGCCGGGCAGGGATTCAAATTAATAATTGATAATAATTTCATGTAAATATGCAGTTTAATGCATATGTAAAACAAAATCTAAAAAATGCCAGAGATATTTGAGTCCTTTTTAGCATGAAAATGAGATGAGACTGTCCGCTGGATAAGTTAAACCATTACCAATATTTTCTACACATGGCCTTGGGAACAAAATTATAGCTATAGCACGTTTTCCCTACTCTATGCCAGGTATTAGTACCATCATACCATCATAAAAACTCCCTTTTTATAATAAAAGGTCAAAATGTAATTTTTAACAAATTTTATGCAATTTTCACACTATACCTTGTTGCAAGAGCATATCTGAGGAAAAGTGGCTGAGAGATTGCCTTGTCATTGAGTTATAACACACAACTTTTACCTAGATGAGCTAATGATAACACCGTTTAAAATAAATCAAAGGTTTAAGACAGAATTTTTAATATTTACAATGGCATCTCTAAGATAACGATGGTCCAACTGAAATCGAGCATCAGGAACTGCCACACGTATCATACGCCTTTGTTCAAACTGGAAAAAATAAATCTTTCTGTTACCTCAGTCTATGTCATTCATTTCAACCAAAGAAACTTTTAGGAATAAATTACAAGTAAATGAAATTATTATCAAAATAGCATTTTGTTAATATGTATTCTGTAAATAAATGAGTTGCTGAGTTACATAAAAAATAACAGCAATAATACTTATAATGAATTTTCCCAATTGTGTCACATGATTTTGATCTGTACATTATGTAAAACCTATATCATATATGGATTAAAATACGTATTCCATAATATATTATTATAATAAAGTTTATAAAACACCAACACATAAAAAACGTTAATTATGATTTATTTCCGACGTTTCAGCTTATCGTCTTAATCATGGATTGATAGATAAATAAACAACGGATGTGACATTAAAATAGTGGGAAAAGCAAATGAGCCGCGTCACATGAAAAAGTGCATACAGACTTGAGTGATAAATGTGTGTCCAGATCAGCATTCAGTGTCCACCAAGGCTGAAACTGGACCACATATACCAGATGCGTCGAATATTCAACTCAATGAATTATTCATTCAGGAGCCAAATATGTGACAAGACAAGGCTCATGTAGAATAATGTCGCAATCACAAGTTCATGTAATATTGGATCAAAACGATACTTAAATTCCTATGAATAGTAGTAAAAAAGAGAAATAGGAACAAACGATAGTACATATAACTATTTAATGAAAGCATCTCTACATATCATATAGCTGTTTTGCATTAAGTCCAAATGGATACAATGTTTGCAATTTGTGAATCCAATAAGTTTTCTTACACAAACGATCAGAGTTATTACTAACAGTGTCGAATGGCATAAATGAAAAATCTTCTATTGAATGAGCATCGGTGTTAAAATGTGTTGCGACATTAGATGAAAACGTTGGATCTGAGAAACTTCTTATATCAAAATGGTGACTATTCATACATTTTGATACATTTTGATTCATTTGTCCAACATACTGTACTTGATGTTTTTTACATGTAATAAGATATATAACATTTCTAGATGTGCAATCAGTATTACAACATATACCAAACTTATCACCAGTAACGTAACTAGAGATACTTGAGTCTTGTAATATATTGCAACAATGAGAGCATCTACGCTTATTACATTTAACAGAACTAAATGTAAGTGCGTTTTACTTTGATTGCCAAACAAATTCTTACAACTTAGGCAAATCACACATGAAGACTTTCTGGTTAGAACCAGTACTAAGCATATGCGGAAAAGTGTCTTGCTCAAGAACACCACACATAGCCGTGGCTGAGGATCTAACCCACGACCCTCTGATCATGGGTTCAGTGCCCTACCACTTGACCATGTGCTCCACAATGAGATATAATTAATTCTATAAATAATTATTTATAGATATCATAATTTACAGAATCAATTATTTATATAAATATAATTATATATATAGTTATTTATATAAGTAAGTAAGTAAGTAAGTAAATATTTTATTATAGTGACATGTGCATACAATATATATTACAAATAGTTATATACAAAAAAAAACAAAAAAAACAAGTACCCGGCCCATTGGACCTATAAGTCACCTAAACTATTAGGTATAAACTGTACGTGAGATATTTAAATTATAATATGTTGGTAAATGGCTGTTCAATCAACTTACATTAGCTCAGACACATGTTATATAAAATACTGATCAGTATCATAGTAGGTTATTGAAATTCATTAAATTAATGATGGTTTATTTCTAAAATAGTACTGAATAGTGGAAAGATCAATCTATATAGTGTTTAAATGGCAATAATAGTATAATTGTGAAATTAACGGTAAACAGTTTACTCAGAATACATAATTATATAATACATGTATATAATTATATATAGGTATAATAATTGAAATTCTATTTTTTGTATTAATCCTACTTTATATGACTCAATGGAGAGGAGTGACACATGTCTTATTCACCTGACCACAGACAATTTCAGAAATATTTTTCTATCACCTTTAGGATTCAAACTCATGGACCCTGCGGTGTCGTGGTGAGCACATTAATGACGATGTCTCTTCTGACTGCACCACCGAAACAATGCCAAAAAACATCGCCATAAATTTACACAGGACATAGGCGGGTATTATTATATTTATATTCTATTATCTTAACTATTCCTACTCTATACGACTCAGTAGAGAGGAGTGACACATGTCTTATTCACCTGACCATGGACAATTTAGGAAATATTTTTCTTGTCACCTTCAGGATTCAAACCCATGGCCCCTGCGTCTTCAGCACCTAGCACATTCATGACGTCTCTACCAACTACACCACCACAACAAAGCCGAAAGATGTTGCGTAAATAGCGCATATATTGACATCGTCATTACTGTACACAGGACATAGGCAGGTATTATTATTATATTTAAATATATTATTGGTGCAACGTTTTTTGGCATTGTTGTTAGTATTTATTTATAATTATATTCAGTTAATTATTATTATTCTAGTATGCAAAATGGGAGTGCACAATTGAGATGAAGATATTATATCCTCAGCAACACTGTATTGACAACTTTTCTATCTGCAGTAGCATTGTTTACATACGTCAGATCACTTGGTTGTTAGTTTATACCAATATATTTACCTCAAGTGGGAAGATAGCGCAGAGCTTATATGAACTGTTCTCGAGTCTGCTTCCTGGGTATAGCCAACAATCAACCACGCTGAAGATCAAAGCTGCAAATTGGTTTTATATACAGTGTACATTCATCAAAGACTCTAAACTTGGACTCATCAACCAGGCTCCTGCTTCACCAACAAACTTAAGGCCATAGTAAGCGATTAAAAAACTTAAATTTAAGTTTTGCTACCATAAGTTTTCTTTAGTATGCTAAACCTGTTTCACCGACGTAAATCCGATACTTAAAAACTTCACGTTCAGTAAAATAATTTAGAATTTAAGTCGACGTTAAAGCTAACTTAAATTCACGTGCAAAAACTTGAATACTTAATTAATCAAGAAGGCGGACGTTATCTGCAGACGGCAGTGTCACCAGAGTAAGGCACTGCCATAGATTAGTTTTACAAAAACCCCTGTTGAATGAGGAATACAACGATGTTGATTTTTTTTAAGAAAACTTAAGGTAACAAAACTTAAATTTAAGTTTTTTAATCTCTAAGTATGGCCTTAAGTTTATAGGTGAAACAGGTACCAGGAAGATTTCGAGTGTGATTTGCCTAGGTTGTAAGAACTTACAATGGAAGTAAAATAAATAAGTTAAAACCTAAACTGAACACTTACCTTATGACTGAATAAAAAATTGATTCTTTTGTCATCTGGAGGTTTGTAATTCAAACTTTCTCGATTTATTTTCATAAACATGCGTCTCTCATAGTCCTGTTCTATAAAAACAATCTGAAAAATAGAATTGAATGGATGCAAAGTAGATGATGCTATATATGTGATATTACATATAATACATTATGTTGAACATTTGTATGGTGTTAAAATGAAATTCTATTCAGATTATTGCAAAGAATTTACTAAGATGTAATATATGACTTTCAGAATTAATGTAAAACACATTTATTTAGCTCAATTGTGGAGAAAGGTTAGAGCTTTAATATGAACCACTTTCATGTCAGCTCCTTAGCTAGAACCAGAACTGAGTGTTGTTTCCTGGGTAGTACCAGAACTGAGTGTTGTTTCCTAGGTAGAACCACAACTGAGTGTTGTTTCCTAGGTAGAACCAGAACTGAGTGTTGTTTCCTAGGTAGAACCACAACTGAGTGTTGTTTCCTAGGTAGAACCAGAACTGAGTGTTGTTTCCTGGGTAGATCCAGTACTTAGTGTTGTTTCCTGGGTAGATCCAGAACTGAGTGTTGTTTCCTGGGTAGTACCAGAACTGAGTATTGTTTTTTAAGAGGCTTCTGTTCAAACTAGGGATCGAACTGCAACTTCTGGCATGAACGGTCGATAGACTATCCACTACACTACTGCCCTGCTTATAATTTTGACAATTGAACATCATAATATAAAAGTTAAGTAATAATATAAAAGTCACCTACAATGTCAGACAGCCTATTCTGAAGTTGCATCAACAAGTCAGCATTACAAGGACTAGCTGAATACTCTGCAATATCTTCTTTTCTTAACAGCCAAAATGTACGGCTTATCTATTAAACAGTAAAAAAACATAGATCAGATTAATTTACCAAACATATTTATATCAGTGATAGAACAACAACATAATCTTAACTGTCACTTAAAGCCCGAACTGCAATTGTTCACCTCCGTTTGCCAACAAATTTAAATACTAGTGGACAAGCTTGTAATTACTGGGTTAAAATTATAAACAAACAATGTGAGACTGTAGTTTCGATTTTTCTTCAAATTTCTCATATCACAGTGTCTTAACTTACCATGAAGACAAATGTGATATTACTTCACCAATTAAACAAAATGTTGGCTCTTGATTGGAAGAAACAATATGAGATGCTGCAAGACAGAACATTATATGTTTAATTGAATTAATTGAATAGATAGCATATTATTGTTGCCATTGAGGGCTTACTGATGATCAGTTAACCTAACCACTGTTTCCTGGAATGCTGAAAAGTTTACCAGTACTCGAGCACACCCCATCTCCAGAAGTAAATAATAACTTTCCCACTTGAATCAGCAGTGAGAGATGAACAATAATGAGACACAATGTTGTATATCAACCATCACAGAGATTGTGGGCAGGCGGGGATTCTAACCTGGATTGATGGTCAGACTCATAGCTGACTGAGTTAAACGGGCCGGCTTATATGTCAAGCATGTTGTTGTTGTTGTATGGTGTTTAGCGTCGCTTTCAACAATTTTTCAGTCATATCGCGACGGTGTCTACTTGAGACAGCATTCTAAGCGCTGTCACACTGGAGTATCATGCTGCAGACACATGGCATGATACCCCACCCAGTCACATTATACTGACACCGGGCAGACCAGACCTACAACTCTCCTCTAAATGCTGAGCGTCAAGCGAGGAAGCTTCTAGTACCATTTTTAAAGTCTTTGGTATGACCCGGCTGGGGATTGAACCCATGACCTTCTGCATGCAAGGCAGATGCTCTACCATTAGACCACGCCGCAGGTTAAGCATGTAAATAGACAAACTGTACAATGGCAAGAACAGCAGTATACGAGTGTGAAATTGACATAAAATGCATTTAATGAAAACCCAAAGAAACCAAAACATTTTAAATATCAATTAAAAAAAACTTGACAAATCTATTTCACAAGTAAGATTAAATCTCAGCATTTATGTTTTGCAATCATGGCAACCCTTACAATGCTGATGTAGAGCGGATGGGAGGGATTTATGATACAACAGTTTTGGTTTTCTTAGGCAAATTACTTGAACACATGCTTTGTTGTAAAAATAAATGAGTCGGCAGTTTGACGACAGTATAGATGTCTTATTGCAGTACATACAGTGATAAAAGAGAAGAAAATTACCCAGTACTTCATTAGATCATCTTTTGTGAATGACAGGGAATATACTTGGAATGTACATAATACTTATGTTTTGCTTGATGTAATAAATATGTAAGTTTGTCTTAACTCGACAGACAGACAGACAGACAGACAGACAGACAGACAGACAGACAGACAGACAGACAGACAGACAGACAGACAGACAGACAGACAGACAGACAGACAGACAGACAGACAGACAGACAGACAGACAGACAGACAGACAGACAGACAGACAGACAGACAGACAGACAGACAGACAGACAGACAGACAGACAGACAGACAGACAGACAGACAGACAGACAGACAGACAGACAGACAGACAGACAGACAGACAGACAGACAGACAGACAGACAGACAGACAGACAGACAGACAGACAGACAGACAGACAGACAGACAGACAGACAGACAGACAGACAGACAGACAGACAGACAGACAGACAGACAGACAGACAGACAGACAGACAGACAGACAGACAGACAGACAGACAGACAGACAGACAGACAGACAGACAGACAGACAGACAGACAGACAGACAGACAGACAGACAGACAGACAGACAGACAGACAGACAGACAGACAGACAGACAGACAGACAGACAGACAGACAGACAGACAGACAGACAGACAGACAGACAGACAGACAGACAGACAGACAGACAGACAGACAGACAGACAGACAGACAGACAGACAGACAGACAGACAGACAGACAGACAGACAGACAGACAGACAGACAGACAGACAGACAGACAGACAGACAGACAGACAGACAGACAGACAGACAGACAGACAGACAGACAGACAGACAGACAGACAGACAGACAGACAGACAGACAGACAGACAGACAGACAGACAGACAGACAGACAGACAGACAGACAGACAGACAGACAGACAGACAGACAGACAGACAGACAGACAGACAGACAGACAGACAGACAGACAGACAGACAGACAGACAGACAGACAGACAGACAGACAGACAGACAGACAGACAGACAGACAGACAGACAGACAGACAGACAGACAGACAGACAGACAGACAGACAGACAGACAGACAGACAGACAGACAGACAGACAGACAGACAGACAGACAGACAGACAGACAGACAGACAGACAGACAGACAGACAGACAGACAGACAGACAGACAGACAGACAGACAGACAGACAGACAGACAGACAGACAGACAGACAGACAGACAGACAGTTCATTTAATTAAGATCTAAGAAAATATAAACTAAATACTTACAGGCATTAAATATTCAAGTTTTTCACTCTTCAATCTGTGATTTAAATCTGTGTCAAGGCCATTTGAAACAGCATTTTCTTTAAATTTCACTTTGAATACATTTAAATATATCTTATCTTCATTCCGATATTGAGATGGTATTTCAGAAGCATTTATAATAAAGCATAGACAACCTAAAACAGAGAACAGTAAACTAATAAAATAAAAGCATACAGTTTTCTTATTTTTCATGTTCCTGTCAATTTAATCACTTCCTGATTTATTCCAATTGTCACATATATATAATGTCTGTTTTTATATCCGATACTGGTATCCCCAATAATCATATCATCTTAAAACAGTGCAGTAAAATATTAAACACATTAAATTTTTAAGTACGGTAATCTTTTCAAATTCAAAAACAATATGGCGAACTTTCAATACAGTACAACAATGATGACATCATTATTACACATCACATAAATATTTACACATATGAATACATAACCATTTAACTGAAATCTGACACTCTGTTTTTAACAGTTTATTATATAACTTGTGGGTATAAAGACAGGTTTGAGAGAAAGATAATTATTGAAGTCCATCCTCCACCATCTAAGGTATGGAATTTTACATATGTTAGCTATATACATTGTTTTAATAATACAACATGAAAATGTTTATGGAGTTAGACAGTCACCATAACATGAGTAGTTTGTTCAGAAAGAGAGTAAATGCAAAGTTAAACATTAAACTTTAACCTGCGGACAACGACAATGCCAGGGTCATGACAATAGCTATAGTTTACTGGCATGCTTAACACATTATATGTTATATATGACAGACATGTTAGTGGTGGGGGAACACTTCAGTATGTATCAGAGTAGAGCTACTGTCCTTCTGAAAGTACAATGTAACTGGCAAACTTCACAAATGGTTTTTGGATCAAGCTAGGCTCAAACCCAAAACCTCAGGTGTGGGAGGTTGGTGATCTTGAAGACAATTTCTTAGTACACTTGGCTACAGAGGGGCCCAAGTCCACTTGGCTACAGAGGGGCCCCAGTCCACTTGGCTACAGAGGGCCCCAGTCCACTTGGCTACAGAGGGGCCCCAGTCCACTTGGCTACAGAGGGCCCCAGTCCACTTGGCTACAGAGGGGCCCCAGTCCACTTGGCTACAGAGGGGCCCAAGTCCACTTGGCTACAGAGGGGCCCCAGTCCACTTGGCTACAGAGGGGCCCCAGTCCACTTGGCTACATAGGGCCTCAGTCCACTTGGCTACAGAGGGGCCCCAGTCCACTTGGCTACAGAGGGGCCCCAGTCCACTTGGCTACAGAGGGGCCCAAGTCCACTTGGCTACAGAGGGGCCCCAGTCCACTTGGCTACAGAGGGGCCCTAGTCCACTTGGCTACAAAGTGACCCCAGTCAACTTGGCTACAGAGGGCCCCAGTCCACTTGGCTACATAGGGGCCCCAGTCCACTTGGTTACAAAGGGGCACCAGTCCACTTGGCTACAGAGGTGTCCCAGTCCACTTGGCTACAGAGGGGCCCAGTCCACTTGGCTACAGTGGAGCCCCAGTCCACTTGGCTACAAAGGGGCTCCAGTCCACTTACAGACTGGACAAGAAATCTCAAACAGGCTGAAAGTGTTGTCAAAGTTAAATTGTGACCTTGACCTTTGAAGTGGGGTGTTATGCATGACATGTCAACATGGTATGTTGAACACTTATAGCAAGTATTTATAAAATCCATCTATGCATGAAGAAGTTACAGGCCGGACACAAAATCTCACATAGACTCAAAGTGCTGTCAAACAAACTCAAAGTGTGACCTTGACCTTTGAGATATGGATGTTGGTCTTATACGCGACACATCATCATGTTAATTTGATCATTTGTAGCAAATATTATTAATAAAATCCATCTATTTATGACAAAGTTACAGTTTGGACACGAAATATAGGACTGAATGACAGACGGACACTGCAATTACTTTATATATGCCACCAAAAATAACTTGGAGGGGCATAAAAAAACAAGCTATTATTCATGTCTGCTGAGTACTGATTCTACTTGGAAGGGTTCAACACACCATGTAGAATATATTTAAGCTTTTGTATTACTAAATCTTGCTTTATGCACCCATGTAAAATATATACGTTTAATCTACACTCAACTCCAAAATAAATCTTACACGTTTTATTTCACTTGTATGTCAGAAATTAATATTATTTAAATTGAAAATAAATGATTTTTTTTTACAGATAACAAGATTATTTCTTTGTTAATAAAATGTTAAAGCATAACATTCATTTGACTTCTTTGATCTTAAAAGTAACTACCCAATTACTCTATTTTCATTCAGTATCGCATGTGGCCACTGCGGACTGCTATGCATTGCACACATCATCACTCAGCCTGCCCATCTGTCAGGTGCTGCTGGTTAACTTGTCTTTTTTATATACTGAACATGTGTTGTATTTTTTTTTCACATGCACTTTGTGATAGGCCCAGATCAGGCAAAACATATGTTTTGCAATATATGCGAGTTGCGTGCATGCACGGAAACAATGCTGTTTTAGTAATTAAAGCTATTAAAAATATAGAACCACCCTATATATCAAACCTTTTGACATTTTCAAATAATACATCATATAACATAGATCTATTGATAGAAAAGATCTCGTTACTCAAAATGCTGGCACCAATTATTTAAAAAATAGCTTCAGTTATACTAGTACACTAATATGGAATGCTGAGGTGTACATTTTGATAATTTACAAATTCTACCCAAACCGATTGCAACAATCGTATGACCTCAAAGTCAATCTTATGCTAATACTTCTGATAGCCAAAATGGCAAACCTAAACAACATGACATCAGAAATCTATTAAAAATTAAATGTGAATCTACAAAAGACGTCAGGGCTGAGAAAAACCTTAGAGTATGTAGTCTCAATCCATGATCAGTCAAAAACAAAACTGTTTCTTTATGTGATTATATTAATACAAATGTCTTTGATTTAGTGGCTCTTACTGAAACATGGCTAGGTAGCACTGTGGATAAAATGTGCATTGACAAACTTGTACCAAATGGCTGTTTGATTAAGCATGTATCTTGGTGTGGCAAGAGACGGGGAGAAGGTATAACATTGATTTACATGACTTCTATCTCATTGCATGTCATTGGATCTACTCTCGGCAAAGATTTCAAACAATTTGAATACATAGACTGTCAGTTAAATTTAAATACATTTTCAGTACATTTGGCAGTGATATATAGACCACAACCGACTAAAGAAATCAGCCTAAAAACTAATGTGTTTTTAGACAATGAATGGCCTATGTTTCTTGCCAAATATGCAACATTGGATAAAAATATAATCATTGTACGAGACCTAAATTTTCATCTTGATAACTCTACAGACTGGAATGCTGCAAGATTCACTAGTATACTCCAGTCATGTGGAATGTTTCAACATGTTAAAGGACTGACCCATGTGTGCGGTCATACATTAGATGTACATTACATTATTACCAGGGACAATAATAATATTGTAGCAGATGTTGAAGTCAGTGATCCCGCTCTATGTTATAATTCTGGCAACATGCCACGTGACCATTTTGCAGTTCATTTTAAAGCTTGTGCCCTAAAACCTCCTCCGATGTGGAAGACAATGACTTACAGAAAGCTATGCTCTATAGACATCGATTCCTTTAAACAGGACATTTCAGAAGCATGTGACTTAAATATACATCCGACAGGTACTGACGTGGATACGCTAGTAAATGCATATTCAAATGGTTTGAATGCATTGACTGATAAACATGCTACCGTCCAGACAAAAACAATTGTACTTCCACTTAGCTGCCCCTGATTTACCGACAAACTGCACAATGAAAATCATTTGAAACGCAAGCCGACAAGAAATGAGACATTGTGCCACATTGAGAGCTGCTTTGCTGATATTGTCATGTGGATGGACTGCAACAAGCTTAAGCTAAATGCTGATAAAACAGAAGTAATGCTGTTTGTATCGAAGCTAAATTCCAAACGGAACATTGACGTGCCGGTAAAGGTTGGCGACAGTTTGATAGAAGCTACAGTGTAAAGAATCTTGGCACAGTGCTAGACTCCAACATGAGTATGGATCAACAGGTCAACACTGTGTGCAGGGCAGGATATGCACAACTATGAAGAATAGATCACATCAGACGGTACCTTACTAGTGATGCCACCAAATCCCTTGCGAACAGCCTGGTAACGTCACAATTGCGTTGTTAACTGGTATTCCAAATATCATACTGGACAAATTACAACACGTTCAGAACACGGCAGCTCATATTATAACAAAGATGTCACGTCAGTCATATCACTCCTGTTTTGAAGGAGCTACAGAATACAGTACAAAATTCTGGCTCACACTCTTAAAGCTCTACAGGATCATGCCCCAGCCTATATTAAGGACATGCTGGAGGTTTACAGGCCAACACGGGTATCCAGTTGGTAATTCAGTATAAATATAATTACCTTATGAAATAGATATGCAATGTAACATATACTTAGACAACAAAACTGTAAAGTTTCTTTTGGATTTGAGTGTAGATTATGGTTAAAAGGCCATTTTTCAGTTTGGAATAAGAAATAACAGCAAGATATATTTATTTTGTTTCTTTTTATATATTGATTTACATGAACTCATTTTCAAACAATAGACATACATCTATGGATATATGAAAAGAAAATGCATCACCATGTGATATGTAAAAGCGCAATAGTGTAAACACACATACTGGTAATTTAATCAAGTTTATATATAGTGAATAAAACCAGCTGCTCTACCATGTAATGACAACAGGATTACTATCTGTATCAACATACTGGCAAAACACTTGTCAGAACCCACTTCATAATTATGTTGGAATTTCCAGTTTTTGTGTGTGTGTTCGATCCTCATCCATGGCTATGTGTGGTGTCCTTGAGCACGACACTTTTTCCTCATATCCTTATTACTGGTTATTCCAGGGAAGACTTTGAGCATGATTTGCCCAAGTTGCAAGAACTTATTTCACAACTATCTGTATCAACATACTGGCAAAACACTTGTCAGAACCCACTTCATAATTATGTTGGAATTCCCAATTTCTTTTTTAAAAAAACTTCAAAATTTCAAGGAATACACTTAGTCTAGTAATTATATAATAAAGTTAAAGCACCAATCCCATGATCGGAGGGTAGTGGGTTCGATCCTCATCCATGGCTATGTGTGGTGTCCTTGAGCACGACACTTTTTCCTCATATCCTTATTACTGGTTATACCGGGGAAGACTTTGGGCATGATTTGTCTAAGTTGTAAGAACTTATTTCACAAATGAAGTAAAATAAACAAGTTTAAATTAAAGATTCTATTGAAACAATATTGTTTGATGAAATATATATCAACAAACAAAAGAAACTCAGGATCAAAATCAAATCCATGTGGAAAGGTGAGGTTTTGCCAATATGATTCAGTTTAAGTAACTGACTTGGGTGACCCTGAGTCATAGCAACAACTCAGGACTGTTACCTGAAATTAAATATGATCAAACCAGAAGTATTGAAACTGCTGTGAAAACAATGATGAAAAAAATCATAAAATATAGAGATGAAGGAGAGATAGAGTGATGAAGGTTGACAGGCTTGAGATCGACAATTCTTGACTATGTTACAGCCAAACCTTGAATTAAACACATTACTTCTAATTTGGGAGCAAACAAAACACTAGCATATTATATAAATATGTATAGAAAATTGGGCAAATATATGAAAATGGCTAAAAAAGAAAAAAAAAGAAAAAAAATATTTACGTGAAAATGATCAACAATAAAACTTGAGTATGGCCATATATTTGTATAAAGTTTGTATTAACTTGAGGGCAAATAAATGATGTATCAAAAAGTGTCACAGAATTGAACATTTGGCTGAGAGATGGAGATATTACTGAATGACAGAATGCATTGGGATTTCACGACTTGCCAGCACTTTTAAGGTTAATATGTGACATCAACAGGGAGATTCTAGGTTCACTCAGATAAACATACAGATTGACAAAAACAATGCACATTTTCAGCAAATTCTAACAAACTCTGTCACCTCATATTACATGCTTGAGCTACACTATACTACCATCCCTCATTTGGCATCAATGACCGCACAGGGGTTGATTTATTTAAACTTCTTCACCAGTATTTTACTTGAGATTGTGAAACAAGTTATTTACCAGTAGTCAAATCATGCTCAGACCTCCTGGGTAGAACCTGTACTAAGCATGCGATTAAAATGTCTTACTCAAAAAACACCACACATAGTCATGCTGGAAAATCGATCCCACAACCCTCTGATCATGATTTCGATGCTCTACCACTGGACTGGACTAAGGTTGCCATACACAGAGGTTGGTAAATGAGCCACAATGATGAACATGACAAAATCTAAAATTAGTGGTTTCAGAGAAAGTGCTGTTAACGGACGACAGACAATGCAACATCACATTAGCCTTTTGGCCAGTAGAGGTAAAAATGGACATGATATCCATTCAGAAGATTCCTACTTTTCTGCAGAGATCAACAGTGGTACCAATTCTACCTTGAACCACATGGGTTGGTATATATCAAGGTAGAAGCATAAACACTTAGAAAGTGAGAATAGAAAGAAATCATACTGTCAAAACAACTACCTATTAAAACTATGATAAATGATTTCTAAAAATTGATATGCAATAATCACATAAACTTGACTACCAATGATGATACTACTACTATAACCACAAGTATAACAAATGACCCATCTGCTTCCAACGGCCGCTGTGTGGTAGATGAATTAACATGATGCATATCCAAACATCCTCTGAAAATGTTGTAACACTACAACTTCACAAAACAAGACATAAAAATGGTTGTATACATTTTTCATGTAAAAAATCTTATCAAACATGTCAATACAATTGCATTAATTTGGACATTCATAGAAAAAAATCTATGGAAAAAAACACATGTCAATAAAACTGCATACATTTGGACAGGATTGGCACTTAAGGTTCAATAACATAATGTAAAAAAACATTTAACTCATAAAATTGGATTTCAAATAAAACATCAATATAATGATAATGATTAAATACAAACAAATGGCAAACTTGTTATTAAATAGTATCAAAACAAAACAAAAATCAGCACACGTACAAAAAAGCAAAAACTCAAAAACTCCCAAAGAATCTCATGTATTATATATTGTCACCCCAGTGTGAAATAACAGCACTCAATGCCAGTATGAGAATTAAATTCAAAATGGTGACAAATATCTAACCTAGTACATGTCGAAAATATGTAACGTGTTTTATAAGCTGAATCTGTTCTGGTTATTCAAAGCTGAGCTCAGTGGTCACCTACTATCAAATTATTGATATCTTACAGAGGCCCACTTTACTAACATATAAATTATTACGAAATTTTGTAGCATAAGAAACAAAGTTGTAAACAAGTCATGAAATTCATGTAGTGTTTCAATAACATAATCAAAAGAAGTTTTGAAAGCTTTATAAACAATGATTGTTTTAATGTTTTGTTGTATGGTGTTTAGGGTCGCTTTCAACAATTTTTCAGTCATATTGCGACGGTGTCTACTTGAGACAGTATTTTAAGTGCTGTCACACTGGAGTATCATGCTGCAGACACATGGTATGATACCCCACCCAGTCACATTATACTGACACCGGGTCGACCAGGCCTAGAACTCTCCTCTAAATGCTGAGCGTCAAGCGAGGAAGCTTCTAGTACCATTTTTAAAGTCTTTGGTAAGACCGGGCCGGGGATTGAACCCACGACCTTCCACAAGCGAGGCGGACGCTCTACCACTAGACCACGCTGCGGTCTGATTGTTTTAAAAAGTCTCATTAAATTGGTGTCTCCATTTTGTGTAAAAAGAATTGTAAAAGGTTAGTGAAACAGGCCCCTGGTTTGGTCAGCTATACATATAACTAAATCTATACAGTAGCATGCATAAATATATGATAAAAAGGTTATACATTGCACTTTGTCCGAAAATATGGCAAAAAATATAGAAATATTAACTGGGCCGCTATTGATCCACTGATACTATTTAAGTGTTTAATCGAAATTTTAAATTTTCTTGTCCTGTGTCATTGAGAATTTCAGATATTTTGACAGCCATTTAAACTGAATCTATAACTATTCTTTTACCAGTATTTACAATTATTTTATGAAATGGTTATGTGGAGGGAATCTGATTTACATGTAGATTACTGATCGCTGCACATAACCACAGTTCTCCCTAGCTAACTGCTCTCTGCACATGACCATAGTTCCCCACCCTAGCTAATTACTCCCTGCACAACACAACAGTTCCCCACCCTAGCTGACTGTTCCCTGCACTTGATCACAGTTCCCCTCCATGTCTATCAGGCCTTGGTTTCTTAAATCCTATCTTGTCAATGGCTTCTTTCACTTCATGGAATATATCCTCTACAGAAATCCAGGGTCCCCATGCATTGACAACTTGACCATCCTCATCCACCAGATACTTCCAGAAGTTCCAGTTGGGAGCCTCTCCAAATGATGCTGAATGGGTATTAAAGATAATAAATATACAAAATTAAATTGATTTCCTATAACAATCAATCTAGGCAGCTCACTACAATCAAACGTTGCTTAGAGCTAACATACAATATCATTTTCTGATATAAAGTTGAATTTTCAACTTTGCTGTCTTGCCAGGGGATTAAAACTTAATTTTGCTGTCATAAAAATAAATTTCATGTAAAGACAAGTTATGTTTAAGCTTTGAACTTAATTCATTCCATTTCATTGTGCTTTGTTAGAGTGCCAATGTTTAATAATAGACATTTCAATCAAATTCAGTCCTCTTAACAAGTCAAAAGAACTGTAAGAATTCATTTGATGGATAGATTAAATGCACAATTCGCAGATTCCCATGCTTATCATGAGTAATTTACGACAAAAATCATCCAAAGTCAATATGACTATTTCTTTGTTGTATGCTCAAATTTTGAAAGACATTTAAAATGAATGTATTTCCAGAAATATATATCATTTTCTGCATAATTTAACCAATGTTGGGTTCATTTGGATGAATATAGAAAATATTATGAATAATTGTTGGCTAACATATACGACAACATCTCTTATAATTATCTCTGAGCTTAACAGAAGAATATTTAAAGGTAACTTGTTATGATACACATGAAAATGTCCTGTAAAGAAGAGTAACGTTTTATGTAACATGCTCATATGAAACTATTATGGATATTTCTATCTCATCCTTCGGCTGAGGTCAAATTCTTGAGCTGTGAAGTTTAAATCATCTATATGACATAATGTATAACAAGAGTTGTTAGAAGACAACAAAGCTCGCCT
Source organism: Panopea generosa (assembly GCA_029582155.1). Taxonomy (NCBI): domain Eukaryota; kingdom Metazoa; phylum Mollusca; class Bivalvia; order Adapedonta; family Hiatellidae; genus Panopea; species Panopea generosa. The sequence goes on from CM055901.1 coordinate 62,818,575, forward strand.
ATGGGATAAAACTCATCACCCATGCAAAGATTGAGATTGGAGGTAAACTCCAAAACTTAAACACAACTAAACGCAAAAGTTTAACCTGGGTGTCTACAGACGCCGCGGACGCCGGTGTCATGGCAATAGCTCTCCTGGACATTTGTCCCGGTGAGCTAAAAATATATACATGTAATGTAATTTATACAAGTTGATGCATTAAAACAATTGTGACAAAATATAATGAAAGATGAAATTAAATAATTATTGTGTTTGGTATTCAAGAAAAAGCATGGGTTTTATGGATCACATAGAAAATCCCTTAGGATAACTTTTTTTACAGATACTTGTTGCCATAACAGTAATCATCGGAACAATATTTTCTATCCAAAGCTCAAACCCATGCAAGATTCTTACAATATTCAGTGATCTTAAATTTGTCATTGGTCACAAAAAAAACGCAAACATACATTAATCATAGGGAATAATATGAGAATCAATTATTAATTAACAGTGGAAACTTACATATAAGGAACTGCCAGGCTTCTGGAACTTGATCCTCCAATACATTTATCTTGGCGAATACAGGGAAATTCACATGATATATGTTGTGTACAAATGTTTGAATGTCATCATTAGACTGAAACAGAACATGATCTTGACAAATTTGTTATTCAAAAATGAACAAAATATATTTTTTATTCCATGAATGAACTGTTATGGCCATGCTCTGATAGCTCAGTTTGTAACCTGTGTGACTATCAATCCAGGAGTCACAAGCTCAAATCCCCGTCCTATCACAGTCTCTGTGATGATAAATATACCATATTGCATCTCATCGTCATTCATTTCTCACTGTTGATTGAAGTGGGAAAGTTATCAGTTACTTGGGAGATGTGTATGCTCGAGTACTAGTTAACCATAACTATAATATCTTTATCTGACATCTTAACCCTCACCATACTATTTCACCTCTGTGATATCATTTACAACCAATGTAGACCTAGATCAGTCTGTAAATAAATTTCAGTCAATTTATTTTTAAGATTCTTTTTGGCTTCAAGTTAGAAAATTCTTGTTTGTATCTGTTCCACATGATAAAAAGGAATATACAAAAAAAAAAGATGTCTAGAACAGTTTGTTTTAGAAATTAAACATCTCCAAATTACTTTAATGAAATATTCAAATAGCAGTTTTATACATGAAAGTGTACAGTAACAACAGTTTTTTGCAGTTTTACTACTTTGTGGGTTAATTTATTGCAATCAATCAATATCAGGAAGTTAATATTCCAAAACTATTGCTGGACAAAATTAAGTCTCCCACAACAACAGCTCTCCTTAAAATACAAACTGCTGGTTCTGGTGCTCCAAACTGGTTTCTGGTACAAAATTAAGCTTCCTTCAACCAAAACTAGTTCCTACTACAAAACTAAATTTTTCCTTAAATTGAGTTATACTACTAAAGTACTAACCGCTGGTTCTTGTGCTCCAAACTGATTACATGGAAAGGCAAGGATTTCAAACTTGTTAGTAGTGGACAACACATTCCATAATCTTATCAATCCCTTGTAATGACCATCTGTAAAGCCACACTCTGATGCAACATTTACTACTAGTGTCACCTGCAATATATATCAGAAAAATTGTCACTCAGTAATGTATTAATCTACATAATAAAGCAGGGGTAAGATAAACTGTTGCTTTATTGCCAGGGAAGGTCTATCTTGCACTAACACAAATTGATGACATCATTGGTTTTTTATTATACTAAACCCACATTTGAACAACTTTTTGACGATTGATAAACTGTATATTATGTCAACAAATATAAACTAAAAATTATAACTGAGTCGAACACTGATTTTATTCATTTTTATTTCAATCAAATTCTGAACTATTTTCAGGTGCATTTACCACAGATGTACACATGTGCAATTGTTTGTGGGTTAAAAATCAGTTGTTGCTTTTTCAATAAAAGATGCAAAAAATGACATGCTAAATAGTTTCATGTTAGTGCCTGATCTGTCTCTCTCTGGCATCACTTGTGTACTTGTTACATTCTTTTCTTCAAAAATATCTGCGACAGTGTAATGATTGTAAATATAAATTACACACATTTAAATGCATTGTAAAATGACCTGAATTTAATAACGTAACTATGTTGTTGTTTTTTCAATGTTGCTTGATCTTGTAATTCAACCACACGAGACCCACAGAGACATACAATGGCATGCTGCTTCATAACCATGAAACAAGTCAATGGTGATTTATCTAATTCAGAGAATATTTTGAGCTCAGATGCATTATTCATAAATAACTATATGTATAATGGCGTATATTTTTAGCAACCATTCAAAGGAGATGATTCAATGATTACAGGATTTCGATAATACTTTAATACAAAATATAATATGTTGTTGGAATCACATGTTCCATTATTTAATTATCTGTATTTGTAACAATATTGTTATTTCAAATACAATCTAGTTGCAGAAATTGGATAAATGAATTTCAAGTATTCACGAATCGTGCATCCTAGTTGGAAGAATCAACAGAAATGCCCGTCTGAACTCATTACCTTGCCCAGATATTGCTTTAAATCAACAGTTTTTCCGTCACTATCTACCATCGAATATGAATAGAAGCCTTTATCATTTTTAATCAAAGTTGGTTGTCCATCACTGACTTTAGAAGGGTCTTCTTTAATATGTGTATCATCTACTTCTCCAAACAGTTCTTCTGTTTGTATCTCATTTGCAGTTTTCATATTAATTTCTTGGTCTTTTTCAGTCACGTCTTCGGTAACTCCAACGTTGTCGACCAAAGGTATGTCTTGGCATTGGCAAACTCGCTTAAAGATCAATATAAACAGCAAAACATAAAAAGATTTTGAAAATCCTGCAGACGTGTCGGCGGAGGCGGCCATGTTTATATACAAATGTCTGGTTTACGAATTTATTTCGAGAAAATAAATGTTATTCGACAACAGTTGATAACCAGTCCATTATTTGTATCTCGTTATTCATCGCAATTTCACGTTGAAGAGTGTTGTCATTGAACAACCAATCAAACGCATTGGTTTTTAACGATTGACCAATGGCAAGTCCTATTTTTAAATCGCATGTATTCGTGTTAATGCCTGTCGATTCAAAACATAATAACTGAAAAAATCCGAATTAAAACACGGTAAAAACCAGGTATTGTTACTACGCAAAGCATTTATTTAAATTCTGATATAATCTGTTTCTGTTATTTTTAAAAAAACGTGATTCATTACATTTTTTTCACAAAATTTTACGACCATCACATTTTTTGTGCGAACTTGCATGTTTGTAGATCATTGCATTATCTAGTGGTTACCTACTAGACACACTTGCTCTTAGACGTTGAAACTACAGGTTTTTATCGATTTCCCAGCGATGTGTGTATTTTTTATGTACTCTAATGCGTCCTCATCGCATCTTTTTCAGGATTTTCCACCCAAATAATGTCGTAATTGCTGCTCATAATAACTGAAAAGTGGTGCAAGAAAGATAGATAGAGTGAATGCCAATAGCGAATCACTAGTGAAACAATCGCTGCATAAACTAATCTAATCGCATAAACTATTTTAGAAAATATGTAAACTGAAAAAAAAATCCCCTCTGAACACACCAGCCAACTTTTCCTTGAACTAGTTCACGGTTACATGGGTATGAACAATTTACAAAAGGCTGTGGAAGCACCAAAAACGGATCAACTTCTTCTTCTTCCGGTTAAAGGTCAGGAGTCTTCTTAGACTGTAAGGTTGACCTGGTTGAACTACGCCATTATTGGATCACATGATATAAGCGCTTGCTCCGTCCTCAGGGAATATCTCAAAAAATCACATTGACTATTTCGTGGGCCCTGACAGACAGTCACAATTCATATGAGGGTTGTGCCGTTCTTAAAAAAAATGGTTGCCATTCTCCTACCAACTCACTCACAATTGCAGCTACCTAAAGTTTTTATTGACTTTCATGATTTCTGTCCATTTTTGCTTAAAAAATCAAATTTTGGCTAATGAAAAAAAAAGCTATCTTCTTGCCTGTATAAAAAATACTGGGTCGGAGCACAGCAAACAAATTTTTTTAGGATCAGTTGAGTGAGGTAAACATAACTTTACGAGAGCACCTCATAGTCTTAAAGTCCATTGGAAAGTCCATTGGTAAAACTGAAGAAAAATTAGTTTCCTAAATCATTCAGCAAGTTAAACGACACTATTTTTCAGTTCGAATATTATCTTTTTTGTCGGACCAAATGGGTTCATCAAACCATGAATTGCACTGACAGTTTAGAACTATTTTAACTATATCAACCTGGATAAGTGTGAATGAAAAGCTTGAAAAGATTTCATATCATATAGACAAGGAAGTTATTCTTCACCATTGTTTCATTGTGCATTTCCTGTGCATGTAAAATTTCAAGCAAACATTGGAATACTAAATGCATAGTACTTAAGAATTAAGTATGGTAGATAGAGGCAAAATCAATAAATACTTCAGAAATATTTAAACATTTCTTCACACACCATTTCAATGCCTACGTGTAAACTGTTAAATCAATAAATAAATGTAATGTTTATTATGGTAACAAAATGAAAGAAATTTACGAAATCACTGAAATTTATTTCAGATAAATATACTTTCAGTAACATAACAAATTGAAGAAACTTACAAATGTAACCAATTAAATATGAATATATTTTCATAACTAGAAAAACACCAAACTAATACTCAATTTTGAACGTTACCACTAATTGGCTATCCGTGTAATATCATCGTTCTAAATTGATATTCTCTCACACTATTGTAACTAAATATGAAATTCATGATTACAAATGATATAATGCTATGATGTTCAGCGAGGTTCTGGGACTAAAAGACTAGTCCATTGAAAAGAAAAATGATGGCATCATTTGCCCTGATGAACTTCTATAAAACATTACAGTTAAACGCTGTTTCCCAACCAGTGATGTGGCTGAGGAACATGGACATCACTCCTGTTTGGACCTAAGACCTTTGCCGAGTTTCTGCCCAGGTTAAAGCTCTTTTCATCGGTATTCCAGATTCTGTTTGGTTTATCGAGTAAATAGTTTGCTCTGAATGTGTTGTACCAATTATCTGTCACCTCTTGTGACCTGTGATCTTATATCCAAAGTGGTCTCTGGTCCCGTTGATATGAACAAGTGTTTCTAATTTTAAAAGCTTCATACCAGCTACACCCAGGCCTACTGTCTCTAAAGGGTGTTTTTTCGGTTTTCTTTCTTTACAATGTCTTTTTACTAAATCTAATTATTCACAAACAGACCCGTACCCCGCATTGCCATTTCACTGAGTCATACCGCCATTGGTTCCTCTTCTTACTCTGTAAATATGGTTAACGGGCCTTTTGTTTTGTACAAATAAATTCACTCGATCATCTACGGTAAAGAAGGCCATAGGGAAATGTCATTAAAGAGTCAACATTTTTTCAAGTCTTAAAGATTCCAACGTTATAGAAAAAAAATATGTTTGTCAGGGTTTAGTACGCACCCCCAACCCCTATATTAATCCCTCGGTAATCTCATGTCAAGATTTTTTAATAGACAAAATCAAGTGATATACATGTTGTTGTTGTTGTGACATAACATAAAACTCAAAAGTATGTACATACCTCGTTTCGTTGTGGAGATATGCAGCCAACAATTCTACTTTCGGTTTAATACGAGGCAAAATCTCGGTGTCAACGGAATGTGTGACAAAGCGTTTCTGCGATCATTGTCATATTGTTGGATGTTTATATTCTCGTTTTGTTTTATCTGAAGTTTGAAAGGTAATGTGAATGACAGTTATATTTTTAATTTGATTATCATAGTAGTTTTGACGAAAATTTACAAGTAAACATTTTTATCAATTATTGATACTGATCTGCTATTGGCACATTCACTGTACATGATTCGAACTCATGACCCCCATAGACCTTGTTGCTGAACAACACTACAGGAATTGCTATATTTCCATTTCTTCAAGAGCTCCCATTTGTCATAAATCCTTAAGCTCCTGCTACCCTGTGTTGTCACCAAAGTACTACTGCTATACATGTACAAATCCCTAGACACAACTTGAATATGCTTTTACTGTATGGGACTGACCAGTCTACCAAGTCCAATAAAACCAAGACATTTTTGTACATGTGTATTATTATATAGTTGACAGTGCTCAATAAAAAATTGTAAAATAAAATTGTGGATGCTTTATCCCAATCAACCAGGGGTTGAAAGTTTGAAACCCTGCCCACCCATTCTCGGTTATGATACAATCTGTATCTACTAAACAGCTGTTTCCCTTTTCCTGTATTTCGATAAACAGAAAACAGCTTGATAAACCAGAACTTTATGGGTTACTTCGGTTCATACCTCACATGCAGAGTGAAAGTAGAGGTCAAAAAGTGAGAACGAACAGTTCAGCTTGCAAAGGAAGAAACTTGTTTTAACCAAATCGAAGTACAATTTTGAGTTACTTTTTGCCTCAGCACCAATTTCTTCGATAAGTAGTTTTAAAATAGTATTATTTAACATTGTCAACAACTGTTTAGACCAGAAGTTTCGAGTTAGAGGCAGCTGCATGCAAGATGAAACTTGTTTGTTAAGTCATATTTGGTACTGGTAATGCAAATCAAGAGTTGCAGGCAGAAACACTTCACATTACTGTGCATTTAAAATAAGATAGTTCAATCAACATAAGGCATTTGAATTACTTTCATTTAGAAAATTCTCCACGTTTCACCCAACTTTTGTAAACTACCATTGAAAATCACCCATTTAAATATTTGCTTATAAGATTTCACTCAATTATTTTAAGTTTGAAGAGTTTTCACCCTATTCAGTCAATTCTTATCTTGGACACTGTCTTCATATGTGGGGAAGTAAATGATGACTTGCAGAGAAAAGGTGTGTCTAATATAAGCAAATACAAACAACTCGTGGCAAGTAATTAAATATTATGAGTATGACAAAATGTAAAAATTAAAACAAGGATAACTAATTACTTAATCTATTAATTTATCATTAAGACATTATAGAAGAGTTGACTGAGAGTTTATGAACATTCACTTGCACAAATTGTAAACTGATTTATCTAAAGTTTACAAAACTACATGAATGTTCAAACATTTCATTTAATATATATTAGTTTTTACAAATTCAGTACCGGTACACATATTTTCAACTAATACGATAATGGCATGTATATATTATAAGTATCTTTTCACATTTACTTCCAGGAGGCAATTTTTTGAATTGTCGGTGTGACCTAGTCTGCTGCCCTTCTGTTAAAACTAAATATTCAGGTATTTAAAGCAGCATGACACACTTTTCCCTGGAAACAGAACTGTCCAGTATCCTAAAGATGGACGGACCTATCAACAGGGGACCAGCCATGAGATGGCAGAGGAAACAGCCGGATTCCGGGGACTCTAATCAGTCGGTCAATGCCAGTATGAATGCGAGTTGTGGTCCATCCAAGACACCAATGAAGACGTCCAGCAAATCTGCAGCGAAGACGCCATCTACTGGTGGGTCAGGTGGGCACAAGACACCTAAATCTGGAGGTGTGTAACATTATGTCCCTTGCTAATATTGTAGTCCGTTCCATTTATCTGAGTTTATATATATGTGGGTGGGTGTCTAGGTGTATATATGTGAGAGATTGTGATAGTGACAGTTGTTGGAACTGGGCTCATATTCACCAACCATTCTTGAGAATATTCTTAAACTTCAGCTTGAAAATCCAAATTTTAACATTAGATATCTAGTTTTCCATGACTGATAGAATTCCTGTGATAGTTTATTTGATTATATATAAAAGAATCCCATATGGTTGCAAAGCTTGGTTTCAAAAATGGTCTCTAAGTGTGTTTTTCAAAAGTCATTCTTGAGTTCAGGTCTAAGGATATTCTTAAAGATATTAATTTGCAAGTTACACAAACACGCTGTTAATCCAGACTTTTCCTGTATGCAGTGTGCACAAATGAATGAATGAATGAATAGGGTTTTACAGCGTACCAACACATTATAGGTTATTCAATGCCAACAGGAAGGAAGATTCCAGGTTCACTCTGCATGTACAAAAACAACAAATTAACATACAGGTTAAAAAAATACATCAACAAATGAATATGCAGAATGAACCTAGAACCTTGATACCTGCAGAACTGCAGAGTTTCAGCAAATTATATCGTATTACTCAATTTGTCGCTTCTTATGATATGCATAAGCCACAGTAATCCTATTCTTGCCATCATTCATGGCTCCCTGGAACCACACAGGGGTTGATAATTTAACCACAATAGTGAACATGACAAAAAATGATAAAATGAACATGACACCCATTCGGAGGATTCCTACCCCTCTGCAGAGATCAACAGTGATTCTATTCTTAGCTGGAACCACACAGGCACACAAAATAATGCTTATATATTGACGTATAACCTTTATTTACTTAAAAGTTATAAAATTAACAGTAATTGAATATTGGCTTAAACTTTAATACGTACAGCAATACAGTATTGCGCAATGTTTATATTGAACTCCATAAACTTCCTGAACAAAGCCTAAAAAACGAGATCAGGAACAAGTCTTCATGGTGTTATCCAATGATTGATTGGAAACCGAAAAGCGGTTTGTTGAAAATGGCAAATGTAAACAAAAACGTGGCTTCAGAAACCCAATGTTTGTAATAAAGAGGTTATGCAATTAGACACTTTAGATGCGTATATTTCTAAGTTATGTGTCTTCATGCTGGGCGTGTGTATTTAGGACAGGGAATTGGCGGTAATATGCCAATATAATCCCTTTACGAATGGTTGGTGAATACCATCCCTGATTAAAATTTATACATTTTATGTTGATTTAAAGTCGTGTTTAAATGAATTAGTGAGGCACAAAAATAGATGTTGTGTTTAATTTTATTTTTATTTAATTTCCATTTTTTCTATCAGAAATAATAAGACATCAACCTGCATTTATATTATCGTCACATAGCTCATGAAAATGTATGCAATATATTTGTATGTAGGGACAAGAAACAGATTGGTTTCTATGCCTGGCATATGGTGTTTATACTTTATTGATCATTCGATACAATGTATATGCAAATTATCAGAAACGCACATAGTTTCATTGGATGCTTTTTTGGTCGACTTTATTTTCTTATAGAACATCATTGTGTTTTAGAATGGTGATGTTAACATGTATCATTTGAAAACAAAGTAGAGTTACAATCATTTTAAAAATATTTTTAAAAAATTAATTTTTAAGGGAAGAAAACGCCTGGCAAAGGTTCCAAGACCCCAAATGGTGGCGATAGGTTTATTCCAAACCGAAGTACAACCCAGTTTGAGCTTGGACACTACATGGTGATGCACGAGAGTCAGTCGGTAAATACTGAAGACGCGGAGATGATGAGCCCCAGTAAGCTGGAGTACCAAAAAGTGATGAGTGAGAATTTGAATGGAGATCTACAGAACAAAAAAATCATTTCATATAAGACTAAGGCCCCCAGTGCCCCTGAAGGTGAGTATGAAAAATTGCCATTTGGTCGTGTTCAGAAAAGTAAAGACAGTTCTTAATAAATGCGTATAAACTGATCCAATGTGACTCATACTTGAATGTTGCTTTAGTGTTTTGGTACCGTAGGGTATTGATTTAATGGATTGAAACCATTGGGATTTGTTCACTTTGATGTATTGTTTTTTGTGACTGTGACAATATGAATTGTGTTAATTGTTGTTTTCAATAATGTAGTTAAATCATGATGTGACTGCCAAAGAAAGATATATGCTAAAATTACACAACCAAAGAGCAGTATGTTTATTACTTTAGTACCAAGGTCCCCACCTATATCTTTCTTTAACTTAATTCGATTTAAATATCAACATTCACATTTATCAGAAGAAAATTTACATACATGCAGTTTCAGTTATTGTAAATCTGATATTAAAGTCTATAAGCAACAGTTTGGCCTGTGTATAAAAGAGAGATATTTACAGACCTGTGTGTTGTGGAAACTCACTTGTCTGTTTTGTTATTTTATTGAGACAAGCCAGACAGACAAGTAACTTTGAAAAAGGCACAGGCCGGTATCCAGATTTGACAGTTGGACTATCCTATTCTTAGAGCACAGCTGTCATATGTAAAATTATCATATATTTTTTAAAAAAGTTGTATTTGGTATTTGCTTTATTTGAACTGTTTGTTATATTATAGGCTACCACAATTCCCTGCAGGTGTTGTATAGTACTTGCAAAACACCCGCCAGCACAGCAAAGAAGACATTAAGAAATATACCACAGGTACCTGAGCGGATTCTCGATGCCCCAGAAATACTTGATGATTATTGTAAGCAATTTTTTTCCAAAGTTACTTGTTGGTGACCCATTTTTTTATAATTATGTGTACCTTGGTTAAGTGGGGTGGGGTCAGGATTGCAGGTAGTCTGATTGTTCGAGATAATTATTAATTATATTTTTAAATTCTTTTCATAGTTTTTGAAAAGCCGCAAGTTTGTTATTTCCCAATGCAATGCATTTAAGACATTTGTAAGATTTTTTTATTCTGTTTTGGAGAGTGTCAGTATAAATGTTTTCATTTGGTTTTGTAGTCTTGCAGTGAGGTATTTCATATATTTCAGCAACACAACATAAACTTCTAAAATCTTGTCATAGGCACTTATCACCATGAAATTTAGCACTTGGACAGTCCTTTGTGAGAGGATAATGACCTCTTGAGGTCAGTCAAAGGTCAGAGTCACTTATTGATAGGAGTACTGAATGTTCATTAATATATAAAAAGATGTTTCATTTTGTTTGATAGCATTTAGCTGTCGGACCATAATAATACTAAATTTATATAATTGTTTGGATGTCGCAATTGGTTTTCTGATTAATAACTGAGTTAGAAGACAGTTAAAATGTTTTATGAAATCGTTATAGTTTTGAAACAGTAATTTCTGACAATGTCACATTTTGTGTTTCTGTCTTAAAGAAGTGTGACTTGTCAAGTTTGTAAAAAGGGTAAAATGCTAATTTTCCTGTCCCAAAACAGCTATTGTTATACTAGTGTTGCTAATCTGTGTACCTTTTGACAGATTTGAACCTCCTTGACTGGTCCGTAAACAACCACTTGGCTGTTGCACTGGGGAGCAGTGCTTACTTGTGGAATGCTTCGACTGGGGACATCACTCAGCTGCTGCAGCTGGATAACCCGGAGGATTACATTGGTGCTGTGTCCTGGGTCAAAGAGGGAAACTTTTTGGCAGTGGGAACTAGTAGTGGAGAAGTACAGGTGAGACAAGAGTTCACTAGTATATGTAACATATTATTAATTGGTAGACAAATTAAAAAACAGTACTGATGTCATTGTGCTGATACCGGTGTCAAAGGCCATAAACTTTTTTGTCTGAAAAGGGTGTCTTCAAAAAAGTTTTAATACAGTCAAACCTGTCTTAAAGGGAATTTATCAGGATTTTTCAAAATTTTGAAAATGACTAAAAATATTTTTTTCTATACATACCAACTTGATATCTGTTTAAATGTGCCAAAAATGATATATTGAAAATGGAGATGGGCTACGTGTCTAGGTGAGACTAAAATGATTTCCTGCTTAAAATTGCAACATATTTTGTGACATATTTTTATGAGTCACATTTCATTTTGATATCAGTTTGATCCGTTATACAGGTTAACATGTAGCAAAAATTGTTTTATCTTAGATAGAGCCCGAATGATGATGCGAAGGATGCCAAGTAGAATTGAAGTGCTGTCTATTTCTAGAATAAGGATTTTGTTTCAAGTTTACCATTCCAATATAAATGCATTTATGTTACATATTGGTGGATTTGACATACTAAACCATTCAGATTAATTTATTATTAAATGATAATGAGATGGGTTTATCTATTTTACAGTTATTTTATTATTTTGATAAGACATTTTATAGCATTTTCCCCCTGATATAGTCCCTTTAAGCAGCCAGTCATGGGAAGGAGAAAAAAAGGCCATTTAAGAAGGTTGATTGCTCTGAAAGCATAGAAATAGGCAAAAGCAAATGTAGCTCTAAAGACAAGTGGCTGTTTAATAGCGCAAAGATGTCATTGCTGGGACAGGTTTTACTGTAATATATATATATTCAGGGTTTTCATTTTAAAATCAAACAACAGATTGAAAGAGAAAAACAACAGATCAGGCCGGGGGGACAAATGTTCAATGTTTCTGGGAAAAACAACCGATCCAAACCTGATTTTAACTGATGATTTCAATCGGCGATCGGTTAAAAATGAAAACCCTGTATATTAACAGGTGGCATCTATTTTATTTATCATCAACACTTTAAATAAAATCTGTACTTATTTCTTTGCAGTTGTGGGATGTAGCGCAGCAGAAGAGGTTACGTAACATGACTGGTCACGCAGCTCGTGTTGGTGCTTTATCCTGGAATTCATTCATTCTCAGCAGGTAACCATTAGAATATTAGGTGTTATTGTAATATGGTGTTAAGCGTTGCTTTCAACAATATAACAGTTATATCACAGTGGTGCTAACAGTATTCTAAATGCTGCCACACTGAAGTATCATGCCACAGATACATGGTAGGATACCCCACCCAATCACATTATAATGGTAGCAGATCTAGAACTATCCTCTATATGCAGAGTACCATTTTTCAAGCCTTTGGTTAATCTCGGCAGGGTATTGGCCCCACAATGTTCTATATGTGAGAAAGACATTGTACCCCTATACCACCAGTTGTTATTATATACTGCTATATATTAAAGATATCATGTATAAAAATCAAGATACAAATTGTATACATTTTCTTTGCTGCAGATAGCAAATTTATACCAGTGATGAATGCACATTTCACACTTTCATTGATGTATTGCTAGTGCTACATTTCTGTCTTTTAACTGCGATTTACATGTAAGCCAGTCACGTGTGAGGTATAGTTGTATTCATTTTTTAAACATTATCTATATATAACAGTGGATCACGGAGTGGCAACATTCACCATCATGATGTACGTCAGTCACAGCATCACGTGTCCACCTTGGCCGGTCACACTCAGGAGGTGTGCGGATTGAAGTGGTCGCCTGATGGCAAGTACTTGGCAAGCGGTGGCAATGACAACCTGCTTAACATCTGGTCTTCCAACACAACACAGGCAACAGCTGAGGGATCACACCTACCTCTGTACTCACTATCTCAGCACCTGGCCGCTGTCAAGGTAGTCTACTATATTAGTATTATTCTGTCTGTGTTTTATCATCAAGGTGCTCACTCTATGCTTATTAACGAATAGCTAGATATCTTTTTCTGAAAGTCACTGTAAACGTAGCTTTATTAACATGGTTGAACATGGGATTTTGACGTCGTTGGAATTTTCAACATATTAATAGCATAACTGTGGTATGGTTTGCTGACTTCAATATTTTAAGCCTTCTTTATAGACATTTTTCAAACCACAATTGTTTGTTTTTCAGGCTTTGGCATGGTGTCCATGGCAACCAAATGTTTTAGCAAGTGGTGGCGGCACAGCGGACAGACACATACGATTTTGGAACTGTAACACAGGCTCATGTCTTAATGCTGTTGACACAAAATCTCAGGTAGTATTTCATAAACTGCTAGTTTGAATATATAGTGTCATTTTTATGCCATTGTGGGCTAACAGGCAATCAGCTTACACAACCACTCTTACCTGGAAGGTAAACCAGTACTCGAACACACCCATCTGTGTAAGTAACTGGTAGCTTTCTTATTGACTCAGAGATGAGACAATGGGACACAATGTTGTATATAATACACTGCCAGTTTAATATGCATTCTGTTGGCATCAGTTTTGCATTTTAATTTTTTTTTATCATGACTTACATGTAAATTATAAAAGTCCTTCCGAGATTGATTTTGTTCTCATTTAAATTATATCTGTCTCATACTAAGTAAAAACATTTATTGATTTAAACTTGTTAAAACCAAGAAGATTTCAAGATTTAAAATTCCCAAACCAAATTGTTGTTTTTTTGTAGGAAAGCTTGATTTCATTTTTAGTGCAAATAGTAATGAAAACAAATTTGCCTTTCTAACATTAAAAATAATAATAACTTTGATCATTTATTCCTGTTTTTTGTATGCAGTGGATTGTCAGCTCTTCCATAAGTTTTGAGACATCTTCACACTTTTATAAACATGTACCTACAATCTCCATTCCAGGGATATGGTATTATTTCTATAAATAAATTAAGAATGGTGTGTCCAGACCTTAATTGGACACAGTGACTTCTTCATGCTCTTATATACCTACAATCTCCATTCCAGGGATATGGTATTATTTCTTTAAATAAATTAGAAATGGTGTATCCAGACCTAAAATTGAATACATTGATTCCTGAAATTAATTAATATCTTCATTGTTTACTGAAGGTGTGTGCTCTCCTGTGGTCCAAAGATTACAAAGAGTTGATATCTAGTCATGGGTTTGCCCTCAACCAGCTGACAATATGGAAATACCCAGCCATGACTAAGGTGTCCGAGCTTACTGGTGAGTTATTTTGTATTTCAGTATATACTAGTATGTCTAATATGATTTTCACAACAGACATAATGGCAAAGCTATTCTACACATGTATTTTTTATCTCATCTTTTTGAATAAAAGGAAGAGCTATTGCCATGACGCTGGCGTCGTTGTCGTTGTGCCCTGGTTAAAGTTTTAAGTTAAGCTCAGCTTTTTCTCTGTTTCTGAACAAACTACTCGCGTTATGGTGACTAAACTTCATACACCTGCTTGTTGTGCTCTTTTCATTCAATGTAAAATTCAACTTTTCCTGACTGGGCACCATCAAATCATAGCTCCTTCATTTGGAAAAAAAATGTAAGGTTCCCTATACACAAGAGGGAACAACTTTGGTTCATCTGATTTTGAGAAGATTTTTGAAATGTCATAATTTATCACTTTTTTTACCCCAGCTGACCATTTATGGAAATTAAATCCATTCTAAATGATCTAGTCTGAACTGTTATGACTGACACCAAGGTGATTGAAATAATACCTACAATAGATGAGAAAAACAGAATTTCCTGTTTTTCTGTAGTATTCCTACATGAACAAATTTGGACCCTAGCCCTTTCATTTGAACAAACTTGAAATCCCTATCAATTCAGACAATTTAATCCAAATTTGTCAATCCCTTTTTTAAACTGAAATTCCCTGGGTAAAGCCAATTTTTAACAAATCTGAAAGAAAATAAGATGATGTTACAGTCAAAATATCGAAGATTCATGCCTCGGAAAGAGAAGATTCTTATGAGAAGAAAACCCACCAACCGAAAAGATAAAGTCTGTCCATCTGGCATCTGGTGGGGCCATATGTTTGAGTAGAACTTGTTTAAAGAAATTATTGACAGCCGCTTAAAAAGCGATCAGAATTGCTCAGCTGATAACCGAGATGGCTCTTGTTGAAGATACTGTTGATGATATTTCATAATATATACATGAATATGTACTGTATTTATAGGTCATACATCGAGAGTTTTGCACATGGCAATGTCACCAGATGGCTCCACTGTCGTTTCTGCGGGTGCTGATGAGACTCTCCGACTTTGGAAGTGTTTTGCAGTAGATGCTGAAAAGAAGAAGTCACAAAAATCTTCAACAAAAGACAAGGAAAATCCAATGACACATCGAGCCATGATTCGGTGATAGTGCATAAAGTGTCTTGTACACATGTGCTTTCCTCCTCAATGGCAGTTGCAATACGGTAGCTTTAAAAAAGAAAAGATATATGACGAATAGTAATGAAATGGGTTGTGAGATGCTGTGAAAAGACATCTTGCCAAGTGAAGCAGACAGTTCTAGCAGTGTTGTTGGTAAATGTTGGATTGCTGTCTTGATGGCGTAACCTTTGCTGGTCAGTAGAAGGATTTTGAAAGCATCTAATATAAGTATCCTGAAGTAGCCTGAGTCAGTGCTATCGAAAACCTTGCTCTGATTCTGATATCACAGAATACAACAAAATTCCCAGAGTGCTGTATGTGCATAGTCAGATCTGTGGTGTGTATGACTGGCATATGTTGTCCATTGTCCAAAATGGCTATTCATATATACATTGGAAAAATACTCCATTCCTTTTTATTTGAAATAATTCTGAAACTGTTCTTGTCTGTTTTTATTGTTTCACTGTAAAATCTATTTCAAGGTGTTGTCTTGGCATGGAAATGGATTAGTTTTGTTTGTTTACACTTTTAAAAGTAATTTTTAAAATCACTAGTATTTTTACTTATAACACCATAACGAACATGGTTTACAAAGACAATGTATGTTTGTTAAATAGTTAATATTGTTTTTGAAACAAATTTTACTGTCAGAATGAAAATAATTTTTACAGGTTTTTAGATTTTTATGTATTATTATCATACAATCTTTTTATCTTATATTTTAAAACTTATTGTTTTGAATTTCAATTTAACCATATATTTTTGTAATGTTTTTTCTTTGCCATGACTGGATATTTTGTTTCAATATTGTCCATTACAAATCACCTTCAGAAAGAAGTTTAACCAACTTCATCTTCAAATACTATTTTTTTTTTGTGAAAAACAATGTGTTTAAATATTTTCTGTTAAAGATTAATATAATTGTTTTTGCAAACATATTGCAACACATTTGTTAAAATTGAAACTAAAAAAAAATGATGGTTATTTTTTAATAATTTAGCCACAAACATTGTTGCAAGTGTTGCCCATGAGTCTGCTGCTACATATTTTTGTCCCATTTGACAGTCAGTGTGTAACAGTCATTTTCAAAGAATTATGTGCTTTATACTTTAAACAAAAAGGTTAGCCAGTTAAATACATAGGAAATCCCATACGGTACATTTAAAGCTGCATGTGGACATACTATTGTAAAGACATTACCAGAAATTGTATTTGGGTCTGTAACAAACAAAATTGGTGTTTAAATCAAGTTTACCAATTTTTTTTATATAAAGGTGATAAAAGGAGTTAAGTTTAAGTTTAAGACAGTGCCCACATGAAGAAATAAACATGATATTCTGGGTGTCCACTTCGTGAAATAAACATGATATTTACTTCTGACAGTGTCCACTAGAAGAAATAAACATGATATTCTGACAGTGTCCACATGATGAAACAAACATGCTATTTTCTTCTGACAGTGTCCACTTGAAGAAATAAACATGATATTCTGAAAGTGTCCACTTGATGAAATAAACATGATATTCTGACAGTGTCCACTTGATGAAATAAACATGATATTCTGACAGTGTCCACTTGATGAAATAAGCATGATATTCTGACAGTGTCCACTTGATGAAATAAACATGATATTCTGACAGTGTCCACTTGAAGAAATAAACATGATATTCTGAGTGTCCACTTGATGAAATAAACATGATATTCTGACAGTGTCCACTTGAAGAAATAAACATGATATTCTGAAAGTGTCCACTTGATGAAATAAACATGATATTCTGAAAGTGTCCACTTGATGAAATAAACATGATATTCTGACAGTGTCCACTTGAAGAAATAAACATGATATTCTGACAGTGTCCACTTGAAGAAATAAACATGATATTCTGAAAGTGTCCACTTGATGAAATAAACATGATATTCTGAAAGTGTCCACTTGAAGAAACAAACTTGATATTCTGACAGTGTCCACTTGAAGAAACAAACATGATATATATATATATAAAGTGTAAAAAAAGCATTTCAGCAATTTATGTTTAATAAGCATTTAGCATCTAAAGTTGTTGGATGGTGTTTAGCGTCGCTTTCAACAATTTTTCAGTCATATCGTAACGGTGTCTACAGTTCAGGAGACAGTATTCTAAGCACCATCACACTGGAGTATCATGCCGCAGACACATGGTATGATACCCCACCCAGTCACATTATATTGACACCTGCCAACCAGACCTAGAACTCTCCTCTAAATGCAGAGCGTCAAGCGAGGAAGCTTCTAGTACCATTTTTAAAGTCTTTGGTATGACCCGGCCGGGGATTGAACCCACGACCTTATGCATGCGAGGCGGACGCTCTACCACTAGACCATGCTGTGGTCTTTAGCATCTATAGAGAGAATTTCACTGCCATAGTTGAAACCATAAATTTCAAAAACAATTTAATATGGATATAACCTGAAAAGAATCTATAGTTTGACATTTTACTCTATTTTGTGGTTTCGTTTTACCATATTTTACTGTTTTGTTCATAATTTGAATGTGTATGAAGTGTATTAATCAGGGAGAATATTGTAGGTATGGAAGTCATAAAAATGGTTCAAAACAATTTATTCTGACGATTCCCCCTGCGTCAGGACTGGGAAATCTCGGGTCAGATCCCGACTGTTTTGTTATACATGTACATGTATGTTATTGTTAAATTGTAGTTAAAATACACATCATGTCATTCTTCGTGTCATAGAATCATGTAATCTTTCTGTAAAATCTTTCTCTCTATTCTTGTGAACTTTTTCATGTGGATGCCAGTGTATTATCATGTCTGTATGCTATTCCCTGATCTTAGCTAATGAATGAATTTGTTCATTGAAGGGAAATTAATATAGACGTTTTGTGGATATTCTGAAGGAGGACTGTACGTATCATACATGGGTTGGAGGTTCAGATAGAAAATTCCGTCCGAGGTAGAACTGTTTTTGGCGGTAAAGAGGCTTTGCTCTCCCAAGGGGCAGAATTTTATATCTGAACTGAAAAAAAACATGTAAGATTGTTTTTCTTGCATACCAAACACATTGAATAATTTAAATTAAGTTATTATTAAATTTTACCACAGTAATGGCTTTTAAGAAGGCAAATTAAATATATTATGTCATGTTATAAATGTCCCATCATAAATTGTTCAAATGTCACAGCAGGGAAAGATGAGCCTATGCAGGGGGTGTATAATGAAAATTCAATACCCGGTATAAATATGCGGAAATCCTTGTCTGGTATGCAAGAAAAATTAACCATTACATAGTTCAAGTCTTTCACTTTGAAAATATTCAAAGCATCTGTTGTGTCTTGTCATACAAAATTCATTGTTATCTTTATTTGAAAAAAAAAATAAAGTTTGAAATTGTTTGTATCATAGTTTTGTTTTATGTTAACTAGCAACATAGAAATCTGGGATGCTATCAGCACCATTAAACAGCAAACACATTTAATGCCTGGTTCCCTAAAATTATCCTTTACTGCATGCAAATATGAGGTTGAGCCAGTGTCCAGGAAAATATGTTGGCTAACGTATTAGCGATCTGGTCTACCTGGTATGGAAAATACCTATACTTGTATTAACCTATTTAAGCGAGTATATCTGGTGTGGGGGAGGAGGGGGGTCGCTATAAATGCTTTGGAAAATAATAATTAATAAAATGGATAAAAAGAAACTCGCCATAATTAAATAAAATCTGAATGGTTTCTTGTGCCAAATACACCAAAATGTGACAAAATCAATATTTTAATTAGGAGTGGTAAACTTGAAATGAAATCCCCATTCTAAAAATAGACAGCACTTGAGTATGTTTGATGACCTTCACATTGTCATTCAAACTAATTCCAAAATGTGTGGGAAGATCAGCAGGTGCAATTTTTAGTATGCACTTAAAAATATGTTTATATATTTGGGCATTACAGTAGAATATATTTGTGATGATGGCAATTATTGAAGGTTCATTTGACTGAGATGAACAACTTCTGGATAAATACTCCTACCACACCCATACTGAACAAAAACTTATTTGCTATGAAAATGAATTACTTTAAATTCCCGTACCATTCATCTGCAAAAAAAAAATATAGTCCCTGTACAGAACCCTTACATAACCCAACCCCTTGATTTGTCAGAACTTCAATCACCCACTCTTAGAGATTTGTTATAAGCAGAAATGCTTTAAATTTTAAATACGAGGTTTTTTTGTACAAATGGATGTGGAAATGAAAAAAAATATCATATTTCCCTATGATATTCCCATGTAAAAGTAAGTCACCTTGTAGGGCCCCAATATATCCCAGCCCCTTGATATGCAGAATCTTCAGTCCTTGTTGATGTAAGGATAAATTATATCAAATATGAACAAGTACGACAGAAAGGAAATTCAATCCTCTTTATTGGACAAATCCACTACTGTTACTAGACAATGCATTAGATCTCAAAGTGAACAGCATATTTACACAAATGAACAAAAAATGAGAATTTTACGTTTTCCCATAGTATTTCTATGTAAAACTAGTGACCCTTGATTTTTAAAAACTACGAATTCTTAATCATAGGGATATTTTATATCAAATATGAACAAATCTGACTGACTGTTTGTTGAAAATGAGATTTATGACAATGTTTAATTTTAACCATTTTGTGACCCCATCTGGCTGGCACCTTTTAGAAAGTCAATCGTTACAAACACAATCTTACTTGTTATGACTAGAAGATGCTTCAAAACTCAAAATTTAATAAAAAAATAATATTCTGTATAGTTGCCTATGCAAAAGAAACTTCCCATGTGAAGTTTGAGTTTAATTGGCCTAGTGGTTTCAGAGAAATTGCTACTAACGGACGACAATATGACGGACAATGCACCATTGCATAAGCCCTTCTGGCCTTTGGCCAGTAGAGCTTAAAGTCTTGTCCTCTTGGTCAAAATTACATGCATTTTTATAAAATAAATTTTTGACCCCCTCAGGTGAGATTTTTCTCTCCCACATGGATGCTGATGATGTTTCTTATAACCTCACCCAAGGGGTCAGATTTTCATAAGAATTATCTGTTTTCCCATGTGAAATCAAAGTCCCCTTACCAGGCTCAAATGAACTCCTTTAATGAACATTGGAGTGGTATATTGTGTATACATTACCATAAAACAAAATATAATTTATTATTTGATGATGTACTTTGTGCCCCTGCAAAATATCTGTTTGTGTAGTTTTTTTATCTCAATATATAGTTATTGATGACTATATGTATTTCTTTTTATTCTAACTTTAAAAAGAATTCAAATTTTAACCCTTTGGGGGACCTCAACACGATGCTACATGTAAAAGACCTGGATTGAACTTTCAGAATACATGTACTTTAAAGTTTTCTTGAAAATGTGCTTATAAGCCATGTGGCAGAGCATTTCAAGAACTCAAGAGATCGTGTGGTTATATTACTGCTGTGTGTTTGTTAAAAAAATGTGGGTACTACCACATATACAAGATAATGGTTGACAGACAAGATTTACCACGATGTAAGCCCTGGCTCACCTTTTCAAGTTTTACCAGAATTGGTTGATACATTTTGAAGTAGTCCTGGCAAGATAAGGAGTCACAACAGACCAAATGGTGATGTACCAGGACACAATGATATGCTCACGACATCTTCATGCCAATCAGTACTCAGTAGCAAGTTTGACTAAAATTGGTAAAGTTTAGGAGGAGTATTCCAATTCACAATTTAGCAGTTATATTAAATAAAGGGCCATAACTTTGCCAAAAGAATATAGACCAGATCGAGACAATAAATCAAATTATAGACTTCATACTGTACTCGGTAATAAGTCTGGCCATCATCGGTTGATTACTTGATTAAGTTGGAACATTTACGTACCATATCAGAGAAGTAAAGGTCCATAATTGCCCAAAAGATGGTGGACAAAGATAAATAAGAAAACTAATGTAATGGGAGATTCAATAAAGCAAAATACAATTGATATTTAAAATGTATTTTTTATGCATTACTTCAGCAGATAAAATACATATATAATACACTGATACAAGTAGCAATCTGTCTTGCATCATCTTTCCACCTTGTGAATTTGATAACCACATTTTTATGTAAAAATTTTGTGTTGTTTAGTGTTAAGTTTCTCTTTCAGCAGCCTCCTAACAGTGTCTGTTCAAGAAAGTAGTATCATTGCTAGTATCATACTGTAGGCACATGGAATTATACCAAGCCCAGTCACATTACACTGACACTGTTTCAACTTGTCCCAGACTTAATGCCATGTGATAAAGATTTAGTCCATAGAACGGACACAGCCTCCCAATTCCTATGAATCGTTGGCATAGACTTCCCCGCTTTTTTCATTTTGGGTCAAAGAACTGATTCAGCATACATGTATATCAGGTCCTATATTATAGACTAGATGAAGATTGTAATATAATTTTCAAGGCCTTGGCAAGATCTCTGACTGATGTTCAAACTTACAACCGCCAGCATTTTGAGGCAGACACTCCACTAAAACACAAACAACTTAAATTTAATGTATGACCAAAAACAAAAAAACATCCAAAAAATATCATTTTCAATGTTGTGTTTTCCTTCATATAACAGTTTATATTGTGCAGTCTTTCTTTAGTTTTCAGTAATATTCTATTAATACTGCACTGGAGTATTTTTACCAGTCAGAGGACTCAGATATTCTTGCAACTGAAAGTTTAGCCTTTGGACTGAACCTGAGGCATATTTCACCAACTTCGCAAGTCTCTAACATTTTCATATAAACAAATGCAACACATAAGAACATTACATTTGCACAGCAATTTTGTAAAATACACTATTTACAAGGCTTGCAAAAGTTGGTAAAATGATGTAAGTGAAACATTAAATAAACTTTCTGATTTTTTTGTAACTTCAAATTTTACACTAAAAGTTCAAGACTTATGAATGTTAGTGAAATGGGCCCTTGTTTTTAAGAGCAATTTTGTTTTATCCTTAAGCCTCTGCACTGTACCATATTATTTTTGGAGTTTGAGAACCACAACAGAATATTCAAGATTTCAAACTTAATTATCAATTGATATTCCAGCACAAGAATAATGAAGCAGTCTTTTAACCTGTAGACTGAGCACACAATACTCCAGCAGTCTTTACTACACATGTATGCACAGTATAAGAATATTCAACAAACAGATAACCTCCATGTATGTTCTGTTTACCAGATTATTCCAGCAGCCTTTCATATATGGACAGTACCAAAATATTCAAACAACCTTTGAACTGTGTACTAGAATATTCTAGCATCATTTAATATGTTGACAGTACCAAAATATTAAAACAACCTTGGAACTGTGCACTGTGTACCAGAGTTTTGTATTACCATTTAACATGTGGACTGTGTACCAGAACCTTTAACCTACAGACTGTGTACCAGAATATTGTAGCACCATTGAACATGTGGACAGTACCAAAATATTCCACCAAATTTTAACCTGTGGACTGTGTGCCAGAGCCTTTAACTTCTGGACTGTGTGCCAGAGCCTTTTACCTGTGGACTGTGTACCAGAACCTTTAACCTGCAGATTGTGTACCAGACCCTTTAACTTGTGGACTGTATACCAGAACCTTTAACCTGCAGACTGTGTTCCAGAACCTTTAACCTGAGGACTGTGTAACAGAACCGTTAACCTGAGGACTATGTACCAGAACCTTTAACCTGTGGACTGTGTACCAGAATAGTATAGCAGCATTTAAGTTAATGACACTTTCACAAGTTTTCTTGCTGCCTGACAGCTGTATCCTGTAGGTTAAACATCCGTGTGCGCCATGTAGAACTTCCTTCACCGCTTAAATCCCACATAGTATAAGAGTGTTGATTACAAGAAGAACTTCCGTCTGCTTGTATCCATTTCATGCCTCTGTAAAATGAAAATAAATAAAATGTTAACTGATACTTGATTCTGTTAATGATCATATACAATCAAACATGTGTAAGCGGACACCTCTATTAAGCAGCCACTTGTCTTATGCACACACATTTGCTATATCCCATGTTTATACTTTCAGTGCAAATTCAAATGTACTAAGCAACAACCCTTTTTTTTGTTCATTCTCATGACTGGTTCCATTTTAAAAACAATTTTATTTTTTAGACATTTATAGCGTTTTTTTCCTGATATACTCTATTTAACAGTGTTTAAATGAAAATTCAAAATAAATGATTGATGTAAGACTGTCGCTCAAAAAACAAAGCATGACATTTTACCACATACCTGCCTACATGTATTGAAACATGACATTAAACCACATATTTACCTAATGAAGCACAACATTAAACCACATATTCATCTGATGAAGCATGACATTAAACCACATATTTACTTAATGAAGCATGACATTTAACCACATATTTACCTAAAGAAGCATGACATTAAACCACATATTTACCTAAAGAAGCATGACATTAAACCACATATTTACCTAACATAACATTAAACCACATATTTACCTAATGAAGCATGACATTTAACCACATATTTACATAAAGAAGCATGACATTAAACCACATATTTACCTAAAGAAGCATGACATTAAACTACATATTTATCTAACGAAGCAAAACATTAAACCACATATTTACCTAATGAAGCATGACATTAAACCACATATTTAACTAAATAAGCATGACATTAAACTACATATTTACCTAATGAAGCATGATATTAAACAACATATTTACCTAATGAAGCATGACATTAAACCACATATTTACCTAACGAAGCATGACATTAAGCAACATATTTACCTAAAGAAGCATGACATTAAACCACATATTTACCTAAAGAAGCATGACATTAAACTACATATTTACCTAAAGAAGCATGATATTAAACAACATATTTACCTAATGAAGCATGACATTAAACCACATATTTACCTAAAGAAGCATGACATTAAACTACATATTTACCTAAAGAAGCATGATATTAAACAACATATTTACCTAAAGAAGCATGACATTAAACCACATATTTACCTAATGAAGCATGACATTAAACCACATATTTACCTAACGAAGCATGACATTAAGCAACATATTTACCTAAAGAAGCATGACATTAAACCACATATTTACCTAAAGAAGCATGCCATTAAACCACATATTTACCTAAAGAAGCATGATATTAAACAACATATTTACCTAATGAAGCATGACATTAAACCACATATTGACCTAAAGAAGCATGACATTAAACTACATATTTATCTAACGAAGCATAACATTAAACGATATATTTATCTAATGAAGCATAACATTATACCATATATTTACCTAATGAAGCACAACATTAAACCACATATTCATCTGATGAAGCATGACATTTAACAACATATTTACCTAAAGAAGCATGACATTAAACCACATATTTACCTAATGAAGCATGACATTAAACAACATATTTACCTAATGAAGCATGACATTAAACTACATATTTACCTAAAGAAGCATGACATTAAACTACATATTTACCTAAAGAAGCAGGACATTAAACTACATATTTACCTAAAGAAGCATGACATTAAACAACATATTTACCTAATGAAGCATGACATTAAACCACATATTTACCTAATGAAGCATGACATTAAACCACATATTAACCTAAGCATGACATTAAACCACATATTTACCTAAAGAAGCATGACATTAAACTACATATTTACCTAATGAAGCATGACATTAAACTACATATTTATCTAACGAAGCATAACATTAAACCACATATTTACCTAATGAAGCATGACATTAAGCAACATATTTACCTAAAGAAGCATGATATGAAGCATGACATTAAACAACATATTTACCTAATGAAGCATGACATTAAACAACATATTTACCTAATGAAGCATGACATTAAACTACATATTTACCTAAAAAAGCATGACATTAAACTACATATTTATCTAACGAAGCGTAACATTAAACCACATATTTACCTAACGAAGCATGACATTAAGCAACATATTTACCTAAAGAAGCATGACATTAAACAACATATTTACCTAAAGAAGCATGACATTAAACAACATATTTACCTAATGAAGCATGACATTAAGCAACATATTTACCTAAAGAAGCATGACATTAAGCAACATATTTACCTAAAGAAGCATAACATTAAACAACATATTTACCTTACGAAGCATGGCATTAAACCACATATTTACCTAATGAATCAGGACATTTAACCACAAATTTACCTAACAAAGCATAATATTAAACCACATATTTATCTAATGAAGCATGACATTAAACTACATATTAACCTAATGAAGCATGACATTACACCACATATTTACTTAAAAAAGCATGACATTAAACCACATATAAACCTAACGAAGCATGATATTAAACCACATATTTACCTAATGAAGCATGCCATTAAACCACATATGAACCTAACAAAACATGGCATGAAACCACATAATTTGTCCCATTGGTGCAAGAAGGTACCAAGTGCCTTCTTATTTTACATACACTTGGTACCTTATTGCACCAATGAGGCGAATTATTTACCTAATGAATCAGGACATTAAACCAAATATTTACCCAATGAAGCACAACATTAAACCACATATTTACCTAACAAAGCATGACATTTAACCACATATTTACCTTGTGTACAAACTCATATTCTCCGAACTTGGAATCAAAAGTCCCCTTTTGCAACGACCGTAGTTTCATTGTGAACCTTGGGCCCAGTTCTTGTAATCCCACCCTTTTAGCATTACGGAAAATGTATCTGAAATGAGATATTCACAATATAAAAACATATGGAAGATAAATAAAATAGGAACTGGTCCGAGTGTTGAGGATGAGACAGAACTTGAGTCTTAAACCAAAAATCTCATAATGACTATTTTCAACAAAATTTAAGTTTGAACAATTTTAATAATAAAATAATTGATACAAATTAAATATGTAATTTAGTAGTTGTAAAGCTGAACTGACAGCATTAATCTCTTCTCTTCTGTATGCACTATGACTGACCTGACACAGGCTGTCAATCAAAGAAGTCGATAATTCAATCAGGGATCGATATCAGTTGCTTTGCAATCATTTTCCTCAGACAATGTCCAAGTGAACACTACATTGTATTTACTTGGACAAACAATGCCACATGGCCAGTGGGCAGAGCAATAGTCATTCTCGCATCAGATCAATTGCCTACTGAAAACGATCTGTCAATAATCAGATTTTTTACATTGTGATAATATACTGCAGTAGATAACATATATTTGTGAAGTATTAAACCAAAAATCCAAGAATATCAAACTTTTACACATCGTTCTAAAGGAACTGAAGTTTACATATTTCTGAAATGACAACACAGAATCCATTGTGTAAACGAAATGGAGATAGAAATGAAACTGTTTAACTCTGGGCATTATGAATTCACAATACCGATTATCATTTGTGTGAATGCCTCAGTTACACAGTTGTGTGGTTAAAGTATTCATTTAAAACAAATTTATGTCATACATGTAGAGCAGTGTTTAGAGTGTCAACTGTTCATGTGAAAGATCACAAGTTTGATCCCCAGTCAGATTGCCACTTGGAAACAACTCTCAGTACTGATTCTGCCCATTGGGAAACAGATTCCAGAAGCCAGGAGGTTATTTCAGAACCAAGCTTTAATAAGTATGTATTAACAAAAAGGTTTAAACTTATTTATTTTACTTCAATTGCGAAACAAGTTATTACAACTTAGACAAACCATGCTCGAAGTCTTCCTGTGTATAACCAGTACTAAGCATATGCAGAAAAAGTGTCTTGCTCAAGGACTACACATAGCCCTGGCAGAGGATCAAACTCATGACCCTCCGATCATGGGTTCAGTACTCTACCACTGGACTATGCACTCCACAAAAAGGTGTTGCTTCATTTACACCACAGTTGGTTGGCATTTCACCCTATTATGGTTTGGAGCAATATGTCGTCACATGTAAAATTTTGAAATATCTTATAACCAAATTTCAGTGCTCCAAGAATAGGATAGCCCAATGCCCGGGGCTTGTCAAATCTGGATCCGGGCATGTGCCTTTTTCGAAGTTACTTGCCCGTCGGGCTTGTCTTAAAAAATCGGACAAGCTAGTTTTCACAATACACAGGTCTGCAAATATCTCTATTCGAAACGACACAGGTCAAACTGTTGTTTAAAGACCGTAACTAATCAGTATAAACAATTGACCCCTGCGGTGTTTATCATACCACATGCCCGATAATGCGACTTTGGTAAACCTCTCATGCATATTCATTTATCTATTTTAATTCCTCTAATGTGATTTGTGGATAGCTTTGAATATAAAGTAATCTATTTTTAATAACCGCTCTGATTGGTCGGATATCTACGCCCAAGGTAAACACATTTCTTACCACCTACCGCAGCACAGACTAAAAAAAAAAGATGACGTAATTCGCGGTCGTTTCTCAAATTCTCCATTATGAAGAGTATAAAATTACCTCCCTTTGCCAAAATGGTAACGATTTCTAAAGTCTGGTAATGTTTTTGCAGATAATTAGCGATCATCGCGTTATGTAAAATGTCAGCGTTAGGTTTTGGTAATCTTATAAATATTTCGTAGATTTACAATAATTGGAACTGTATGTATATAAATTTTCTTCTGTGAAAACGTTTGAGTTGATATTGAAATTGAGTTTACGGTAAAGAAAAATGTGAGTGGGGTATTATAGTAATAAACATTGCTTTTTGGTTGTGTAGTTTCAGCGTATATTTTCTTGGCATGATTTAAATAAAGTATTGAAAACAACAATTAAGATGAATTATGTGGTGTTTTTTTTTAATATTTGAAATATAGTTGACTAGTTGCACTTTCTAGATATTTGAAGGCTATCATAGACTGCATTCATTTATCATATTGCCAAGTTCTCTTGGATAGATTGAATAGCTTTGTAGGATTGGCATTGCCATTATTGTATGTTGTGACAGCAATAATTAGAAAACAATGAAAGATATTTAAAATAATGTTTTAAATATACTCCTGCTCCCACACTGCCACTGAATCGACAGAACAGAAATGATAGTCAATAAAGAACAATTGATTGATTGATTGATTGAATATTTAGCATCTTTTTTATGCTAATAAATAACAAGGATTAAGTACAACATACTGATAGAGACAAAGTCAGTACTCCCGAAATTCTCTCACTTCTCCCGGTCTTATTCAAACTCTAAAACTTGTGATTTAGACATGCATAATGTTATGGGGAGCTTACCCTACATAAAATGAATACATTTAAGTCTATGTTTACATATTTCATATTATACTGCAAGGTGTATTAGTAATAAAAATCTGGGCATGTGAACCGTTGATTATTTTTCAGTCAGGACAAGTAGATTTTTTCAATCTACTTGCCCTGGGCTAGTCCCAAATTTTCTTTTTCTTGGAGCACTGCAAATATGACAAAAGGTTTAAATTATGAGGTTTTACATTTATAAATAGTAATTTCATAAAATTAACAACTGGCGAAACAACTTTTACCTGTGATGCCTGAAGAAAATAAAATCTCTCTGATTGTGAAAAGTGACAGTTCTGCGCCCATGAAATTCTGGATCATGATCAAAGAGTGATGCTACCATTCTCCCAACAGTGTGACCAAGTCTGGTGTTAAAGTTGTTCAGAATGACCTCAGGTCTGTGTCCAGTCATCTCTCCTGCATTCTTTTGAAAGTGGTGATAACAAATATCTCATCAATAAGTTGAGTAAAGTGCTGATAAACAGCCAAAAAATTCAGAGACATTAAATATTATATGACAGGACATTATGATTATTAAATTTTGCAGTTTTGAAGAGAATGAGGCCGTACTTCAAAATAAAATAGTTGTTTGCCATGCACTTAGCTAGCCACTCAAATTGATAAAAGCATTGTTTTGTTTTTTATTGACTTGAACTTTGTTATAGTAAGTCAAAATGATGCTAAAACAAGAAATGTCACTGGTTAGTGTCGCATGCTCCCCAAATGGTCTGTGAAAAATAACAATATATGTTATAATAGGTAGCGATGTATCTATGAATATCAAGAGTAATGGACTGATGTTTCAGACTAGACATGCAATTTCATGGTTCTTTTTACATTAAAGCATGACCTTGACCTTTGTGTACCCTTGACCTTGACATCTGATGTAATGGTCTGGGTATTTCAACAGTTAAATGCAGGTGAAACATCATCATGACATGCTTATCACTTGTGTCAAGATATTTTAAAATTCCTAAATGTAAGACAGTGTTACAGATCAATTGTTGATCAATTGATAAATTGAGCCAAGTGTTTTTGAAATCCATCCATGTATGATAAAGTTAAAGGACGGACATGAAATCTCAAACAGTCAATGTGTTGTCAATCATACTAAAAGTGTGACCTTGACCTTTGAGGTATGGGTCTTGGTCTCAAGTTAAAGACAAAGTCACAGACCAGACACGCAATATGCAGTCACAGAGCACATAATGAGCAGTGGATACATAAACTTACGATCTTCAAGTCACAAAATGTAACTTTCAACAATTATACGTCCTAACTGTCCTAAACAACAATAAACTCACCTTGATTTCTGTGGACAATTTGACACTGGACAGCTTGAAGTGTGTAGTTGGACCATCTGGTAAATGGGACAGGACAAGCCCATCTGAGTTAGGTTAAGGTCATCACATCAAATATCTAAATAGTTCTGCATGTATAATTTACAGTGACGATATATTTTTGATAGAAAGCACATAATTATAGATGTCTCTACAGACGCTCACTGGTTCATAGTGGTTATAGCACTTTTTGAAATTCCACAATATTTACCATTATTGGGGGGTGGGAGGGTCGTCTTATGGATAAATACCCCCACCACACCCATACTGAACAAAAAATTAATTGCTATGAAAAAGAAATACTTGAAATTCCCATAACATTCATCTGCACAGAACCCTTATACAACCCAGGCCATTAATTTGTCACAACTTCAATCACCTGTTCTTAGCAATTTGTTATGAGCAGAAATGATTAAATTTTAAAAAGAAGTTTTTTTTTGTACACATGGATGCAAAATGAAAAAAAATCAGTTTTCCCTATAATATTCCAATGTAAAAGTCACATTACAGGGGCCCCAATATATCCCAGCCCTTTGATATGCAAAATCATCAATCCTTACTGATGTAAGGATAATTTATATCAAATATGAACTAGTTTGACTGAAAGGTTATTGAGTAGAAATTTATGAAAATTCCCATTTTTAACATTATTGCCCCATCCACCCCTGGCCCCTTATGGAAATTCAATCCTCTTTATTGAACAAAATCAAATTTATTGTTACTAGACAATGCTTTAGATCACAAATTGAACAACATATTTACCCAAATGGACAAAAAAATGAAAATTTTTGATTTTCCCATAGTATTCCTATGTAAAACTCAAAAACCCTTACAGGGCCTCTTTACATCCCAGTGTCCCTTGATTTGTACAAACTTTAAACCCATACTCATTGGGATAATCCATAACAAATATGAACATATTTGAGTGACCAGTTGTTGATAAGAAGATTTTGAAAATTTTCTTTTTTAACCCTTTTTTTACCCACCCTGGCACCTTATGGAAAGTCAATTCTCCTTATTGAACCAAATCTATTTCCTATAACTAGATGATACTTCTAATCTCAAATTAAATAATTTTTTTTTGCCTAAATAGATGAAAAAAAAAGAGAATTTTCTGTTTTCCCATAGTATCCCTAAAATTCTAAGTCCTCTTACAGGGCCCCTATAAATTTTAGCCCCTAAATTCTTTTATGCAATCAAACCCATACACATAGGAATAATTTTTGCCAAATATGAACAAATCTGACATACAGATTCTTAAGAAAACGATCTTTGTAATTCCCAATTTTTACAGTGTAACCCAGTCATTTTTACAAATCTGAACCTCCTTCACCAAACAATGATCCTGTGAAGATATAGGCAAAATCATTTCCATTATAAAAAAAAATTAATAATTATTATAATGACATGTGTCTCCTAATTGAACCCTCAGGGCGGGGTCATTTTTATCCCCAGGGACACCATTTGAACAAATCTAACAAAACTATAGTTGGTTATCATTACTGCATAAATATTTTGAAAATCTGTTGGGTCGTTCATGGGAGGAAGACTTGAGACTATTTTTAGTTACGGCGGTCAGCTTGAATTACAGATTGAAAAAAAAAGCAACGTCTGTATAGTCTCCTATGTAATAGAAACATCCATGTGAAGTTACAGTTTAAATGGCCCAGTGGTTTCAGAGAAAGTACTGCTAATGGATGACAGACGACAGACAACGCGCAAACGCATAAGCCCTTCTGTCTGACTCAGCAAATAAATAATATTTTTTTTATTAATATTTTATTTATTTGTATTTTACTTTGATTGCGAAAAAAATTATTAAAACTTAGACAAATTATGCTCAAAGTCTTCCTGGTTCGAACCACTACTAAGCATATGCGGAAAAGTGTCTTGCTCAAGGACACCACACATAGCCGTGATGGAGGATCGAACCCACGACCCTCCGGTCATGGGTTCGGTGCTCTACAACTGGGCCATGTGTTCCATTGTTTTTTAATATAACATTATATTTAAAATGAAAACAAATCACAAACACTTATTCAGGGGTTTCTTGCGAAAATGTGCATACAGACCAATGGATCACATTACAAATAAATTCATTGTTTTGAAAAATACCAATAAAGCATGACTGCATCTATATGCATCATGCCAGGGTAACTGTATTACAATATACCAAAATATAGTTACACCACAACTTAGAATATAAAATAATAACTATAGAAACACAAAATAAAGGATACTGGGTATTTTCCTGTCTTCATTTATCACGATCAGATCTGTAAATCCACGAGACAGAGCCTGGGGTATGATTTTCTTAAGGTCCAAACCTCGTCTGTACAGTAAGGTTGTGTTAGGTATCACTTTCTTCAACTCCTTGCAAAATTTGTTGGTTCTCTGTTGAATAGAAAATAAAAATTAATAAAATTATATTTAAAAGTCATCATTAAATAACAAGCAATCAACACTCAAGAACAATACTGTACTAATATCTTTGGATTTCTTGGTAAGATATATATGTTTGGATTTCTTGGTAAGATATACATGTTTGGATTTCTTGGTAATATATACATGTCTGGATTTCTCGGTGAACCGCACACAAGTGTGCTAGTGTACTAATATTTTTGGACCCCTTGATGAATCTCAATAAACAAAAAAAACAAGTGGAAAACAATCTATCAGAAACTTCAACTCTGCCAAAAATAATACCAGACACACAATCTGTGATGATCGATTCCTTCCAATTAAACAACACCACATCGTATATTCCTCCCATTTATTGGAACTCTGGTAAGGAATGGCTGATCATCTTATTCTGCAGTAATTGACAATTATCTTACAGTTACTATATAAACCTTCCTCGTCTTTATATCAATATTGTATTTACTTGAAGGAACTGTCTATATATTGATTTTTTATTCTGACAATCCAAGCTTTTTGTACTGTTATTCTCCATCAAAAAGAGGTTTGATCTATTTATTTGATATTTCTGAATGAAGTCACCACTAGAGTGAAACCCTAGAAATTCACAACAGAAGGTAATATGACTGAAAATCAAGCCCAAGAACTGGCATATTATGCCACCCAAACTGTATATGTATCTACCCAGTATAAACTTTCTTAAATGTCAGAGAAAACTGATGTTTGTCGAATAAAAAGCAAAGTACCAAACAATCAAATAAAAGTAACTTTCATGGTAACTACTGTACTACCTAATAAACCATAATCTTTTACAGGTGAAAGCATCTCATCATTATTTATGAATGAAAAACGACTGATTCAGAATTTCAAATCTGGCAAAAAAAAATAATTTTTAATCGATTTGGTAAAATTTAAACAAAATCTTTCCTCTAAGTTTTTGACATAGAACGTAAAAAAAACAAAGCATTGTTTTTTTTTATTCTTACAATTTTACTACTAAAACCAAATGATCATACACTATTTTATTCAATCTAAGTTATTGTATGGTTGATAAAGTAAAACAAACATACCGGTCCAGGCCTGTCACATGTTGTGAGAAGTATTTTTGGAGATGTCTCACGATTGAAGTAAGCTGCCATCTCATCTTGGGCCTCATCCAGTTGAACCTAAATAATTTTCTATATTTGTTATTAAGGCATCTCACGTGTATCAACATGGTTCTCAATTTTCATTCATATAATAATGATAAAATTATAACAGTAAATGACATGAAGCTGGGCCCAGTTAGCTCAGTCTGTAACACAGCTGACTATCAATCCTGGGGTCATGAGTTAAAATTCCCACCCTACCAGTCTACGTGATGATTGATACACAACATTGGGTCTATGTCATTCATCTCTCACCGTTGATTCAAGAGGGAAAGTCCAGGTTAAGAGTACTGGTTAACATTCCAGGATCCCAGGGAAGAGAGGTTAACTGATAGTCTGTTAGGCTTTGATGACATTAAAATGACTCTAAACATTCAAACAAAAAAGCAAACAAAAATTGACATTTAACTGTCCCTTCAACATTCTTTCAGTCAAATCAGCATTTCTGTATAAGACTGTGTTTTTGTTGTTTCAACACATTCCAGGTTATATATGGCAACCAGTTTTATTGGTAGAGGAAGACCTCAGACTTGTGTACACAAATCCGAATAAAAACATTGTCCTTCAACAAGTAACTGATAAACTGTTTGACATAAAGTATTTGTCCTAGCTGGGCTCAAACCCACAACCACAGCAACGAAAGGTCAGTGGTCATTAGACTACACCTTAGACAACTCAGCCTTCGAGGAATCCTTGAAACTGTGTTACAGCACTACCGTACAACAGTAGCATACTTCAGAGCACTACCATACAACAGTAGCATACTTCAGACATTCCAGTGTGGCTATTCAAAGAACTACAAGCAACTGTCACGGAAGACCTTGACATGAACAATAGCATATGATTAACATAAAGTTCCCTATCCAAAACATTTAAAACATTCTATTGTAAGTGGCTGGTGCTATAAATAGGTATAACAACTGATACAAACTACAGTCAAACCTGTGTAAGCGACCACCTCTATTAAGCAGCCACCTGTCTTAAGCAACCATTTTTTTCTATTTCCCATTTCTACGCATTTATAGTAAATAAACCTGTATTAAGTGATTACCTGTCTTAAAAGGCCATATTTGCTCTTTCCAATGACTGGCTGCTTAAGACAGGTTTGACTGTATTTAAGTAACCTAATTTGCACACACTGGATTTGTAAATAAAACACTTCCAAGTTCTTACAGAAAGAGGTATACAGAAGAAGTACACTGGCACAGTACTATAAAGCCATCACATTATTAACTCTCTGGGTCCACTTGTTTGTGTGTCCTGATAGGTATATCCTGATTTGGCCGGTCAGGTGGTAGGTAACCCATTCAGTAACTCCAATCCAGTGAAATCATGACACCAAAACAGTGTTCAAATTAATCAAAATGCTGTCAATACAGCTTAAATAGCAAATTTTAATGGATTATGATGTTGACATGATAGTTTAAGTAATAAACAACTATACAACTGTTGTTACATTAACTTTATTTATACATAAACTACTGAAAGATAAATAGATTTAATGTGCAATATTTTAAATGGTACATATACTGCAGAACACCTGTTACATCGTTAATCTTACCCAAAATGCACCATGCCGTTACATTCTGACCATGTGGTATATCCCAAAATCGATGCCTGCACATCTGACCAAACAGAATGGAGTGGTTACTAAGGTGTACCAAGGGATAGATTGAAAATACAACCAAATGGACTCTGTTATCCTTTGTAACATGGTACTACAGATAATTTCCAACATACAGGATTCTAAATTTAAAATGGAATTTTCTTTATACAAACTACATTCTTGATTTGCCTTGATACAACTCTTGTTGAATTAGATACATGAAGTTCAACTAAGAAAATGTGAGGAGTTGTTATCTATAATTCAGGGTATTATATCTCACCTCTTCATCTTCAGGGTTTACCATTGTTTCATCCTTTACTCTCATACTCTCTATTGTCTTGGGCACTTGTTTTGGGAGCTGAAATATAAGATAATTAAGTAAAGGGTTAAAGAGATTATATTGGCATATTACCGTCAATGTCTTGTCCTAAATACACACGCCCAGCATGAATATACACTTATAACTTAGATATACACGTCTAAAGTGTCTAATTGCATAACCTCTTTATTACAAACATCAGGTTTGTGAAGCCACGTTTGTGTTTTTGTTTACATTCGCCATCTTCAACGAACCGCTTTCGGGTTTCCGATCAACCATCGGATAACATCGTGAAGACTCGTTCCTGATCTCGTTTTCGAGGCTTTGTTCGGGAAGTTTATGGAGTTCAATGTAACATTGGGCAATACTTTACTGCGGGACATATTTAAGTTTTTGCCAATATTCAATTACTGTTAATTTGACAGTAATTTGACATGCAAACATGAAATTGAAACAAAGTCACTATTCTAAAAACAAATATCACTCACAGACAGCTTGAAGACCTTGCCTTGTTATTTGGACTATTTGTAAGATAAAACGAAGTCAGCAATATGTAACCAATGCAATGGATGAAAAAGAAATCAAAATGATATCATACATATCATTTGATACGTCACATAATACACTTCAATTTTAAGCGGAAATCTATTTTAGTTGAACATGGGTAGAGGCAAGTTAGGAAATACCTTTTCAATATGATATGTTGGCATGTAATCATTATCGTTAAACAGACTCTGTGAGTATATAATATTGTCATTATATATAAGGGAAAATTTATTTTGCCTCTTAAACTTTTTTAAAAATCTTGAAATATACTTCATTCAACATCATTTTCAACACATTACATATTATATAATGTCAATCAACCTTATTGTTAAAGGAATACACATATATGGGCAGCTAATTTTCGTGTTTGTGAGGTGAGCCGATAATATTGGGTTATAAAAATGGTATTGTGGGGTTAATTTACAAACAAAATGATTTTGTGGGGTTAAAAAACCTCCTGGATTAATTTTCCCTTGAAAGCCAAAAGATTATCATGATCAGGTGCCTTAGATCACTTGGTAATGGTAGATTCGAAATTAAGGAATAAAGTTCATTAATAGTCTCTATGTTAATACATGATAGCATACAGAACAACAGCTGTTGGAGGGACAGCTCGCTCGACTATCCGAATATTTGTCACAAAAGTAAAAATTTTACTGAGACTGATGACAAATCAAAGCAAGTAAGAGTTATCTAACAAACAAAATTGACAAAACTGAACAGGTCTTATAACTGCAATATCGTGTATGAAGTTTCAATCAAATAAATGCAGTGACTGCAAAATAAATCTGCCATGAGTTATCCAACTTGATTAATTTAGTTGGTTTCATGACTACAAAGCCATATGTAAAGTTTCAATCAAATACACTATTTCTTAGGATTCCTAAGTCAAATAAGGGCAATAATTTGCATTATTTTCATGCAAGAGTTATATCTTACTTAGTTATTGTAGTAGGGTTGATGACTGGGAAGGCTTGTGTAAAGTTTCAAGTCAATACGTGCAATGGTTACTGAGATATGGACGTGATGGTACATGCACGCAAAACTTTAACCAGAATTCCTAAGTCAAACAAGTGCAATAATTTGCATTATATTCACGCAAGAGCTATCTTACTTAGTTATTGTAGTAGGGTTGATGACTGGGAAGGCTTGTGTAAAGTTTCAATTCAATACATGCAATGGTTACTGATATATGGACTTGATGGTACTTGCATGCAAAACTTTAACCAGAATTCCTAAGCCAAACAAGGGCAATAATTTGCGTTACATTCATGCAAGAGCTATTTAACTTAGTTATTGTAGTAGGGTTGATAACTGGGAAGACTTGTGTAAAGTTTCAATCAAATACATTGAGTGGTTGGTGAGATATCTACTTGATGGTACTTGCACGCAAAACTTTAACCAGAATTTCGTCAAACAAGGGCAATAATTTGCATTATATTCATGCAATAGTTATCCAACTTAGTTATTGTAGTAGGGCTGATGACTAGGCTTGTGTAAAGTTTCAGGTCAATACATGCAATGGTTACTGAGATAGGGACTTGCATGCAAAACTTTAACTGTCGGAGGTGTGTTGCTGAAGCTAGGGTGAGTATAATAGCTCTCTTTATTCTTTGAAGAGTCGAGCTAAAACAAAACAGAACATTCTGTAAACATAAATGTACGAGGGGGGTTCAGAAAGTTTGTAGATTTTTGCCATAACTTATTTATATCAATTATACAATGCACAATGGTGTTATTGTATTTGAAATAAATGTATATGGGACATATTTTGAAAATTTTAGCATGATACGTCAACTATTAAGAAAATAAGGCACTATTCAAAGCATAGCAGTTAGATATGTTAGGGCAGAATGATGATATTGTATTCAACAAAAAACGACTTCACTATTTTAAACAGGTGTTGTTGTATCAAATTTATTGAGTCACTCCTTCTTAAAATACTTTCCTCCATGGTCTATACGTATTTGCCATCATTTACACCACTCAGTAAACATGTTAACGAAATCAGAATATGGTATACTGGACACAAAATTCTGTAAAACATGCTTTGATTCCAATATGTCTTCGAATTGACTTCCCATGTGCTCTTTTTAAATGACTGATTCTTGGCAATCTCAAAAACGTTAATTTTGTAACATTTATACACAAGAGACCTTGAAATATAAGATTCATCGTACAAAACAAAATGGCATACTGTAACATCATACTATTGACGTCATTTTGAGATGCGCATAATTGGTGCCATTTTTTTAAAGGATGTAAACAATTATACAATACAGCACACATTGATATTTTTTATCAAAAATAAAAAGGGTTTTGGCAACGCTACGCTTGTTTGAATAGTATAGGTAGGAAAAAAAGCAAAAACTGCCCTGACTATGTAAATCAAAGTTCCCATAGTTACTATAGAATATAAACTAATGATGGAAAATTATCATTTTTTTGCAAAATTACTTCAAATTTATAGCAGCACAG
This sequence comes from Panopea generosa, assembly GCA_029582155.1. NCBI lineage: Eukaryota > Metazoa > Mollusca > Bivalvia > Adapedonta > Hiatellidae > Panopea > Panopea generosa. The sequence continues at coordinate 62,857,509 of CM055901.1, forward strand.
GCTCCCTGAGAATTAATAGAATACAATGATAAATAAAAAAATTATAGTTATGGCAAAGGTCTACAAACTTTCTGATCCCCCCTCATATGTCCTTAAACTGTCATTTTTTCTTCATTATTTACCTCCACACCAGATTCTTTAGCTTCTTTCATTTTTCTTTTCTTTTCTTGCAACTTCATCTAAAACAGAACAAATCAAACAACATTGTAAATCAGAGTTTCCGGGCTCACTCTGTCAGTTGCCAAAGGCAGTAAATACTTTTGTATCACATTTATTGTCAAAAAGCAATAGTTGTTTGTCTCTCTTTTACTACCTGGATGATATAATATTATCACATACCGATACATACATGTAACGAGATAAGAAGGCAAATCTTTGGGGTAATTTAGACTTGTACAGGTAATTAGTAATTACATTAATTTTTTATTTCCCTTGTCCATCTGGACAAGAATTTCTAAAATTTGCTTGTCCTGACAAAAAACAACTCATGAGTTTTAGTTTATTCTAATTTATTCTAGCTTTATTGCGATGAAAGCTCAGAGCTTATGTGAACCACTCTCGACTCCTGGGTAGAACCAGAAATGAGTGTTGTATTATGAGAGGCATCAGGTCGAGCTGGGGATCGAACCAGCAACCTCAGGCGTGAGTGGCCAAAACACTATCCATTAGACTACCGCCCTGCTTAAAAACAATTTGCCCTTACTTCAATCTAGAATTATGTATCTAGTCCTATGAATAAAGAATAACTAAATAAACTGTTTTATTAAAGCCAGGCTAGCAGCCTTATATTTTACTTGTCCATATCCGCAATATAGTTGTCCCAGACAGTCGGCGAGCATTAATGTAAGACTTCCTAGGTAGAACCAGTACAAAGCATATGCAGAAAAGGTGTTTTGCTCAAGGACACCACACAGCCGCGACAGATGGTAAAACCCGAGACCCTCCTATCATGGGCTTGGTGTACACCACTGGACCACAAGCTAGACTAGTAATTTCATACAGATTTTCAGCTTTTTTTCATCCTATGTCAATTATTTCATTCACTCTAAAATAATTCTGAACCACTTTTTCGGGGATTTAAACTGGTTTAATTTTTTTTCCATGGTTTTATTGTATTTTTAACTGTTGTTAAATTTGCTTTTTTTATCTTTTATAAACGCCTCCACCTTGTAAAATGTAACGCCCCCGGGGGCGTTAATTAGGGAATATACGGTATATATTATTTTATTTTTCTGATGATATTCTATCCTTTTTCCTTAGATCGCCGTTGAATCATTATCATGAATGATACTGATAGATCCATTTTCGAGTGTATGTCAAAATCCCCTCAGTCAAAATCCCCTCACCCTGAAAATGGCATAGTAGTCAAAATCCCCTCAACCAAAATGATAGGGTAGTCAAAATCCCCTCGACCAAAATAATAGGGTATTCAAAATCCCCTCGACCAAAATGATAGGGTAGTCAAAATCCCCTTGATGGGTATTCATAATTCGCTCAATCTAAGATCATATATTCTCTTGTAAAGCTAAATGTAAATTTAAATATAGTACATCATTTCTATTTCATTTTTAACTATAATAAGGAATTTGCAAACATTTCCTTTTACAGTCATCTTAGTGATCAGTCAATAATTACCCGTTAATTGCATGTTAATTCCCTTAAAAAGAATGTAATTGATTGCATACTGCCTTAGATAATTACTTTAAATACTTAAGTTAATGATTATCCTTTAATACATGTGATTCCTCTCCGTCTTAAGATCTTTTGTTATAATTAATTGTAATTGATTAAATCCAATTTGCAGTTTTCCGACAAACAAAATCTTAATCTTCAAACCTGCATTTCAAACTGTTAAATTGTTCAGTATATAATGCTATGTATCTAGAAACATCATGACTACTCATTCAAAATGGAATTTATTACAAGTAATAAAGGTTCTCGTAAACTTCTTCATGAAGGGTATGCTTACACAAAGAAAAACGCGAATAAGTCCTCTATCCGTTGGGAATGTTCCCAGAGAATGGGTTTGAGCTGCAAAGGTGCTTTGAACAGTGATTTGCTTGTAAGTACATTTATGTTACATTTTAATTACCATTTTATTACGAAGATTTCAACAGTGATTCTGTCTTTGCACTTGATAACATGTATTGGTGAATTGTTATGCTAAAATAATGCTGTGCAAAATTCAATTGATCACTGGCGTTGTGTCCCTATAAAGCTATACTTATCGGTCGGCTCCAATATGAGAGTTCTTGCTCTTGTGGTACCGCCACAATTGAAATGTTGAGCGAGTTAGGGCCGCTGGATGACCTGCAATGTTTTCAATAGCTATCAGTTACAGAGGCGCTTGTGTGGAGGAAAGGGTTAATAATACTGCTTTTGTTAATGTTTTCCGCCTTGAAAACTACATTTTTTAATTGATATTCGTATAAGTTAGACTTTATTATGACGGGTCTTCATGAAATAAATTTTGCAGCGCTTGAAAATGCATAGTATTAAAAAAAAACCATATGATTGAAAATGCAGGGTATCCAAACCCATATGGCTGAAAATGTAGAGTAGACAAAACCGAGTGTTTCCTAATCAGTCACATGTTATAAATGAATTAAGGTGATAATTGCTTTAATCTTGTTTGTCACAACCATTGATTGTGTTAATCATTATTAATATGATATTAATATGTATACTATAATGATTATTCATGTAGCATATGTTTCTTCTTGTAATTATGTACATCTAAATCCCTTTATTCAAGGGAATTGAATACAAATGGAAAAGTATTTGAAGCCTAAACACACAATCCCTCTTTTTATTACTTCTATTCTTCTTTTCTAGATATAATAAAAACCTTTTCACAATGTTTATCTTTTCCCTCCAAAACTAAAGAATTGTCCTTATTGTATGCTTTTTGTTTATAATGTCACCAAGTGTATTGATAATAGCAAACAATTTTAGTCTGTTTAAGCAATATATTAACTTTCATATTGTAGGGTACTTATGTCAAATCGGTCCTAGTGCACAGTCATCCATCAGACTACTTTGCCATACAAGCCATGAAGGTTAGATCTGAGATCAAGGAGAGTGCAAAGACTAACCGTGGCCAGCCAGGCCAGATAGTCACAGACAAACTTTGTCTTCAATCTAAAGAGGTGAGTTAAAAAACTAAGCAAATATTAAGATTTACCAGCAGTTATAGCCTAGTTTGAGAAAACGGTGACAAGGGGAGTAATTGATGAGAAGTCTTCAAGTGTCATACCTTTCTTTTTACAAATCATATCATGTCTGCAGTGTTAAATCTATGCATAATAAACACTTGTAGATGTTTAGAGAAAGCGTGGTAAAGGGAATGAGAAGATAAAATGAACATATAGACTGCTTCTGAATTTGTATGATGGAAAGCTTAAATACACATCAACTCAAAGTATACTTTTTCCTTCAAGGTTATTGTTGCTGCTGGTCCAGTCCAACTATTGAAGCAAACTGTAAGACGTGCTAAGAGGGGTAAGGTACAGAAGAACCCATCTACGATCAGAGACATTCCTATCCCATTCCCAGATGAGTTTTCAACCAATATCATCTACGACAATGAGTTGCTAGAGAGTCGTATTCTTATCTTCGCCACGGATGATGGTCTTCTCCTTCTTGAGGGAGCACACACCTGGTTTATGGATGGTACACACTCAACAGCCCCCTCTCAGTTCCAACAACTGTTTGTGATTCGTGTGCCACTTGGTGATTCTTGTGCCTCAGCTGTTTATGTACTTCTGCCTTCCAAACATCAAACCGTTTATGAAGAGATGCTGACTGCCCTACTAGATGTCTGTCTTCAGCGAGGTTTAAGACCCAGCCCAGAGCGCATCTTGGCAGACTATGAAGTAGCTATACACAATGCTGTCAGAACTGTCTTCACCAACAACATCCATATACAGGTATACAGACACTTAATAATAGGTCACTTTTGATAAACTTTGTTTATCTTTGTAAAGTTTAGCCAATGTAAACTGTTTGTAAAAGTAGAAATTGCTAATCATAAGCATCGTCTCTGTACCATTTCCCTCATATAGACGTCTTCTGACGCCTCTGCAGCAGACGGCTTTTTGAAAACAAAGTGACAAAAGAAGATATTGTCATGTGCGGGAAAGGGTTAATGTCACATTGTTACCATTATATGAGAGTGACTCTTATATGACATACTTGAAATTTTACAACGGAAATTAGTTAATAACAATATTTTAAATTTTTAGGGTTGCTTCTATCACCTAACTCAGGCCACCTGGAGAAGAGTTCAGGCAGAGGGTCTGCAGTCCGCTTACAACAATGATGAAGATGTGAAATTTTTCTGTGCGAAGCTTGATGGTCTGGCATTCCTGCCACCCAACGACGTGAAAGACGGCATGGCGATCATTAGAGAACAAGCTACTGAAGAACTACTGTGTCTGGTAGAGTATTTTGACTCGAATTATGTAAATGGTGTACTCCGTGCAGTTGTCGCAGCCAATGGGCATATGAGATTCCGTCGGTCAGCTCCCAGGTTTCCCCCAGATATTTGGAATGTGCACAACGCTACAATACAAGATATTGATAGAACGAACAACCAATGTGAGTCGTGGAACAATGCGTTCAAACATCTTGTGGGACACGCTAACCCTTCCCTTTGGAACGTTATTTCGTGTATTGGCAAAGATGCGTGTATGGTGGCAGCAGATGTTCTGCGTTGTGACCGTGGTGAACCCCCACAGAAACGGGTGAAGAAGGCAACAAAGACACACCAACAACGGCTGAAAGATCTTTGCCTTCAATATGTACGTGGAGATAAGTCCCTTGAGGAATTCTTGTCAGTGATTGGACAACTTATAAGGATAAGATAAACACATGAGTGTCTAAATATGGTAGAAAGTGGTTAGTTAAACTGTGAAAATGTAAAATGTCCTAGAAACTGTGTGCTGAATATTTGTTAGTTAAACTGTGAAATATAAAATGTCCTAGAAACTGTGTGCTGAATATTTATTAAATATATTAAAAATGATTTAAATTACTTATTATGTTATTTGTCTTTTTAGTGCAATGTTATTTTAGCCTTAGACACCTTGGATATCTCGTACTGTCATACATTATGATTACCCTGCTAATCCTATTGAGGGGATTTTGACTACCCTAACAATTTGGTCGAGGGGATTTTGACTACCCTAACATTTTGGTCGAGGGGATTTTGACTACCCTAACATTTTGGTTGAGGGGATTTTGACTACCCTATCATTTTCAGGGTGAGGGGATTTTGACTGAGGGGATTTTGAGTGTCTCCCCCATTTTCTTTGGGTGGAGGTAATGAAAATTCAAGCTATCGAGTCTCGTATAAAAATACAATTTAATATTCATATATTTATTCAAACCTTTCTCTTTTCTTGCTTCATTTTCCTATAAACTTCTTGTCGCATTTGTTTGTTCTTTATCTGTGATATGTTTGGCTTAGGAAGGGATTCAACTGGTTCGTCCATCATCACGTTGTTTGTTGACGCCATTTTGATTTCGCAATGTGGGAGAAACCTTTTGTGCATAAAAAAGCAAGGAACTATATAGAAGTCCTTGTAAAAAAGGTATACGCCCAATTTTTAAGAGGCAATAAGATATAAGTATATCATTACTGAAATAATTATTAAATGAACAGTCGAAATTATGTACAATATGGAATATAATAGATACGAAATTCTGAATGCTCCCCTCTTCTCGATAAAGGCGAAAGTTCACGTAACCGTCTATTAATAACTGAATAATTTGGGATTTTCCACCTGGTGTATTTGTTTTGATTGGTTGACTAAAAAAGCTACTACTCTGATTGGATTGGAGCGTCAGGAAATGACGTCTATTTCTAGAACATTCTGGTATTTTAGAGACATTTCCCGAGGCACCTGTCAGTTGGTATAGTGTGAATCGTGGTAGTTTCACAGAAGTCTGATACAGACACTGCAGTGATAAGACGTGTAAACTGTCCGGATACTTGCCTTTTTAGTGCTAAAACATACAACAGCAATATGGGAAAGGATTATTATAAAATACTCGGAGTGCCGAGAACTGCCAACGAAGTTGAAATTAAAAAAGGTTACAGGAAAATGGCGCTGAAATATCACCCAGACAAGAACAAGTCGCCAAATGCTGAAGACAAGTTTAAGGAAGTGTCGGAAGCGTATGATGTTCTGAGTGACAAAAGCAAAAAGGAGATATATGATAAATACGGCGAAGATGGACTGAAAGCTGGGGGTGGTAACGGTGGAGGATCAAACGGCGGGTATCATTACGCTTATCATGGCAACCCGCACGAAACATTTAAAATGTTTTTTGGTGATGAAAATCCATTTGAGAACTTTTTCAATTTTGGTGGACCAGGTGGAATGGGACCTGGCGGAATGCCAGGACAAACACGATTCACTCATTTTGGAGGGCCAGAATCAATGGAAACTGATGATGATCCCTTTGGACGTGGTTTCGGTATGGGTGGAATGGGCGGTATGCCACGCCATAAAAAGCAGGACACCGCAGTTGTAAGAGAGTTGCAAGTCTCCCTTGAAGACATTTACAAAGGCACAACTAAGAAATTAAAAATAACGCGAAAAGTATTGAATCCAGATGGCCGAACAACTCGTATGGAAGATAAAATATTGACAATAGATATAAAGTCTGGTTGGAAAGCTGGAACCAAAATAACATTTCCAAAAGAAGGAGACCAGACACCAAATAATGTGCCAGCTGACATTGTGTTTGTAATAAAAGATAAACCTCACCAAGTGTTTACTAGAGATGGTAGTGACATCAGATATAAATCAACAATATCATTGAAAGATGTAAGCATACCGTGACTTGTATATTTTCAGGAATGAATTTCATTTGTTGCAAATTTGTGAGATACGAATTTGATGTACCATTTCCAAAATTATTGAACATTTACGGTTCATATATAATATAAATTCTACTTGTTGGAATGTAAGTTTGTATCATACATGTTCAACAAATGAAGTTCATTTCGTACATTTATATTATTAATCTACGCATGTTTAAATACGGAACAGAAGAAATAACATACTTTGCTCATCTGCATATTTAGTTAAATTGAATTGCTACAGTACTTTTTTTATCACATTAATCTATTGTAAAATGTCCGAAGCTGAAAAATACCGTTCACGGGAATACACGACGAATGTCGCAAATCGAGTTATGCAGCAGTGTGGTCCACAGGGTTAAAGGCTTATACCAGGGCTTTTACCAGCAAAGTGTCCCAGAATTTGATACCTTTTTGCACTCGTATCGGCAATTTTGCAAAACACTTGATTTGAAAGTGATGTATTTGTTAATCTTTGTTTAAGTGCATGTCCAAATCATTAGATAAATTGGGCTGTGATAAAAAATATTTTTACGCATAATGGAAGGGTTAAAAACTGTAAAAGTTTTGTCTTTCTAAGAAGAATGAAACTGCTGTCCTAGACTAGAGTAATCTGGGAAAGTTTTGAATAGAAGATATATAAAAAAAAATACTATTGAAAATATGATAATCTCAAATGACTCGTCAAAAGTATATGTATGATACAAGGTTTGATTTTTTTTCCCCCTAAATTAATAAGAAAAAGATGAAACTTCCATTATAAACTTAATAAAATTATCCATTAAAGTAAGAGTGCAACAAGTGTCAAATGGCTTTTTCTATCAATAAATGACTTCCAACAATGCTTAACTGATATCTTTACTCGATAGACTGGCCTAAAGTAAACATTAAACATTAAAAGTGGAAGTTTCTGAATTTTGTTATAAATATGTTTTGCAAATTTTATGTTTCAGGCCCTATGTGGAACTACTCTACAAGTTCCAACTATAGATGGCAGAAAGATTCCTCTACGACTACATGAAATTATTAAGCCCAACACCGTGAAACGTATCCAAGGTGAGGGCTTACCACAGCCAAAACAAGCTGCAAGAAGAGGAGATTTAATTGTGGAATTTGACATTAAATTTCCCAGTAAGATGACTTCAAGTGCTAAAGAAATTCTATCAGACTGTTTGCCAGATTCTTAAATTGAATTTGCAGTTATATTATGTCAATGTGATAAAAGTTGTGACGTGTTTTTCGTGAATAATGTTTAACGATTGTTGTCTAGAGGGCATTCATTGTATAATCGCAGCATTCAAATATTCAGAATGTTTTTGCGGTTACATGTTTGTTTAGTTAAATTTGCCACCAAGGAATTATTAAGTTCAGTTAACCTGTATTAAGTTAACAGAAACACTTTTTATTTATAAGTGGTTTTAATTCATACCTGCCCAACAGACACCTTCAGCTTGAAATCCATTTTATTCTTAATTTTAGTCAGAAGTTACTTTGAAATGCTTTCTTCGATCATAAAATAAATATTGTGGTAAATGATCCGTTATAAAAAGTCTGACATGATGTTACAACTAGTAACAGTTGCAACATCGCAAATAAATGCATTGTTTTTTAAAGAAAATTTACACATTTGTGGTTTTACTTAATTTTCATGGCTCATTAGCCACCAAGCAATTACTTTAGATGTAGACATCATAGGGAAAAAACTAATACCAAAGTGTGACACACTTTTGAGATGTCTTTTTGAAGTTGTCAATTTTTCTGTTTTAATAAATGAGAACTGCGATGCAGTAAAGCAACTGCAATACCTCAATAACTATATAAAAAAAAATCCTCAAACCCTGGATTGATGTATAACACTTGTAGTCTGCCTGCTGGAGTGGTATCTTATTTATAAATGATGATTGAGTGGTTATTATTAAGAAAGCAATCAATTTGTATGCATTGACTGAATAATTACATTTGCATTAACAGTATATGCCAAGATGCAAGATACGTTTGGGGGAAATTGAAGGTAGATAATAATGTAATATTTTGGCATTGATCTTCATGAGAAATTTTGGCATGATAATTGAGGATACATAATGTAATGTATCGCTTAGGTTTTGATATGCCAAAAAATCACAAAATATATTTATTAGAACTCAGATGTTAATTAAACAGTCTTCTTGCTGTTGAAAATTAGTCGCTGAAAAACTTATATTGAATGAAAAAAAAACATTTATAAAGTTGATGAAAAATAATAAATATGACAATCTAAATATTTTGAACAAGATTTTTTTTCTCACGTTGGAAATTCATTTTTCGAAATCCCCTGTAGACATTTTCATTTCTTGCAACGAAATCCCCTGTAGACATTTTCATTTCTTGCAATTTCACTTGACTGCTATGTCTCAAACAGTGTAGAGACCCAGGTACATTGAGACTCAAGTTTAGTAGCCGAAGGCTAATGAAAATGACTGTTGATTACCATTCCGGTACACTGGCTGCCCATTTTACTTCATTTATATTTGTTCAAACAGCACATGATTGGTTACCTTTTTTCGATTTTTTCCATAAAAATAAACCATTTTATATATATTTCGTGAAGAGCAAAGGATGTAAAGGTTGACAATACGTGATATAGGATGATCGGGAAAAGACGCTGTATATGTCTTAAACTATTTTTAAATTGAATGGACAGCATCTTATTATATTATCGTTAACAAATGAAATCTGAATGCTTCGGTATTAGGTCACATTCACCAATACGTGAAAGAATATATATTTAAATTGGAAAGGTAGACTTGAAAGGAAGTCCCCACTCTAAAGTAGTCAGAACTTAAATATTTGACGTTGCCATTTGTTGCAATTTTAAGCGGGAAATCTCTTGAAGTGTAACCTAAGGGCGTAGCCCAAGTTAGAAAATCTCTTTTTCAATATATTATTTTGGCATGTTCATATATATATATATATATATATTATATATTATATAACTGTACCCTTTAAAATAAAGTGTGTTGTGTCAAATGTAAACATGGTAAAAATGCAAGCTGTACAAATGGCCAAAGTTTTTATGCAGCAAGTTGAACTCGATAATGATTTATGTTCTCTATTGCATGTACATGTACAAAAATAGGTATAAACATAATGCTGAAAACTGTTGTGTACATTAATATGGTGACTGTGCCATAAGATATAGTCCAAAGTTATTTTGGGTGCTTACAATATAAATGTTATAAAAATAAGTATTAATTCTGCTCAATATTTTAGTAGATGTGAATACGTTTTGATATATATATATGTATATATATGTATAAAATACTACACACATTATGTGTACTTTACCTGTACAGATTGTTTCGAGTGACGCATCGTTTTCTGTGTTTCGAATGTAAAATGAAAAAGTTGTGTTATGTACATACTCATAAAATCATAGATCTCATTAAAATTTGAATCGTGAACTGTAACTGTTATTGAAGATTGATAATGTTCAAATAAAATATAATAAAAAATCTTAAAGGATATTTGCATATCTTCATGATTTTGGTCTTCAATTGTGTTTAGAGAAAATTAGTTTTGGCTCACCTGAGCATAGCTCAAGTAGAGTTATTCTGATGACTCTGTGTCAGTTGTCTATTCGTCTGAACTTTTTGTTGTGTGCACTCAGGAGCTGCATGTTTCATTGGATCTTCACCTAATTTGCATAGTAGTAATATAACCATAATATCTGACAGGTTCAACTGGCCAAATTAGATAACAGTAAATATAAGTAACTCCCCCTGTCTTTAAGTGCAGATATATGTAAATATGAAAACAAGGGTTAAATTATTTTTATATGTATTGCAAGAGTATTTCAATGTGAATTTGTGTGGAAAATTTTATCGCTCTATGTTTACGGAAAAACTGATGAAATGGTTGATTAAATGTGGTAGAGGTCGTACACCAAAAGCACACATTAATACCGGGTATGGCCACCTTGAGCATCGAGGACTGCCTGGCGTCGTTGGCGCATAGAACTGGGCTTTTGGCGGGCCATTCATCAATAAATGCAATGTTATTTGTCCTGAAGGAATTCACAGTATCTAGCTGTATGGCTTGTGGCATTGTCCTGTTGAAACAGTGATATTGGCATTATTTTGTAAGTAGGATGACGTGCCTCGCAAGAATCTCATCTCGGTAGCGTTGGGCATTCAAATTCCCATCGATCACGACGAAAGGTGTGCGATAACATTGCGCAATGTCTGCCCAGAACATGGTGGAACCTCCACCCCCAAAACGATCTCGTTCAAGTACACAGCATAACGTTCATTTCTTCTACGGTATACTCGAACCCTGCCATCGCTTCAATGAATGGAAAATCTCGACTCGTCGGAGAAGAGAACGCTATTCCATTGTTGCCCTACACAGCGATGGTGTGCACGTGCCCAATAAACACGATTTACACGGTGACATCGCGTCATAACACAGCCAACGTAAGGACGACGTCCAAGTAGACCACCCTCGCGCAGACGATTGCGTACAGTTTTGTTAGATATTCAGTTGTTATGTGTACCAGGGGTGTTAGCGGCAGTGGCAGTTAAGACACGATTGCGTAGGTGGGTATTCATGATCTAGCGGTCTTGCCCATGCGTCGTGACACGTGGACGTCCACTACGTTGTAAATCTTCCATACGTTCTGTTGCTTGAAAACGTTGCCTAAGGTTTCGAAAAGCACGACTAGAAGTGCCAGCAACCTCATTCGTCGCAATACCAGCATTAAGCATGCCAATGGCACGTTCACGTAAATTTGGTGGAAAAAAGAAAGCAAACTGAATAAATTTCAATTGTTTTTAACGTCTTTTTCTTATTGACAACAAAGTCTATAAAATCATACTGAAAGGTTTTATTTCATAAACACGGATCATGTTGGTCCGTGCATGCACGAGGAAATCGACGTAAACGTTTTCTTTTTTGTGTAATGCGTACAATCCAGTTACAGTTGGTTTTATTTGACACATAATCGTTCGCCCGAACATATGTAGGCCATTTGGCATGTTGATTTCTTTTCATAACAGTAAAAAGATATGTATAGAAATCGGAAGCTGCATTTTTTGTTCAGTGTATAATTATCTGGAGTTGAATCGTTGAAATTCTTGCTTGATGAGTTGGACAAGTGAAGAGTTCAGATGACTCATTTGAATTGTATATATATATTTTTTTAAGAATATAACTATTTTTTAAATAAACAATAATTCATTCATTGTTTGTGATTGTTTGCACATTATTAAAAGGAACTTTAAAGCGGTACATTCTTTTTTTTTTTGATGAAATAATTGAGAGAGATTTTGAGCAGCGGAGATGTATAATTGGTAGTTTTTTCTGGGAAGCATGTGTCGATCAATACTCTATCAAAAAGTCAAACGTCACAATATGAAGATTTGTTTGTCAAGCTTTCATATAGTTTGTTCATGTTGATAACTTTTATGTGGAGATGTGGAAAGGAATCCTGGACCACCACGTTACCAGTTTACAAAATGCCCTGTAAATGACAATTTTTACCAGGGTCATCAAACATTCAGTCAATTTTCACAAGGAAGGCAGAGTGTATCATGTTGTTTAGCATTTTTTGCCAATGCATTATTAAAACCGTTTGATAGCTACTGTTGGAAAAGTATTGATATGGACTCTGTATTGTATGCAGGAGATTATTTATACAGATATACAAAATAAATATCAAACACACCACTTTCTTTTCTAAATCCCAATGAATTGTCTTCTTACTTAACATATCGGAAATCTAACTAAGTTTTCCTGTTTCCCGAACCTACATTTTCGAATTAACACAAGCAGCGAGCCTTCCCTCAGGCCCTTTAGGCCTTTGATTTTTTTAATCTAAAATATATGGTGACCCATTTTATCACCCTGTACTAGGTCTGTGGGGGTCGGGATGGGCCATTCTCTAACAAACCGTACAAATAATTGACATGCATGTTTATATATATTCAAGTATGTATAACCAAGGAGCAAAAAAAGCTATGCATATTATACCAGCTATAAAAATGGGGATTTTTTATGTCTTTACAGTTATAATGGTTGCATAAGACATAAGTCATTTTATTGAGTTAAACTTTATACAGTTTCTCGCCATCATATACATATATAAAAATAAACAAATATTTCATTACATGACAGTTATGCCATTTACTTTTAACTGATCTCTGCCATAGAAGACGTTTTAATCATTTTATAAAACTTGTATATATTTGTGTCATCAACAAAATCATGAGGACGAACATAATAATGCACGATTTAAGAAATAATATTTGAAATTGATCGCCTTATTATAAAAGCTTCGGAAATAAATTTGCTTAAATTTAGAGGTTCTCTTATTATTTGTAGATTGCAATAATGTTAACATTTCATAGCTACTGTGCAAGTTTTGGTCAAGCTATATTGCGAAACGTTGGCACAAGGCCAGGACTCCGATTTTGTGAGTTCAAGAATTGATATAAAACATTGCGGTTACATGGTAGATTAAGTTCCAACAAAATAAAGGTAAAAATAGTGCAATTTCCGATGACTCTGAACTTGTTGGTGCAAGATAGAATGACCAAACCAGTTACTGTGTCAGTTTGCCAGTGAAACACAAGAGTGCTGAGTGCGCGTATTATGATAAATGTCTAACTAATGTATTTTATAGGAGTTCGTGTAACTCTGATATTCATTATCCGATCTGGCCAGTTAAATAGCTTGTTGGAGATGCTGTCATTATATGAATACTGTGTGGGTTGGTTGAAGGTGCAATATAGTGCACACAGGTAATGTCAAACAGTGGATTTTTGAAGATTAAGGAGCATACGTTTAAACAATTTTAACGGGTGAGCATAGGTCGTAAAGAAAAAGCCCTTATTAAGTCTTTCAGCTGATACCGATGATCTGTGTTTAACATGTACAGGTAAATACTAAAGTTATGTTTGATTGTGAAACAATCATCATGCATTGTTTAATTATCCACTTACAACAATGGCCAGACACATCTTTGGCACAGTTCTGGTTGTTTACTATTTATATAAACAGACAACATATATGTTTATATAAAAAGCTTAAGTAGTAATTAAACGGTTAATATAGACAATTAGAACGATCAATATAGTTTGTATCTGGTCTCTGTTATATATGTTTATTTCCTCTATGGTGCGTAGCCATACAGTAATTAAGTGTTTTGGTCCCCACAGCCAACAACCATAAAACATTCCCGCGCATTTCGACTGGAAGGAAATGATAAACAAGCTTCCGCCTTAACGTGGACGTTCACCATACCCGTATAGTATCTTTTGGGAGACAATGCAAACTCACAGTAACAGTCAAGACACCTGCGGCCGGAATATTCTTGACAATCGTGCGAGATAATACACGGCTTTTATTGAAAGAGGGTGGGGGTATTTCCGGCGTTGTGGGATCCCAATCTCAATCTGCCCCTGCTACTGTATGCATGTTTCCCATCCGTCACACCTATATTCGTGTTGCCAAACATCGTGATGTGGAGGAAAACCATTAAACCCTTTATAGAAACACCTGAGTGTTTCCGTACTCCTGCAGTGTCTGTATGTATGCCACTGGTTTGCTTGCTTCATAAAACACGCATCAGCTCTGTACAACAGACTTGGAAAACCTGCGTCATCCAGTACCAGAAAACCGCATAGGATGATGGATGTTTTATTTACGCTTCAGGCGTGTATGATATAATGTGCGGTTTTTAATATACAAATTAACACCGTTAGTAATAAACATGATTCTATTTTATATGTTATTCCATTTCACGACTCGCCATTACCGTTTTAATACATGTATACCACATCCAATCAGATGGTTGTCCAATAACTCGCTAATAATTTTCGAATACTATTAATTAGATTCGTGAAATTGCTGTTCTAATAATAAATATGACGCACTCACATGGTTGTTATAACACATGCACGATTCAAATGGTTCTAAGATACTGTATTTAGATTGTTGTTTTGATATGCCACTTTCAAATTCACGCTCGCTTATACATCACATTCGGTTAAGATGCCGTTTCGCGATTCGCTAATATGGTTTAACCTATTTCAGTTTAAATTAATAACTACAGTATAGTATCCTCCGCAGGGAAGAACGTTAAATATCTATTTGTTAACATTCAATTTCCATTTTTTTCGACCCAATGGGTCTTTATCAAGGATGAAACACAAGGATGAAACACAATACGCAATATTATCAAGGATAAAACACAATAAGCAATATTATCAAGGATGAAAACCAGTAGCAATAAGCAATATTATCAAGGATGAAACACAGTTAGCAATATTATCAAGGCTGGAACATAGTTAGCAATATTATCAATGATGAAATACAGTTAGCAATATTATGAAGGACGAAGCACAGTTAGTAATATTATCAAGGATGAAACACAGTAAGTAATAATATCAAGGATGGAATACAGTAAGAAATATTACCAAGGATGAAATACAGTTAGTAACATTATGAAGGACGAAACACAGTTAGCAATATTATGAAGGATGAAACACAGTAAGCAATATTATCAAGGATGAAATACAGTTAGCATTATTATGAAGGATGAAACACAGTTAGCATTATAATCAAGGATAAAATACAGTTAGCAATATTATCAAGGGTGAAACACAGTTAGCAATATTGTCAAGGATGAAACACAGTTAGCATTATAATCAAGGATAAAATACAGTTAGCAATATTATCAAGGGTGAAACACAGTTAGCAATATTGTCAAGGATAAAACACAGTTAGCAATATTATGAAGGATGAAACACAGTAAGCAATATTATGAAGGATGAAACACAGTAAGCAATATTATGAAGGACGAAACACAGTTATCAATATTATGAAGGATGAAACACAGTTAGCATTATTATGAAGGATAAAACACTGTTAGCATTATTATGAAGGATGAAACACAGTAAGCAATATTATGAAGGACGAAACACAGTTAGCAATATTATCAAGGACGAAACACAGTTATCAATATTATGAAGGATGAAACACAGTAAGCAATATTATGAAGGACGAAACACAGTTAGCAATATTGTCAAGGATAAAATACAGTTAGCATTATTATGAAGGATGAAACACAGTAAGCAATATTATGAAGGATGAAACACAGTAAGCAATATTATGAAGGACGAAACACAGTTATCAATATTATGAAGGATGAAACACAGTTAGCATTATTATGAAGGATAAAACACTGTTAGCAATATTGTCAAGGATGAAACACAGTTATCAATATTATGAAGGATGAAACACAGTAAGCATTATTATGAAGGATGAAACACAGTAAGCAATATTATGAAGGACGAAACACAGTTAGCAATATTGTCAAGGATAAAATACAGTTAGCATTATTATGAAGGATGAAACACAGTTAGCAATATTATGAAGGATGAAACACAGTAAGCAATATTATGAAGGACGAAACACAGTTATCAATATTATGAAGGATGAAACACAGTTAGCATTATTATGAAGGATGAAACACAGTAAGCAATATTATCAAGGGTGAAACACAGTTAGCAATATTATCAAGGATGAAACACAGTAAGCAATATTATCAAGGATAAAACACAGTTAGCAATATTATGAAGGATGAAACACAGTAAGCAATATTATGAAGGATGAAACACAGTAAGCAATATTATGAAGGACGAAACACAGTTATCAATATTATGAAGGATGAAACACAGTTAGCATTATTATGAAGGATAAAACACTGTTAGCATTATTATGAAGGATGAAACACAGTAAGCAATATTATGAAGGACGAAACACAGTTAGCAATATTATCAAGGACGAAACACAGTTATCAATATTATGAAGGATGAAACACAGTAAGCAATATTATGAAGGACGAAACACAGTTAGCAATATTGTCAAGGATAAAATACAGTTAGCATTATTATGAAGGATGAAACACAGTTAGCAATATTATCAAGGATGAAACACAGTAAGCAATATTATCAAGGGTGAAACACAGTTAGCAATATTATCAAGGATGAAACACAGTAAGCAATATTATCAAGGATAAAACACAGTTAGCAATATTATGAAGGATGAAACACAGTAAGCAATATTATGAAGGATGAAACACAGTAAGCAATATTATGAAGGACGAAACACAGTTATCAATATTATGAAGGATGAAACACAGTTAGCATTATTATGAAGGATAAAACACTGTTAGCATTATTATGAAGGATGAAACACAGTAAGCAATATTATGAAGGACGAAACACAGTTAGCAATATTATCAAGGACGAAACACAGTTATCAATATTATGAAGGATGAAACACAGTAAGCAATATTATGAAGGACGAAACACAGTTAGCAATATTGTCAAGGATAAAATACAGTTAGCATTATTATGAAGGATGAAACACAGTAAGCAATATTATGAAGGATGAAACACAGTAAGCAATATTATGAAGGACGAAACACAGTTATCAATATTATGAAGGATGAAACACAGTTAGCATTATTATGAAGGATAAAACACTGTTAGCAATATTGTCAAGGATGAAACACAGTTATCAATATTATGAAGGATGAAACACAGTAAGCATTATTATGAAGGATGAAACACAGTTATCAATATTATCAAGGACGAAACACAGTAAGCAATATTATGAAGGATGAAACACAGTAAGCAATATTATGAAGGACGAAACACAGTTATCAATATTATGAAGGATGAAACACAGTTAGCATTATTATGAAGGATAAAACACTGTTAGCATTATTATGAAGGATGAAACACAGTAAGCATTATTATGAAGGATGAAACACAGTAAGCAATATTATGAAGGATGAAACACAGTAAGCAATATTATGAAGGATGAAACACAGTAAGCATTATTATGAAGGATGAAACACAGTAAGCAATATTATGAAGGATGAAACACAGTAAGCAATATTATGAAGGACGAAACACAGTTATCAATATTATGAAGGATGAAACACAGTTAGCATTATTATGAAGGATAAAACACTGTTAGCATTATTATGAAGGATGAAACACAGTAAGCAATATTATGAAGGACGAAACACAGTTAGCAATATTATCAAGGACGAAACACAGTTATCAATATTATGAAGGATGAAACACAGTAAGCAATATTATGAAGGACGAAACACAGTTAGCAATATTGTCAAGGATAAAATACAGTTAGCATTATTATGAAGGATGAAACACAGTTAGCAATATTATCAAGGATGAAACACAGTAAGCAATATTATCAAGGGTGAAACACAGTTAGCAATATTATCAAGGATGAAACACAGTAAGCAATATTATCAAGGATAAAACACAGTTAGCAATATTATGAAGGATGAAACACAGTAAGCAATATTATGAAGGATGAAACACAGTAAGCAATATTATGAAGGACGAAACACAGTTATCAATATTATGAAGGATGAAACACAGTTAGCATTATTATGAAGGATAAAACACTGTTAGCATTATTATGAAGGATGAAACACAGTAAGCAATATTATGAAGGACGAAACACAGTTAGCAATATTATCAAGGACGAAACACAGTTATCAATATTATGAAGGATGAAACACAGTAAGCAATATTATGAAGGACGAAACACAGTTAGCAATATTGTCAAGGATAAAATACAGTTAGCATTATTATGAAGGATGAAACACAGTAAGCAATATTATGAAGGATGAAACACAGTAAGCAATATTATGAAGGACGAAACACAGTTATCAATATTATGAAGGATGAAACACAGTTAGCATTATTATGAAGGATAAAACACTGTTAGCAATATTGTCAAGGATGAAACACAGTTATCAATATTATGAAGGATGAAACACAGTAAGCATTATTATGAAGGATGAAACACAGTAAGCAATATTATGAAGGACGAAACACAGTTAGCAATATTGTCAAGGATAAAATACAGTTAGCATTATTATGAAGGATGAAACACAGTTAGCAATATTATGAAGGATGAAACACAGTAAGCAATATTATGAAGGACGAAACACAGTTATCAATATTATGAAGGATGAAACACAGTTAGCATTATTATGAAGGATAAAACACTGTTAGCATTATTATGAAGGATGAAACACAGTTAGCAACAGTATGAAGGATGAAACACAGTTAGCAATATTATGAAGGATGAAACACAGTTAGCAATATTATCAAGGACGAAACACAGTTAGCAACAGTATGAAGGATGAAACACAGTTAGCAATATTATGAAGGACGAAACACAGTTAGCAATATTATGAAGGATGACACACAGTTAGCATTATTATGAAGGGTGAAACACAGTTAGCAATATTATGAAGGACGAAACACAGTTAGAAATATTATGAAGGACGAAACACAGTTAGCAATATTATGAAGGATGAAACACAGTTAGCATTATTATGAAGGGTGAAACACAGTTAGCAATATTATGAAGGACGAAACACAGTTAGCATTATTATGAAGGGTGAAATACAGTTAGCAATATTATGAAGGATGAAACACAGTTAGCATTATTATGAAGGGTGAAATACAGTTAGCAATATTATGAAGGATGAAACACAGTTAACTATATTATGAAGAATGAAACACAGTTAGCAATATTATGAAGGACGAAGCACAGTTAGCATTATTATGAAGGGTGAAATACAGTTAGCAATATTATGAAGGACGAAACACAGTTAGCATTATTATGAAGGGTGAAATACAGTTAGCAATATTATGAAGGACGAAACACAGTTAGCAATATTATGAAGGACGAAACACAGTTAGCAATATTATGAAGGATGAGACACAGTTAGCAATATTATGAAGGACGAAACACAGTTAGCAATATTATGAAGGACGAAACACAGTTAGCATTATTATGAAGGGTGAAACACAGTTAGCAATATTATGAAGGACGAAACACAGTTAGCAATATTATGAAGGACGAAACACAGTTAGCAATATTATGAAGGATGAGACACAGTTAGCAATATTATGAAGGACGAAACACAGTTAGCAATATTATGAAGGGTGAAACACAGTTAGCATTATTATGAAGGATAAAACACTGTTAGCATTATTATGAAGGGTGAAATACAGTTAGCAATATTGTGAAGGATGAAACACAGTTAGCATTATTATGAAGGGTGAAATACAGTTAGCAATATTATGAAGGATGAAACACAGTTAGCAATATTATGAAGGACGAAACACAGTTAGCAATATTATGAAGGGTGAAACACAGTTAGCAATTGTTTCATCCTTGATAAAGACCCATTAGGTCGAAATATTAGAACGCCACTGAGGTATTGGGTTCCAGCCCAGCTCGGCCGAAACTGAACACGATGTGAGAACGTTTGCTAGTTGTTTTGCAGTTCTACTCAGATTTATTCTGAGGTGGGCCTACACCAGTAAAACTGGATATGCGTTAAAATGGCTTTAAACATCGCTAAAAATGGTTAATGTCGTGCTAGCTTCTTGAAATTCCGTGGTCAGTTTCACGCTGTCAAAGACTTAATATTTAATTGTTGACTTCTGCATGATTCAGAATTACAATTTTTATCTAACCATTTTTTTTCCATTCGTTGCAAGGTCTTTATGCTACATATTGAGTACATGTATAAAGATACCTTGTTCTTTGCGGTAAACAGTATCAGTATTGGGTGAGTATCATGTCTTTGAATTGATAAAAAGCATATTTTGGCCGAGTCATCCATCTTCATAACATTACTTATATTGGTATCGTATGTTAAGTAGTAAAATATTAAATCAGTATGTTGGTATATTTTGTATACTGTTATTATGCTGGTGGAGGTCAATTTTTCAGTTTACATTCCTTTCTCTACACCAGGTGAGAGACATGGAACAACTATGAACCCTTGTGTAAATACTTATTCATCTTACTCATTTTAAAGACATTCGGTTTTGAACGTTGAATCTCCACTTGTTTTCTCTGATTGTATCACGACCTCTCTACGCCGTGTAGCGGTACGTTCGTGCGTATGTGCCTCGAGCATACGCGAACACAGCCTACACGCAATGTAAAAAGCATATCTAGGTTAAGTAGGTGCAATTGCAAAACTTCCACATAGCACAAAGAACGGTACCAAAATACCTCGTTTATTTATGTTACATATATCAGGTATATCAGCGAGCATATCTGACATGATTGATGCTGATAGGTAGCGGCATGACTCAGGCAGATGTTCTCTATACAGCACTACCGGTAGACAGGAACAGGAGGAACGGTGAGTCAGGTGTTATGGAACATGGTTTAGATATGGCAACCTGGGAATTTCGATAAAGAAACTTTTTTTTATAACTATGTCATCGATTCTAGCAACTTCTATCGTGAGAAAAACGTCACCCATCATCCAAGATTGTGTATGCATCATCCAAGATTGCGTATGCGAGTTTCTCTCTCTCTCTCGAGTGTGGACTCCTAAACATAATTCAAAATGCCCAGGTTTTATTACCTGTGAAAGTTTTGAATTCTTTACAATAAAAAAATTAAAAAGGCGTGATATGTTGTATGTTTTTGGTACTTAAACTATTGCATTGATTGAAACGTATTATATTTCGTAAACAAATTTGTATAAACGGAATTCATGAAATAAGTGTCATAAGGGCTAATGTATTGTATTGTATTGTTATGTCTGCAACGTAGATATTTTGCAGGTTTAAATTCCTCAATGAATCATTTTTTTGCGCAATCGCGTCTGTACCTTTCTTAAGCGTGTCTATGTCTGGAAAGTTCGCATGGTAGAATTTGCGTTATAGTCCTGATGACACCTTAAGAAACTGGAAGTTTAAATCCAAACAGGTGCGACTTTGGACTATATGTATAGTCATATTTTGCTGTTTGCGCATATATGTTGTGTATATGTGTGTGTGTGTTTGGTTTTGTAGTTGATTTCATTTTTTTTATTATCATAACAGCCGTACTTGAGTATAGATTAATTTATACACTAGTTATCATGTTTATGCAAATAAACTCTTGCCTGAGTATTGTGAAAACTTACAAACTGAATGAAATTCAATATTCAAAAAGTAAAGAAAAATGTCGATGACAAAATAATCGACTTGATGTACCTACTATCATTTCAAGTAGTAAATGTCAAATATATTGAATATGATTTTATATTTTGTGGAAATCTCCCTATAAAATTGATGAATGTGACGCTGTTTTTCTCTGATTATAAATTTATCTATAATCCTTTACACTACAAATTCGCATAACCTTCATGTATATGTATGATTTCATGTATATGTCAAAATGAGTGAATAAAGGTTATTGAATTTTATTGAAGAAACTGGAAGCCCAAAATAAAACTAGTAAGGATTCGCGACAGACATTGAGTGAAACTGGAAGACTTAAACAAAAAAGGTGCGGAAATACGATATAGACATATGGTACTCAGAGAAGAGGCACGCATCCCTATTTATTATATTATAATAAGTAATATTTCTAAACAGGTTAAACTTTGATGTATGTACGGAAATGAACATTCGAATTTACAGCCAAGTGACATTAGCTTCTTCAACACAGGTACATAGAACACTGTACGTACCGGAGGTCTGGTAGTAGAGCAGTGACCCTTGAATGTATGGGGTTTTGGCAGGTCATTAACGTTGAAATTGGTGTTAGAAGTTTCACCGTTTGATCCGTATAAGCCATATACTTTGAAAACGGTACCTGAGCACTTTGCCATATCTTTAAAGGTATCAGGGAAAAAATGTCTTAAACATAAAAAAATAGAAGCTCCCCTTACCAACGACATCATTAAGTCGACTTCGACTAGAACCGATGAATCAACAAATCGACTTAGACAGAATAATCTACAGGCACCATAGTCGTCTTATCCAGTCAGTTGTGAAGCACCGGGAAACGTCGTTAGTCTGCCGATGCTGTCCAGTGGATAAAATAATCGTCATTAAATGCCTAGAGCAAAACTGCGAGTGTAAATAAAAAACTTTTACTGAACTAAAAAGTGTTAGCCAATTTTACATTTTTGAAAAACCTGATATACTTACTATAAAATAGTTGGCCTACGAGAACTTCCTTGTTTGACGCGCATAATTGACGGACTGGGTGGTGAGACGTTTCACGAGTCTGCGTCCTTATATACGTAAGTGGCAACGTTTATGATGCTGTCTCATTAATACAAGGACGACTTTGATTATATAGTTCCTTGATTAATACAACTAAAACATTTGTGTCATAATATGCCCGAAAGAATGTTAAAGTAGAGTCTAAAAATATCATGCAATACAAACAGTAGTTTACAAAAGATTTATGACAATTGATTAAACAATTATTAAAATTGAATTGACGGAAAATCAACGCAGTACATAACTGGTTTAAACTGTCTGATAAAATTTGAAGCCCAGAAAGCAACGAAGTTGTGCGTTATGGCTAATGAAATATACACCACCAATCATGCCTCCGAACGTCTGCCTAAGCAACATTTTATTTTTGAGCGGCACTACAAAAGTGATTCCAATGATTCAGATTATAAATGACATCAGAAGCGAATTAGAAATAAAACAGCTGATGGCAATGGTTAAGATGTTTACAAGAGCCTAAATAGATACATACATTGACAAAATGCAAGCTTTGAAGAAAAGTAACCTGAAAGTGCCCCAGTGAGGTCAATCAAACGATTACATGTTAAAATTTAAATGACTGAACACTTTCAGACAATAAGAATTCTATTCCAAAAAGTATTACATGTACAGCTCATGGTGAATCGTATCGTAAAAAGCACAATACTATCACGGCGATAATTGCTTTACGTGCGTAGGCGTTCGCATCAACAACAACAAAAATATATTCTGTTGTCGTAATATGTCGTAATGTTGTTGATGTTTTCGTTACTTATTGATTGCTTAGCTCTTTGTGCAGAGATTACAGATTGCGTATTGGAACTGGAAGTGAGCCAGAGTCTACGTCGGCAAACTCAGCTATACCTCGGTGATGTACGTAACATTCAATTGGTTCGCATGTCAGAGCACAGAAGTAAGATTATAGATGACGTCTACATCAAGCAAAAATGGATCAGATAATTACTATCGATGTGAGAAACAAATAAAACTCCGAAGATCTTGGAACCGGGACCATTCTCAGGATACAGTGTTGTTTATAGAACGGCCTGGTGTGAATTTTCTATTTCACTGGCATTGGGGCTTACACTTTACGTCTCACGCACCAATTAATTTTGTACTGTTCCACATATAGAGACATGCACTTCTGGAACACTGGATACATTACCAATGGTTCTAAAAGTGATAGTCCTCTGTTGGTCCAAATATGCAGAAAAAAAACATGGGGTTGACCAGGTTGCTTTTTCACAATTTCGATGGTTTGATGGCACCCCTTCATTTTTGACAATTCTGCCCATTTATTGCAGTGTATCACTACGCATATTTAAACTGTTATAGCATCATCAAACAGTTCCCAGGGTCACCCAAACTTTGCAGAAATCATGAAAATGTTCCAATGTTCCCATATGCACAAAGAAATATGACATTTTATGCATTTTTAACAAAAAAATGGCCCAACCGCTTTACACAGCTCTAATTTCTTGGGCGTAATAATCTTGCTACCGTCATGTAAGGGAAGTAATTGTTCAGTGAGACCTTTAGTGCTAGCTACTGTACTAAACTGGCACTAAGCACACTAGGGAAAGGTGCGAAGATTTTTATGATTCATAGATAGTATGTTCTTGATTTCATTTCAAATTGAAATAATGTTATTATTCAATAGCTAAATAGGTACATATGCTTCGGAAATAAGATGTACTTTATAAAACGATCTTGGTGCATGTTAACGGTCGTGCACACTTTCTACAGTGAGTCAAATCTGTTTTAAGCAACCAATGAAGGGACGGAGCAAAAATGGCATTTTAAAACAGGTTGTTGTTTAATGCTGGTTAATGCGCGCTGAAAAATGTGACTGCTTAAGACAAGTGACTGCTTAATAGAGGTAGCCGCCTATGCAGGTTTGACTGTATGCAGCGTATATTAGTAACGTCCGAGCCACTGTAACGCCAGTACACAACGTTTTGTCTTAAGAAAAATATTCCTGGAATATTGTGTCAAATAATGAAATCTGTTCATGTTATGAGTCATGACACGGTGTTTGTCCTCTACATACGATGGAATGCATTTTGGACTAACACTGATTACAAATCACAATATTGACAATGCTCAATTACTACAGTCATTCCTGGATTGATGACTTCCTCCATCCACACAGTCATGTTTTGTCTGTTTTTGACGACTAAGATAAAAACCGCGATATTAGATCGAGATGTCTAAAGTACATGGTCTACATCTATGTATTAAATCTAGCGTGAATGTTAAAACAAATCTATCTCAACAATTACTTTTTTCATTTAAGCGCAAACAAACTGCCCATATCTAAAGAATACTTATCGAAATTTAACTATTGAAATGATATTATCATTAATTTGAATTGAGTATTTTCATACTTTGACTATCATTTCTATTTATTCTATTTGCACGGAAACATTTTTTGTCAATTAGATATAATTACATACGTTGATATTACTTTTTATGAACAATAAGTAGGTTTATTCAGCTTAATATGTTACGCCTGTGTTTTTTTTTGGTTATCTTTGAATATCACTAGATCCGCAATAACTTTTTGTTCAAGTTTTGACAGTTTTTAAACATATAATTTTATTATCACATTTGAAACTGTCATATATGGAGTATGCATGTCCATAATTTCAAGTTTGTAGTTTTCTATGTTGAATGATTTGGACAAACTCAATCCATTATTGATACCATGATAAGGACTTTATTATTTTGCAAATTTTATTTATGAAACCAAGTGAGTTAACTGTTAGCAGAGTATTTTTTTTTCTTCAAGAAAACCATCTCTGTTTCTTTTTCTTCAAAATAACAATTAATTTCTCTTTGGTCAATATTATTAAAACCTTCTGTGTGCATCCTACCTACATGCAATGAGTAATTAAACCGTGGGAGGATACAGTTTCCAAATGTCATCATTTTAAACTACGCGTCGGAGGCAAATGTGGTTTCTATATAAGTCTCCTATGTCATTATGAGATAACAAACGGAAACACAAACAGTATTAATCATGCATATATTAAATATAGAAAGTTTAATTATTAAGCTAAGTTCTCATTAACATCGGTTATATATAACTATCCTTTAAGAACCGCAGGGGTTGGTGTGACCGCCAGTTTATTTCCCCTTTTTATGACGCACATGTTTTAAGTAGTTATCTGTCTGGCAACTGAGATTAAAGTTGTAAAGTTGCCAAATTTTGACAAGTTGTAATAATACTATTAGTGCAGCAATTACAGTAAACGGAGTGTTTATGAAATAATAGCCATTGGTCAATCTAATACTTAAATAAGCTTAGTGGTTTATAGAAACAACTGTTAAATATAATGATATATATGCGTCAAATATTGATATATTGATTACAAGTTTATTTTATTTTCTATTTGTCCAGCAAACATATACAGATTGACATACATATTGTACACGTATAATTAATTGATAGTATACTAGTTTCAAATAATTTACGAAGTTCTAAATTTACAACCATATACAATCACAAATAATTGAAATTTATATAAGTAATTTTTTTCAACATAAATGGAGAGTATCAGAATATCTGGGAGCATTGTCGGATACTCGGGTAATAATTCCGCTACCCTCCTGTCTTCATAAATGGAGAGTATCAGAATATCTGGGGGCATTGTCGGATACCCAGGGTAATAATTCCGCTACCCTCCTGTCTTCATAAATGGAGAGTATCAGAATATCTGGGAGCATTGCCGGATACCCAGGGTAATAATTCCGCTACCCTCCTGTCTTCATAAATGGAGAGTATCAGAATATCTGGGGGCATTGCCGGATACCCAGGGTAATAATTCCGCTACCCTCCTGTCTTCATAAATGGAGAGTATCAGAATATCTGGGGGCATTGTCGGATACCCAGGGTAATAATTCCGCTACCCTCCTGTCTTCATAAATGGAGAGTATCAGAATATCTGGGGGCATTGTCGGATACCCAGGGTAATAATTCCGGTAACCCCCTTTCTTCATAAATGGAGAGTATCAGAATAGATTATCCGTGTGTATTCGACGTACGGTGGACTGGGAGTTGCCACGGTCGCCTGGGAGTGACCACACATGATAACTCTGTCAACTGACTGCTTAATGAACCGTAACTGCTGTATGCCCTGCCTATATAATACATTTAAACGGGATACATCACCAATCTGATTCATTCACTTCCCGCTATCAATTATATTTTTTTCTTCTGCATAAAAATGCGTTTCATACTTTACACCAACTCGGTACACCTAGTATTTTTTACAGTATAACGACCGAAAATAATCCCAAATTTGGTACATTTCCACCAGGTAAGTTCGTGTCGGCCTGTCCATAGTATATAATACATGTAATTTGCATTCTGACAGGTGTTATGAAGATTAGTTATTGCTCGCGGCTACCTCGCATGAATTACTTGAATGACGTAGTTTCAACAGAAGAGATAACCTATAGATAATACGAGCATGAAATATAAAGATGCTTATAGTACGAGTACACGGGTGATCCTTATCAATGTTTTCTCTGTCAGAAATGTTTGTGAACTCAACGTCTTCTTTCTCTTATACATTATGTTTCTCAGCATATTTACTTAGTAACCTTTCATACCGTCAGTCATCTTCACAACATGATACTTGTGTTGTTCCCTCTTCTCTATCACTTCATCTGGAAACAAGGGGAAAAGTAAGATAACAAAACGACATCAAAGTTACTTTAAACATATTTTATTGCCAAATAACACATAATTATATTATGCACGTAAACCATATACAAGCATAGATCACTGGGTCCAGCCTTAACGTCTCACACCACTATTACATTTCCCATAGAGCTCCATTGTAACATTAACGTCTCACACCACTATTACATTTCCCACAGAGCTCCATTGTAACATTTATGAATCGCTCTGCTGACAAGAAATGGACAGATGGACATTTCAGAGGAAGTGTTTTTTTGTAAGTTTCTATTCAACAAATATTTCAGAAGGCCGCCATACAAAGTTACACATAATAGGCTTTGAATATGCAGAGAAAATATTTTTTAAAGTTTCGCTTAACATGTGCTTTTCGCCCTGTGGTGGGTACATTTGTGGTCGAATCACTCTGTGCATGTTTGGTTAAGATTCAATGAAAAATGGGGTGTACAGCATTTTCGCTATACAACTCTGTAAAACAGTGATCCCTGTGGCGGCCCCAAATTTGACCCCAAGGACCCGACTTCAACAAACCTTTTAGGGTACCTCCATTCAATGCTTTATGTAAAATATATAAGGTCTATGTCTTAAACTTTCAGAAACTTTCAGAGAAAATAATTTTTGAAGTTAAAATGTGCTTATACGACCCGTGGCGGGGGCATTTGTGCTTGATTCACGCTGGTTCAAGAACTCGTCCGAGATATTGTAACTGTTGTGAAAGTTTAGTCAAGATTCAATGAAAAATGGGATGCTATCGAGTCTTAAACAATGTCCTTATAACAAGTGAACCCGTCGTTGGTCCATTTTTTTTAATTTCAGGAATCCGACCACAACAAACCTTTTAAGGAATCCCCATACAATGATATCTAAGGTTTAGACCTTGATTTTTTAAAAGTTTCGTTTAAAATGTGCTTATAAGACCTGTGGCGGGGGCATTTGTAGTTGAATGTCGTTGGTTCAAGAACTCGTCCGAGATATTGTAACTGTTGTGAAAGTTTAGTTAAGATTCAATGAAAAATGGGATGCTATCGCGTCTTAAACATTTTCCTTTAAACAAAATCAACCAGTCGGTGGTCCCAAATCCGACCACAACAAACCTTTTAGGGAATCCCCATACAATGCTACATGTAAAATATCTAAGATATAGACCTTGATTTTTTTAAAGTTTTGTTTAAAATGTGCCTATAACCCCTGTGGCGGAGGCATTTGTAGTTGAATGTCGTTGGTTCAAAAACTCGTCCGAGATTTTGTGGTAAATAACTGCTGTGCAAGTTTGGTTAAGATTCAATGAAAAATGAAGGTGCTATCGCGTCTACAAGAACATGGTTTACGGACGGACGAAGGACTGTTTACCATATTATAAGCCTTGCTGGCTTTTGGCCAGTAAAGCTAAAAAATAACATCCAGTTTCTGTAGCATGTATCTTTTTTAATTCAATGGTATTGTGAATTTCTAGTGTAATAATATTTCAACTATTCACTCACGATATGGTACGACCCAACAATTTTAAAACGACACAGAATTTTCTAGAAATCTGGTATCAGCATTAAATTTTCGGTGGTGATTTCTAACATGCTGACTATTTAACGCATGGTATTTAAAAAAACGCAATGCAATAGAAAGTCCTGGAAAAGTAGAAAAAGAGAACTAAAGTTTGATTGCACGGAGTATTCGGAGGAGATAATAGTGGTATATGTCAATAAGCTTTCTCAACAATAGAAATAGCCATACCCTTCAGATAAACTCAGTTTTCTCTCGCCAAGTTGTAGACACTATCACATGTTTTTAAGTGACCGATCCATTGATGCACTGTGCATTCGTTGTTTTATGCATTTGTAACAAATGCAACTACTCAATACCTAAACATGTTCATAATAACGACCACCTTGTCTACACACGTTCATAAAAACGATCACATCGTCTACACATGTTCGTGATAACGATCACCCCGTGTACACACGTTCATAATAACGATCACATCGTCTACACGCGTTTATAATAACCATCACCGCATCCACACACGTTATTTATAACAATCACATCGTCTACACACGTTCATGATAACGATCACCTCGTCTACACACGTTCATGATAACGATCACCTCGTCTACACATGTTCATAATAACGATCACCTCGTCTACACACGTTCATGATAACGATCTTCTCGTCTGCACACGTTCATAATAACGATCTACACGTTCATAATAAAGATCACCTCGTCTACACACGTTCATCAAAACGATCACATCGTCTACACATGTTCGTGATAACGATCACCTCGTGTACACACGTTCATAATAACGATCACATCGTCTACACGCGTTTATAATAACCATCACCGCATCCACACACGTTATTTATAACAATCACATCGTCTACACACGTTCATGAAAACGATCACCTCGTCTACACACGTTCATGATAACGATCACCTCGTCTACACATGTTCATAATAACGATCACATCGTCTACACACGTTCATGATAACGATCTTCTCGTCTGCACACGTTCATAATAAAGATCACCTCGTCTACACACGTTCATCAAAACGATCACGTCGTTTACACACGTTCATGATAACGACCACCTCGTCTACATACGTTCATAATAACGATTACATCATCTACACACGCTCATAATAACGATCACATCGTCTACAAACGTTCATAATAACGATCACCTCGTCTACACACGTTCATAATAACGATCTACACGTACATAATAACGATCACATCGTCTACAAACGTTCATAATAACGATCACATCGTCCATACACGTTCATAATGACGATCACCTCGTCTACACACGTTCATAATAACGATCGCATTGTCCACATACGTTCATAATAACGATCACATCATCTACACACGGTCATAATAACGATCTACACGTACATAATAACGAT
This sequence comes from Panopea generosa, assembly GCA_029582155.1. Lineage (NCBI taxonomy): Eukaryota > Metazoa > Mollusca > Bivalvia > Adapedonta > Hiatellidae > Panopea > Panopea generosa. Next base: position 62,888,103 of record CM055901.1, read on the forward strand.
CACATCGTCTACAAACGTTCATAATAACGATCACATCGTCCATACACGTTCATAATGACGATCACCTCGTCTACACACGTTCATAATAACGACCGCATTGTCCACATACGTTCATAATAACAATCACATCATCTACACACGTTCATAATAACGATCTACACGTACATAATAACGATCACATCGTCTACACAGTCATGTTCATAATAACGATCACTTTGTAATAACGATTACATTGCCCACACACGTTAAAAATAACGATCACATCGTCGATAGACGTTCATAATAACGATCACCTCGTCTACACACGTTCATAATAACGATCACATTGTCCACACACGTTCATAATAACGATCACATCGTCTACACACTTTCATAATAACGATCACATTGTCTACACACGTTAAAAATAACGATCACATCGTCCATAGACGTTCATAATAACGATCACATCGTCTACACACGTTCATAATAACGATCACATCGTCCATACACGTTCATAATAACGATCACATCGTCCACAGACGTTCATAATTACGATCACATCGTCTACACACGTTCATAATAACGATCACACCGTCTACACACTTTCATAATAACGATCACCTCGTCTACACACGTTCATAATAACGATCATATCGTCTACACGCGTTCATAATAACGATCACCTCGTCTACAAACTTTCATAATAACGATCACATCGTCTACACACGGTCATAATAACGATCACACCGTCTACACACGATCATAATAACGATCACCTCGTCTACACACGTTCATAATAACGATCACATCGTCTACACACGGTCATAATAACGATCACATCGTCTACACACGGTCATAATAACGATCACATTGTCTACACACGATCATAATAACGATCACCTCGTCTACAGACGTTCATAATAAGATCACATCGTCTACACACGTTCATAATAACGATCACATTGTCCACACACGTTCATAATAATGATCACATCCTTCACACACGTTCATAATAACGATCACCTCGTCTACAGACGTTCATAATAACGATCACCTCGTCAACACACTTTCATTATAACGATCACATCGTCTACATACGTTCATAATAACGATCACCGCGTCTACACACATTCATTATAACGACTAAGAAGCCTCCCCATTCTTGATTAATATTACCTACATCATTTCATTCATGGACAGTTGGTACCACATTATTACTAATACATGTTATCTGAGACTACTTCGTTAAAAGTTTTTAAATTTTGAATCAGATCTTTAAATTTCAATCATATGAAGACTGCGAAACTAATACCAAATTAAGTTCTAAAGACCTAATATATGTACATGTATATACAATGAGTCCGTGCGTTCAGATTACATTTGTACACACTATTATGTTTGAGCAAAGTAGAGTGACCGAATGATTCGGTTCGCCAGATACATTAACTCTGTAGTGAAATTCGAATGAAAAGTTTGTGTGTTTTGTCTGTACTAATCTATTTCAGCTTGACGGCGAATAAAGCTCAGATTATAATATAATAAGCTCTCTGGTCCGCTTCCTGGGTAGAACCAGTATTGAGTGTTGTTTTATGAGAGACATCGGATCGAGCCAGGATCGAACTCACAACCACGTGCGCGAGTGGCCAATACTCTATCTACTACACTCGTTTTTTGTAAATTTCGTTTGGTTTTCGTCTTTAATATGTCTTACTTTGCTTAAAATATCTAAAATCCATACAATTTGCAAAACAATGAGGAATCACACAATTAAATTTATTTTATTTTATTTTTGGTAATCTTCATACTTTGCTGATGTTTACTGGCATCATAAACAAGAAGTGAGATGGACATTTAGTTTTATTTAACTTATTTTTTTTCTAATTGGATTTGTGCTGTTTTGAGCCCCATCCAAACAGTTGTGTTCAGTATCGTAAAACGCAACTACGTTGTTTTTTGCTGCCTGGTTCCCTAAAGCTAAAGCGAAATGAGCGCAGCTTTGAGACTGAGCCAGCATCCAGGAAAATCAGCTTGATAACGTGGCGAACTCAGCACAAAGGATAGCGATAAAATAATCATATAACGTGAACATTCTTAATTTGTTATTCAAATTTTAGTAAATAGAATAATATTACAATAATAGTTCAATATACGTGTATCGTTTTAACATACTGTAGGAATCACACGGAGTTCATAATGACGGCTTGGGAAATTTGAAGATATAAGTCATGTAGATAACAAAAAAGGTGAATAAACCGAGATTCCCGGTTACTGATTAACTGCAAAATATCTGTATAGAGCGTTCACCTCTTTATTCTCTTTGTTTAAAACAAAGAAAGTTGTAAATAGTTTTCTTTATTTGTGTTAGGATAAAACAACTGTTTCGTTAGAAAAAAATAATAAAACAGCGAAAGATTGTTATTAAACATTGTTGAAACATCGCAACTTATTAAAAAAATGTATCTAATATCCACCATACTATATCTTATATCCACCATACTATATCTTATATCCACCATACTATATCTTATATCCACCATACTATATCTTATATCCAACATACTATATCTAATATCCACCATACTGTATCTTATATCCACCATACTATATCTTATATCCACCATACTGTATCTTATATCCACCATACTGTATCTTATATCCATCATACTGTATCTTATATCCAACATACTGTATCTTATATCCACCATACTGTATCTTATATCCACCATACTGTATCTTATATCCACCATACTGTATCTTATATCCACCATACTATATCTTATATCCACCATACTATATCTTATATCCAACATACTATATCTTATATCCACCATACTATATCTTATATCCAACATACTATATCTTATATCCACCATACTATATCTTATATCCACCATACTATATCTTATATCCACCATACTATATCTTATATCCAACATACTATATCTTATATCCAACATACTATATCTTATATCCACCATACTGTATCTTATATCCACCATACTATATCTTATATCCAACATACTATATCTTATATCCAACATACTATATCTGATATCCACCATACTATATCTTATATCCACCATACCATATGAAAGTGTGATATTTATTAAAACTATCTGCAGACAGAATATTCAAGCAAACTGACAACATTAGTTCTATATAATGACGGCAAAGGTTAGTTTGATATTCGTGGTTCGTCTTTCGATAGCCAACATGAAACGAATCTTAACCTAAACCTACCCAGTCTCCAACATTGAAGAGTTACATACTTCATAAAGACGAAATAAAATATCAATCTAACTTGTAACTGCTAAATATTACACCCCTTCCCAAACCCACTTTGTTTCAGTACCTATTTCCTATTTTATTCGTTTAAGTACATACAATATTTTCATTTTTTAAAACTACTGATATTTATTAACATCACTATTGTTAATAACAACCCATGTTATATATATTTAATAAGGTAATATCATATGTAGTCGAACATCTAACCATAATGGATTGTTTTAACCCTAATGATGTCCGAGACACATCAATTAACAACTTGGCGAAACATGCGACAGTTTCATTTACACTTGTACGAAGATAAATAACCCTAAGGCTTTTTGACAAAACAGAACAACGTACATATTCATCTTCCAGTATACCAGCTATCTGCTCTACTGTGGAGACAGACTTCAATTAGCATCAAAGCGGCCGCAAAGACGCTTAATTAGTTGCTCGACTGGTTCAAATGAAAATCTTCTTTTTTAGATAACATACGATAGTTTAAAGTCTTTACTAAGTTTACTAAACTGCTTTATTATTATTATTTTTGTTACTAAGCACTAACTATTTCACACGGCATTGAACAGAAAGGACTGGCGACCTGTCCTTTTTACAGTGACTAGACTGTACAGATATGCGTGCTAAGGTATGGAGAAGGCTAGGGGAGAGATTCCGCGAACTCAACTTTGCTGAACATGACCTTTATGGAGGCGGCTCTGTGAAGGTCTAGGGCGGGATCTGCTGGGATGGACGTACAGACCTCATTGTCCTTGATCGGAGTACACTGTATACCCAGCGGTATAGAGATGAGATTCAGGATACCCAGGTACGATTTTATGCTGGTGCAGTGGGTGATAGGTTCATTCTAATGGACGATAATGCCCGTTCTCATGCTGCCCATACTGTCCGGGACCTTCAGAGGAAGGGGATTGCACGCCTGGACTTGCCAGCCCGATTCCCCGACCTCAATCTCATCGAGCATATGTGGAATTAGTTTCAGCTTGGAATTTTAGCCCATCAAGTCCAGCCAAGAAGTATCCAGGAGCTTGTTGCCATGCTGGTCCAAGAATGTCTGGAACAACATCCCACAAAAGGCCATCAGAAACCTGATAGGGAGCATGAGGATGCGTTGCCAAGCTGTAATTAACAGCAACGGGTCACATACTCGATATTAATCCCATACCAGTTAGCTCCGTCAGCTGTTTGGCAAACTATTTATTAAAAATCTCTATTTTCAATAGTTATCTTACTCAAAGGCTTAGAATAAACAAAACACAAACCAATTCTAAACATTTTGCCTGCATCTTAAAAGAGAATATTAAATGAAAAGTACGAACACTTTTCATAACAATATTGCAACTATAACGTAAAACATATACATGGTTGTACTACACGTCAGACAACAGCGTGCACCCGCCTTGTACGCGGAAGGTCGTGGTTTCGTTCCCCGGTCAGGTCATACCAAAGACTTGAAAAATGGTACTCGAAGCTTCCTCGCTTGGCGTTCATCATTTAGAGGACTGTTACAGGTCTTGTCGGACTGGTGTTAGTATAATGTTACTGTGTGAAGTATCATAACGTGTGTCTGCGGCATGATCCAAAGTTTACATCAAATTACCCTTGTCTTTTGTTTTAGATGTATCTAAAGGCACAGACGGCACTGTTGAAATATATCTGATATATGTTCATGAATCAATATGTCCACCTTTATTATGTATTACCATACGGAAATATTGATATCAATGTAATGCTAGTTTTGAAGATATGAGTAAATAATTTAAATATATATATATATCTGTGTGCGTGCGTGCGTGCGTGCGTGCGTGCGTGTGTTTGTGAGTGTGTGAGTGTGTGTGTTGATAGGTGTGCTTGGATGTTTTTATGCATACTATGTTAATCGATTAACAGCTTGTGTCACAGGTGATCACACGTGTGCTGAATCTTTCAGCAGTCCCTTTCCAATTAAAGGTTTGCACACATAATGAGTTATTTCGATTTCATTGTTGCATATATATGTAGATATATATAAACCGGGCCCGATTAGCTCAGTCGGTTACGCGTCTGATTATCAATCCAGGGGTCGTGAGCTCGAATCTCCCGCCAGGCAACAGTCTCCGTGATGATTGTGGCTCATTATCATTCGTCTCTCACCACTGATTCAAGTGGGAAAGTACTTGCGGAGACGGGGTGTGCTCGAGTACTGGTTAATCCCAGGAAACAGTGGTTCGGTCAACTGATCGTCTATTAGCCCTCGATGGCATAAAAATGACGCTAAATATTCAATCAATCAATCAATATGCAGATATAGTGTCGTATGTTTTATGTCAATATAATTATAAGACTTGTGTTCAGTAAACAAAATCATAAAAAAATGCTTTAAACTGATTATGGATCAACTATCAGAGTGTGAACCCAGGGTCGTGGGTTCGATCCTCCACCATGACTATATGTGGTGCTCTTAAGCAAGACACTTTATCCGAATATGCTTATGCATTATTACTTGTTATACCCAGTAAGACTTAGAGCCATTGTGTAAGTTGTAATAACTTGTTTCTTAATCGGGATAAAATAAATAAGTTTAAATAGAGACCTGCGTTGCTATTCTCGTATTTGTATACTGCATGCACGTGGGCCTTTATACGTTAACATACTGATAATTACGCAGAACCTAAAAAGTATTTTACGGTTTTGTTGGCTAACGCTGGTAAACGGCAAACTAGATACACTACAAAATTAAACGTCTCAATTTGTATCATAGTGTTGAGAATAAGATCTTAAATTATACGATTTTTTGTATATAAGATAAATGATAGATAACTTGCCAACTTTTTGTAGCCTTGGTCCGTGTCTATTTTGTTAAATAATGAATCATTTGTGTTACAGTATACGTAAATGACATTGTCGTAGGGGCGTTTCAATTATTGGGCGATGGTGGGAGGGCGAACCTGAGGAGAGAGTGTGTGAGAAAGCACTTTCAGGCCTCAAAGTATATGATGAACCTGAATATTGGGGGCGGGGAGTCCCCCTTAACCCCCGGCTCCAATGCCTATGAAGAAAATGAGTGCGTGAAGGTCTTTGTAAAACTATGCGGTTTGCCAAAGTTATATCAGAATAACAGTTGTCGTTGTGTGTTTTATGGTGTTTAAAGTCGCTTCCAACAATTTTCGACAGTGTCTACTTGAGACAGTGTTCTAAGTGCTGTCACACTAGAGTATCATGCCGCAGATACATAGTATGATACCCAAGCCAGTCAAATTATACCGACAATGGGCCGACCAGACCTAGAATTATCCTCTAAATGCTGAGAGCTAAGCGTCTAAGATTTTAGTACCACATTCTGGACTATTTCGGAGATCTAACCCACAACCTTCGGCACGCGAGGCTGACGCTATACCAATGGACCACCGCTGCGGTTCAGAATATTAGAGTAGTATATATGTTAAATTTTATCAGAATCGTATATTGGCATATGCATGTGAGTTATATAACGTACGCAAACAACTAGAATTAAACTAAATTAATTCGACGATTATTTCGACATGTAATCCATTATGAAAAATAAATATGAAAATGTCACTCGATTAATTAATTGTGACTTATGTTGACATTAATAGTAACTGCTTAATTGATCTGCCGACGACATTTAACTTATAAAAAAACCCAAAAAAAACAACAACAACATGCATCTGTTATAAATGTATTGCGGTGTTCTCCTGAATTATAATGATTATGTTGAAATAAAATATAAACATTTCTTGCATAATTATGCGTTAAGACTTCTTTTAAATAATATAAGCAACTGGTAATTATTTCTATAGAATGACAGTTATAAGGGATACAATCAAATATCAAAAATTCAAAATCGTCAAACTCAGTTATCTTTCTTTCTAAGTACAAAAAATGTAAGTAGGAACCTTCGCTGATAGAACGTATAGGTAGTTAAATAAATTATCTAAATATTTAGCGCATTTTACTTTTGCTAAAAGGTAGTTAGTAAGGGGTACTTTTGGTTCGCTACTTTGAAGTTGATGTTTAAAATTATTTTGAGAAGAGGCTTGTCTTGTTTCAGGTGTGAGAGTGTTCCATTCACGGACAACGGAAGGAATGAAGGAATTTGAGTACAAAGCTGTTCTTGAAGTAGGAATTTTAATATTGTTATTATTTCTGAGGTTGTACGTAGAATGTTCATTTGTAAGAGGAGGAACTTATGAACATAGATATGTTGGGACCATTCCGTGGATCATTTTATAAAACAGAGTAAGTTTGTGTTTAGCTCGACGCGTTTCAAGACGCCCCCATCCTACTTCAGAATTCAGGTTATTAATAGATATTAATTTTGTAACTCCAGATGTTATACGTGGTTGTTAAATCTTGTTATGATGCAAAACAATCTGATTTGCGAAGAATGTGGAATTATAAAAAGCAGATTTTGATAAGTTGAACACTTAAATAAGGAATATAAATTGGCAATGTTTGTAACTGAACTCTGAAGATATTGCTACTGACTTATTTTTTGTTATTTACTGATTTAGTAAACAATGTATTCCTTCCCAGTTAGTCACTATACGCCCAAATGACAAACAATGGAACGAATCACTTATACGAAAAGTTTCCAGACAAGACGAAAACCTCAGATGATACATACACGTTTAATTAACGACTGGGTCTTATATAAACATGTAAAAAATAGAGTAAATAACCTTAGGAAACGTGAAAAGGAAAGTTTTTTTAATAATATTGAACATGTAATAACTGATGCCAATATCAATGACCAGCGTCAGTATGGAAACTTCTTAAATATTTCATCAAAACTTGTGAGATTATTCCTCCACTGCACACGACAATACCTGATGAAAGTGTTATTCTTTCTACAACAGACTATGAAAAAGTTAATCGTTTGAATGATTGTGTTCGTATATATCTCCTCAGTAGACGATTCGAATATTTAACTACCAAATTTTATTCAACAATCAAATACTCAACTAGAAAACGTTTCGGTAAACAAATCAGAAATAACAAATGTTTTAATTAGTTTTAAATATCAATAAAGTGTGTGGTAACGACGAGATCAGTAAGACAATGTTACGAGAGACAACACGTTCAATTTTGATGTCATTGTCTATTATTTTTAATCGTTCACTTAGAAAATATATAGTCCCAAGTGCTATTTAAATAGGGCAGCCTTAATAGTTCCACAAATTACAGACCTATTTCATTTTTATGCTGTGTAGGTAAAGTTTTTGAAAGAATAATATTGTATAGCTTTATTTTTTTCAACACCATAAGCAACTGGGTTTAACATTCAAGATGGCAAATGACATCAGCATATGGTCAGATATCACCATTGCGTTTTTCATAGACTTACATTATAGCGTTTGACCTAATTTTCACTATTTCTATCATCCGCGGACCAAAAAGTCATATATGATATTAAAGTACTGTCCTAGACTCAAATCAAAATGTCCCCAAAATTGGGTCAAAAGTACCACTTTTTACCACTTTTTGCCCCCTGAAGTTGGGTACACCCACTTTCAGCAAGAAAAAAAGTAAGTTTCACCAATTTTCCTTTCCATGCAGTTTCCTTGATAAAATGAATTTAGTCAGTCACAGAAACACAATTCAAATTTTTATTGACACAAACATAATAAACTTATATTGTATTGTGATCATTTGCCAGTTTAACATTTTCATCCAACCAGAATTAAGCTTAATATAAAAATATATGCCCTGAACATCCAATCCTTTTTTTAGCCAATCAGAAAGCTCGTCTCAATAGCTTCAGCTTCTAAACCTCTCGGCATGATGCGTTTCTTAACATTCAATATTAAATCGAAAAAAAAAATTGTTTCTTACATGATACCTATATCCTTTAATATGTCTCTGTAGTGCGGGACGGTTGTACAAATTATGAAAAAGATACACTTGAAAACTATGCAATATGAAGCTGCTAGAATCGTTACTGATTTAATTCGGTTAGTTTCATTAATGTCTTTAAAAACGAAAAAGGATGCTGGTTAGATTTACAAGATAGACGGAACTTTCAAAAATGTATCACTATGTTTAAAATGAACGAAGATGGATTACCAGGATATTTATCAAGCCTAATAGCTCCACTAGTCGATGACGTCACACCCTACAATTTAAGAAATTCAGATAAGTATATTCCAATGCCGAGAAGAATGGAAATCTCCTCAAAATCTTTTGAATTATCTTCAGTTGAAATTTGGAGCAACCCACCGTTGAAACCTGCTCCTCAGCTTCACTTCAGATCTTCAGTCAGGATAAAATATTTAAGTCTATATTTAAAACATCAGTTGTTCCTAAATACTACTTATCAGGTTGTAGATCACTTTCCGTCCTACGTGCCAGAATTCGGAACTATTGTAGTAATCTAAATCGTGATCTCTTTATCAATCATTTATGTTTAACCCCAAAATGTGATTGTGGATTTGAGACAGAGACTGCTGAACATTTTTTTATTCTAATGTAACCGATTCCAGAGTCCACAAATTATTTTATTTAATACTACTAGGCAATTTCATCCATCTTATATTAATTAACTGTTGCGTGGTGATATCAGCGATACGAACGTCCAAAACGAATATGTGTTTCAAGCTGTTCAAAAAATTATTAATGACACCAATAGATTTTCATAATTTTATGTATAGTTTTGTATAACATGATTGTGATAAGTATAGCACTTGGCGAACGTGTCTTGACTACGTGTAAATCATCTTAATAGCCGTACCATTTTCTCTATATCTCCTTTAATCGTTTTCTTTTACCTAACCATTCTTATTAAAAATATTGTTTCGTTTAAGGAACTCTAGAATTCCTTGTTTCGTTCTATTCTTGTATAAAGCGTGAAAAGAACTGATTACAATAAAACATTTATAATGTACCATTTATGCCATGTTTTATCTCTGTATCAATTATTTTTGTTCCGGGGAGAGCTGTAAATAATGCTGTTAAGAACTTGTTGCACGACAGTATTGTACACATTGCGGCAATAAAATATGTTTAAATAAAAAATATGTACAATTTTACTGGACTGCTGAATATCACAAACATAACAATTAAACCTTGATCAATATATCATTAAAGCCTTGAAATTTAGAGAATCATTTCTATATGCAAATCAAACTATAACATATCATCAGTGACTTAATTACTAATTACTTATTAATTGTTTATATGTATTTGGTATCATTATGTCTGTGAATATTCAAGTTAAATCTAGGTTTGATGTTATTGAGCCGTTAAGTCTGAGAGACTGAATTCTCGTTCTTCAAGCTTGGAATTAAATATCAATAGATCTATAAATAAAAAACAAAACAAAAAAAACGGCTTCTTAGCAATCCATACTGAATAACGTCGGGTGCCGCTTTTTATTACTCTTCAGAAATTGTTCGGGCTAAAGTTTACTAAAACACCGTTTGAGGATTGACATGCATGTCCTCTGCATGTAAACACTTTTATTTTCCTGAATTTCGGAGGAAATACTTCACAATGTAACATAGAAGTTTATCATGAATTGTAAATTGAAGTGATTAAGAAATGGCTCATAACAGAGTTGTGGTAAGGTATTTTGTAAAGACTAAATTAACGTATTCGCGAAAACACATGCCATTGTATTTGTTGACTGTAAATCATTTACGTTTGGATATAAATTATTCAATACAATTCTCAATTTTAATCATATATATATAAATGGAAATATACATTTGGTATATGTTTGCTGTCACAAGTGACACTGTTCCCAGTAAGCTCAATCGGTAGCTTGTCTGACTCTGTCCTGGGGACTCAGTAACGATCAAAGTCTCCGTGATAATTGATATACAACATTATGTGTCATTATCATTATCTCTCACCGCTGATTCAAGTGGAAAAGTTATCAGTTACTTGCAGAGATAGGTGTGCTCGAGTACTGGTTAACCATCAAGGATCCCAGGAAAATGTGGTTTGTTAGCCATAGATGGCATAAAATGATGCTAAATATTCATTCAATCTATCTTACTAGTGACTTAATTGTGTATATGACCGTCTCTGCTCTCATTGAGTTATTGGTTATATAATATATAGCACATTTGAAAAATGGTATTTAAATTGTGATATGTTAAATGTGCTGTTTTTTTTTATTGTTTTTCAGCAATGGGCCACAATGGCTAGAACATGGTGGTTATTTGATGCTAAGCACCAATGTCCATACCGATCTGCTGAGAAGATAAGCATGTACCTTGAGGGCAGGCATAAACCTCTCTATCACCCACTGTGTAAGTAATCTATATCTGGATTTGTGATGCAAAGCAGTGAGCTTTGGTCAGAATTAAAAAACAGTTTGTTTGCCCATTACCTACCCTCTTAAAAAAATGTTTGGGTAGGTAGGTAGGTTATTCTAATTCAATTATCTCAACCCCCATATATCTAACATGGTTACTGATCTCAAAGTAGACAATACTATTGGCTAAAATTTATAACCACAAATGCATATCTATGATAGGACTAGCTGGTTACTTAGTTACATTTGCTGTAACAGGTTTTTCAAGAAAATATTAAATCTTAGTTCCTGTAATTTGATGAAATCATGTCATTTCTTTGTGCACTAGTTGTTCTGCTCAAAATCTGTGCAGCGAACTTAAGAGAAAGAATATAATTTTCAACTTAAAAACAAAAGTTAATTTTGTAAGTCAGTCATGCTTCTGGCAAAAAGCTCTTAAACTGTGCATTTTCAGTAAATTACTTATATAATTTTATTACTATAATCAACTTGGAAGAGGTAAGTCATCTTCAGACAGCTAGTTGGACCACCCGACTACCCAGGATATAATATGATTAAATATAAAACACATGTATATGACAACTCAAATGTTAAATTCATGTTTTCTTCAATGGTGCTTTGTCATATAAAAATTCCATCATAAAATGATACTCTTATTTTTATTCTGACAGCGGATGTAGGGGACCATGTCGTTGTAATTAATACCAAAGATATAGCAATGGCTGATGACCTATGGAGGACAGATAATTTTTTCCATGATACAAGGTAAAATTTTATTACAAAATACTGTTAAAAGTATTGGTATCATTATCTTTGCTTGGACGAAATTTTTACTTCAGATGTGATGTGATAGGACAAGTGAAACTAATGAATAGTTGCATGCACAATTTGACGTGATATATTAAACTGAATGGCCAGCTCAGTCAGTAGAGCATGAGATTCTTAATCTTGGTTTGGGCGCTAATGTAACAGGATGAGAAAAATATGCAGCCAGTCCAGGACTCGAACCCAGGACCTTTCACTTACAGGGCAAATGCTCTACCAATTGAGCTAGCCCGACTGCTTACATAGCCTTCTCTCCTTAAAGGTTACATACTCTCTTTGACATATATAAAGCAATAAAGCAAAAGCTTTAGAATATGTCATTCTGGCTAGTTACATACCTCATGTGCCAAAGTAGTGTATTGATAATAGATTTCTTAAATTGGCCTTCTTGCCTAGGCTAAACTAAAAACAGATTTCCCTCTTAAAATTTAAACATGTTCTGGTACATATCAGATGAGCGACACATGCTTTCATTTTGATTTGATAATTTCTAATCGTTTACATATTGCTGAATTTTATCGTAGAAAGAATCTAATTGATGTGCTAAAAGTTGTCAAACAGTGCATGGTTGTATTTATTTTTAGAATTTGAATTCCATTTTTATTTCACCACTCCGAGTAAAATATAGTTTCTGTAACATTTTGAAAGATTTGATATTTCAAAATCATTTGTATATTTTTTATTTATGAAAACTGAGATGCATTGAGACATAAAATTGCTAAATTATCAATGTCGTGTTACTTCCATGATACAGACATGCTGGTGGAAAGTCACAGATAACTGCATGGAGACTTCATGAGGCAGAACCTACAAAGGTTTGTAAAATGTTCTCATTATGAATACAGATGTTGTGTATAAAAAACTGGTAAAACATAATTGATCCATACAATATATTCTAATTTTCAACACCTTGGAAGACAGTTATTAGTTTAGTAGCAGAAAAAAAACTCAGAATAGTTCCTTCCACAAATAACTGGCAAGTTGGTTCACAGAGTTTTTGGATCAAGCTGGGCTCAAACCTATGACATCAGTGGCGAGAGGTAAGTGATCTTGAAACGACCTCTTAGACCACTTGGAAACAGAGGACCCATTCACATAATAATGATTTCATATGCTTGTATACAAAATTTCAATTTTGTTTAAATAACTCAGTTCCTATTGAAGTGCTGTACTAACATGTTTCTATGCTTAGAGATTGCCAAATATTTATACGTAATAGAAAATCATAGATTTTATAATTTGGAGTGTAACACTTTGAAATTGAAGAAATTCGTTTTTATTAATTCAAACCAAATCCATGAGTTTTGATTTATTGTACATAATGGACAATAAAATTTTTGCAGGTGCTCTACAAGGCTGTTTATTCTGCAGCACCAAAGAATTTACTGCGACCCAATATGATGATGAAACTTCATCTGTATCCTGATGATGTAAGTAAAAAAATCTTTTCTAACTTCGTCTCTGTCAAGACAGTGATAATAACTTCACCTCTGTCCAGACGATGTATGTAACATACTTTAATAACTTCACCTCTGTCTGGACGATGTGTGTAACATACTTTAATAGCTTCACCTCTGTCCGGACAATGTATGTAACATACTTTAATAGCTTCGCCTCCATCAAGACAATGTATGTTACATACTTTAATAGCTTCACCTCCATCCAGACAATGTTTGTAACATTCTTTAATAGCTTCACCTCCGTCCGGACGATGTATGTAACATACTTTAATAACTTCACCTCCGTCCGGACAATGCATGTAACATACTGAAATAACTTCACCTCCGCCTGGATGATGTATGTAACATACTTTAATAGCTTCACCTCCATACAGACAATGTTTGTAACATTCTTTAATAACTTCACCTCCGTCCGGACAATGTATGTAACATACTTTAATAACTTCACCTCCGTCCAGACGGTGTATGTAACATACTTTAATAATTTCACCTCCGTCCGGACAATGTATGTAACATACTTTAATAACTTCACCTCCGTCCAGATGATGTATGTAACATACTTTTATAACTTCGCCTCTGTCCAGACAATGTATGTAACATACTTTAATAACTTCACCTCTGTCCGTAATACACTTGCGCTGTAGCAGATCATGTGCTTAACCTATTTGCTCAACATACCTTTTTAAATGCTAAATGATAATTAAAAATGAAATTTGAGTTTGAGTTCACATTCAAGACGGGAAGTTTGGTGAATACATGACTAGACTGATATTCATTTGTAACAAATGTGTTTTCATTTCATCAATGCGTTGCTATATATAACAGGATGGGTACACTCATCCAATTTAATGATAAACATATGAACTTATTTGTGTGTATCAGCAAATGATAGTTGAACAGTAACATGTATATTACCTTAACCCTTTACTTCACAGATAGGCGTTTTCCCACACCAATCACAGAAGGCCTTTGAAAACAGTGCAGGAAGAGTTCAGATTGCTTGTAACGAGCATTTCCTGCACTGTTTTCCACTCTGTCAGTTAATATAAACATAATTCACCAAATATTTCAAAAGCCTTCTATATTAGGTGTCCAAAGGCGTCTATGTTAGAGGTGCCCAAAGGAGTCTATATGAAGTAAAGGGTTAATAAATGTACATTACCATTGCAACCAACTTTTGTGAGTTAATGCACGTTTGTAATTTACTAAACACTTTTACAGATAATTTACATTACTTACTTTTTAGAACCAGCATCTTTGACTTGCTTTTAGTTATAGTTATTTTTGCTACAGAATGTACCAGAGGAGATTATGGGAAATATTAGTGATGTGATAAGACAAATACAGGTGGTACCTAAAACACTGAAAGATTACACTGAAGAGGAGTTGAAGACATTTCCCAAGCTTTTTGATTGGTACACATTTGTTTCTTTGAACATGATTGAACATGGTTGTCAACACATTATATGATATATTATATGAATCGAATGATTTCAATCAGAGTAAAACCATAGCCCTCACGCAAGTACCTGGCACTTTGTGTTTGGGCAGCGTGATCTTGAGATACCCTCTGGGCCACTTCTGCATTGAGAACCATTTGGTAAATCTGGTATTGTTCTTATTTTTAATTTGACTTTTCTATTAAAGAATGTGCAGGGCTATTGTACTAACCAAGATGTTTACTGCTATGAAAATTGCGTTTTGGTATCAGCAAGTAGACTTCTGTAAAGCAGTTAACTACACAATGGCTGATGTACATCTGTCTCATTGAGACATCACATGAGGCATATCCGTTATTAGTGGAACTATAGTATGGTTCGAACACACCATAAACGGTCAAGATCACTGGATAAAATACATGTAGCTTTAATTGGTTGATGTTTGTGCATTTACCATAATAGCTGCAGTACTACTTCACTGTTTAAGGAAATTTGGATGCAGTCGTACACTAGAACCAGCCTGGTACATATTCTGGTTTGCATTGTTCATGTATTTAGTCCAGTGATTAGGTTGCTATTGAGCAAATCCTTGTCAGTCTGGTTTGCTGTTATTAAAATGGAAGACTATTCAGCAAGTCATAGTCAGTCTGGTTTGCTGTTATTAAAATGGAAGACTATTCAGCAAGTCCAAGTCAAGCTGGTTTGCTGTTATTAAAATGGTAGACTGTTCTGCAAGTCCAAGTCAAGCTGGTTGGCTGTTATTAAAATGAAAGATTATTCAGCAAGTCCTAGTCAGTCTGGTTTGCTGTTATTAAAATGGAAGACTATTCAGCAAGTCATAGTCAGTCTGGTTTGCTGTTATTAAAATGGAAGACTATTCAGCAAGTCATAGTCAGTCTGGTTTGCTGTTATTAAAATGGAAGACTATTCAGCAAGTCCTAGTCAATCTGGTTTGCTGTTATTCAAATGGAAGACTATTCAGCAAGTCATTGTCAGTCTGGTTTGCTGTTATTAAAATGGAAGACTATTCAGCAAGTCATAGTCAGTCTGGTTTGCTGTTATTAAAATGGAAGACTATTCAGCAAGTCATAGTCAGTCTGGTTTGCTGTTATTAAAATGGAAGACTATTCAGCAAGTCCGAGTCAAGCTGGTTTGCTGTTATTAAAATGAAAGACTATTCAGCAAGTCCAAGTCAAGCTGGTTTGCTGTTTTTAAAATGGAAGACTATTCAGCAAGTCCTAGTCAAGCTGGTTTGCTGTCATTAAGATGGAGGGCTATTCAGCAAGTCCTAATCAATCTGGTTTGCTGTCATTAAGATGGAGGGCTATTTAGCAAGTCCTAATCAATCTGGTTTGCTGTCATTAAAATGGAGGGCTGTTTAGCAAGTCCTAATCAATCTGGTTTGCTGTCATTAAAATGGAGGGCTATTCAGCAAGTCCTAGTCGATCTGGTTAGCTGTTATTGAAATTGAGGGCTATTCAACAAGTCCTAGTCAAGCTAGTTGTATATTAGAAGGAAGTTTTATCTTTGCATGGGACATAACCCAGTTAATTTTAACTTGAATGTGTTATTTTCAGAGTTATATCTCTGTATTAATTTAATACTTCTAAAAAAAACTAGATATGCAACTTCACACAAATCTAATTTTCCATGTAGATTCAAAATTAACTTTTAAACTGTATTTGTGTCTCAACTATTGTTAATTTACAAACTAATTTAAAACTGTTACAGTGGAAGTTAAACAGTGGTAAAGGCTATCAGTGTTTTAATTAGCATATTTCTTGCATGACATGTAATCAAATTTAAAATAGGGATGTTATCGGATTGCATTTTGAGGAAAAAGGTTAATATCTGAAGAAATCGCATTGATTTACATGGAAACGTTTGTGCTATAATGTTTAATACATACATGTAGATCCATAGTAGTGAATTTAATAATTTCATTATGTTTTCCAGGCCTGAACACCACATACTTTTTAAGAAAAAATCTATGGAGGAAATTTTGAAGGAACAAAAACAGGAGGAACAGAGTTAACAGTACTGTTGTCATGGCAACACACACATGGGTCATCTTTCTGGGTCACTGTTATGAATTGTACTGTAAATTAATAGTTTTCCTTTTACCATACAAATAAATATGTGAGAAAGTTTTATTTATATGTTATAAATTATGTTATTGTATTCCACAATCTTGCATAGTATGTTATATATTTGTTTGATGTGTTCCACGATTAATTAATGAATGAATTTATTTTTTTGCAAACCTGGTCTTGGTGAGCTGTTTTAATCACCTGTTTCCCCACAGTCCGTCCATAAACATTTTGTTGTGTGCACCCGAGCACTCACATTTTTCATTAGGTCTTCACCAAATTCATATAGTAGTTACATAGCCACACTGTCTTGAAAACAACTCTGCAAATGACCAAAGTCAGATTTATAGCCTTTGAAACATAAAGATGCACTAACTGACCTTGTGTGTGCTCTAGCACATGCATTTTTAATATAATCCTTATCCTCATATTATCTAGGACAAATTTTTGAACTGGTCAAATTGGATAATAAATGCTGGAGTTATGGCTCCTGAATCATCAAAATATTGCGCTATTTGACATATGTATTCTTGTGCCTGCATTTTCGTTTGATTGTCACCAAGCATACACAGTAATTGTAAATTACAAAAATTATATTGAACTAATTCATAAAATAGTCAAAAAGGGATAATTAATGTTTGAGTTATGTCCCGTGAGTTGCCAAAAATTGTGGTATTTGAAGTTGTGTGCACTCTAGCATTCTGCAATTTTCATTTAAACACAATATTTGTGTATCTATAATACTTCATCTGACCAAAATTAAATGTCTGATGTCAGAGCTTGTCTCACAATCTAGGTAAAATGAACTATTAATGAAAAAATTCTTACTGGCATTTCTCCTACGCCTCGGGTGAGCAATCTGGAGTCAATATGGCTTTTTTGTATGTTGTACCAACAAAAATATTACTAGTATATGACACCAAAAAAGATTTCAGGCCACACTATAATTATATACAAAAACTAACACCAATTTAAAAGCATAATAAACATAGGATGTACAGAATGAACCCATACCTAAATTTAATCGTATGACCAGCAAAACTGCAGAATGCGTCCAGCAATAAATGTGTCACCTCTTGCAACACGCATTTGCTATAGTGATCTTGTACATGTCATTATTGGCTTGTCACCATGGAACAACATGGCCATTGATTATTTAAGCACACTTGTGAGTTATGACAAAATGAACACGACTCCCATTCCTTACCCGCTGCAGAGAACGACGGTGATCTTACTATTACCTATAACCACATGGGTCCTGTTGATGTTTATTTGTTTTAGTTGTTTGCATTTACCTTCAGATGTTATAAAGCATATAAGTTGGATTTAAGAAGAAAATTCTTTCAACAGAGGATAAAGAACGTAAAATTTGAATGCGAATACAAGTTTTGTTATTAAAAAAAGAGCAAACGCGTAACAATTTAAATGTTATGTTCAGCTGTATAAATTGTAATTACTGTTATGATCATTGTATGTACCTGCTCGTATGAAACTGATGTAAACATACAATTACTTCTGTATTAAACCATTCCGGAAGGAAATCTTTTTCCTATTCACCAATATATCACAAAATATATTATTTTTTTTACCAAAAATCACCTGAGCGGAAAATATATATATATTTTTATCCCCTACCCCCACATTTTTGGTTGGCATATAGTAATTGCAGCGTCCGTCCGTCCAGTATTTGGTGTTGGGCATGTAACTTTGCCATGCATAGATGGATTTTGTTAATACTTGTTACAAAGGATCAACATAACATGACGATGTGTCGCGAGTAAACCCAGACTCCCACTTCAAAGGTCAAGCTCACAATTTAACTTTGATGACACTTTCAGTCTATGTGAGATTTCTTGTCCGGTCTGTAACTTTGTCACTTATGGATACATTTCAAATACACTTGGCTCAATTCACCAGCATGACATGATGACGTGTCGTGCGTAAGACCTACACCCATACCTAAAAGGTCAAGGTTACACTTTGAGTTTGTTTGACATTACTTTGAGTCTGTATGAGATTTCGTGTCCGGCCTGTAACATTGTCATACATAGATGGATTTTATAAATACCTACTATAAATGATCAACAAAACATGACGATGTGTTGCGTGTAACACCCAGACTCCCACTTCAAAGGTCAAGGTCACAATTTAACATTGTTTGACGACACTTTGAGTTTGTGTGATATTTCATGTCCAGTCTTTAACTTTGTCACCTATGGATAAATTTAGAAAAAAAAACACTTGGCTCAGAAGATCAACATGACATGATGAAGTGTCTCGTGTAAGACCCAGGGCCTTTCCTCAGAGGTCAAGGTCACAATTTCATTTTTTTTGATATTTCGTGTCTGGTCTGTAACTGTGCATTTAACTTGGCTCAATTGAACAAGATGACATGGCGGTATTTCACATGGAGGACCAAGACACGCACCTCAAAGGTCAAGGTCACACATTGAGGTTGTTTGACATCACTTTGAGTCTGTGTGAGATTTCATGTCCGGTGTGTAACTTTGTCACCTATGAATAAATTTCAAAAACACTTGGCTCAGTTGATTAACATAACATGATGAAGTGTTAAGACCCATTTTCCCCCTCAAAGGTCAAGGTCACACTTTCAATTCGTGTCTGGTCTGTAACTCTGCCTTTAACTTGGCTCAACTGATCAAGATGACATGACCATGTGTCGCACGTAAGACCCAGACCTGTACCTCAAAGGTCAAGGTCACACTTTAAGTTTGTTCGACAGCACTTTGAATCTGTTTGAATTTCAAGTCCGGTCTGTAAGTTTATCATACATGGATGGATTTCAAAAACACTTGGCTCAATTTATCAATTGATCAACATGACATGACAAAGTGTCGCTTTAAGACCTTGAATATTAACCTAAAGGTTAAGGTCACACTTTTAGTTTGTTTCATGTCTGGTCTGTAATTTTGTTTTGCATGGAGGGGTTTTAAAATAGCTTGACATAAGTGATCAACATGTCATGATGTGTCACCTGCATTTACCTGTATAAATACCCAGACCTTTACATGAAATGTCATGGTTACACAAAGTTCAAGGTCACACTTTAATGTGAAAAAAACATTGCGTGTCTAGTCGGAAACGTCAGTTCATGACTCTTGAAATTCACAGATACATAGCCACCTATTATAAATATATATATCGTTATTTTCACAGACCATTTGGGGGCATGCGACACTTACCAGTGACATTTCTTGTTTACACATTATTATGCATTGCATATCAATAACTTCCACTTTTGTTTAGTTAACGCAATCAAAGGACAATGTGTAAATGTTGCACGAGGCTGGCAACAGTAGAGCAATTTACTTTTACCTATTCTCCCATTCAGTTGACCTATTCAGTTTAGCTGCAAATCGTGTATCTGTGATATATGCCGTTGTACTCCCCGTGTGCTTGTTATAGCTATCAGCGGTATTTATCTAGTCCTGGTCACCACCTGCGCTCGCTCACTCGCGAATACAACGCATTTTTACGCCAAGGCGTCTAATATTTACAGACACGAATTTATGTCCACAACAATTATGTTTTCATATGATTAAATAACAATAATAAAAAAAACCCAGTTAATTTTATTACTGACTACTTGCTCCATGCTAGAATCAATTTAGGTGTGTAAGACATATAAACAGAGATAAGTGACTGCAGGTGCTTGTCTAAATTTCTGACGGCACATTTTGCGTTTTCCAAATCTCTCAAACACAACTCCTTTATGAACCAACCAACATATTTTTTGTGCTTTTCGTATCAAAAGAAAGGGTTTGGTTGTAATTTTGGTGGTACATTTATCTATCTTCTTTTTTTTTTTTTTTAAAGTTTTTACGCTTGCAAGAGTTTTTATGATTATTTCCCCATTTTTGCCCATTTTAAAAGTAAGAAATAAGAAAATTTTTTAAATATCGATATGAAATTTTTGCCACCAATGCATAACTTACGTCTTCACCTTTCTACATACAATTTCTATTTGCATGACGTTTTGTTGAAAAACGAGCACACTGCATTTGTTCAAAAAATATTTAAAAAAAATAGTCCAATGTTTTTCGTTTTGCAGCTGTAATATGTTAAATTTAGAAGAAGAAAAAAATTAAATAGTGGATAGTTGGAAATAGTCAACATTTTTTCTGTTTTACTTTGGTACCAAAATAATTAAATTCAGACATTTGTTCAAAGGGTTATTAAACAAGTACTAAAGATGCTTCCAGAAATTTCAGCCGTGTATGTTGAATTGATATTAGCCTGTCAGTCCCTGTAATTAAGTCACTTGGTGTGCCGCTTACTTAATCATTTAATGGTTTGTTTTAGACCAAATTAACATTAAAATTTACAAGTAACCTCTCATTATATTACACTAACAAATGCAGTTGGAAGGTTTAAATTCACACTCCAAGCTGGTATCTAGCATCACCCAATTGTATAATTGCATAATATACATGTATGCATATATGATAATAATATATAGATAATATCAAAGATCAATAACGGATGCCTTATAAAAAGTGGTATTTAGAAACAGATCTCTCGAATATTTCTGTCATAACTTTAACAAGATGCGGGAACTACGCAATGAAGATGTGTTTATGTTCTGTGTCGTGCTTGCTTAATGATGAAGTTTTATGCTGACAGAGTATTAATAAAGAATGTCAATATTCACGCAGATCAATACAGGTTGCAGGAGTGGATTCAGGATTTCAGTTTAGAGGGGCGCACTCAGGGGGCGCAACACAAAATCTGAACGTTCACACATGTTTTCAGTAGATATATAGTGGATTTTAATAAAGTATAGGAATAGCATCCCTACTAAACACCCCAGCGAAATTACGGATTTTTAATATCTTGACCCACTCTAATATGTCAAAGTAATTTGGACTGAAACTCATTGGGTTGGTTATTATGGTGATAACTATTTTGATCCTTTTGGTTTACCCCCGCCAGTTGAACTACGTAAGACAAAACGTGTTACTAAATACAATACGGTACGGTACGGTACGGTACGGTACGGTACGGTACGGTACGGTACAATACAATACAATACAATACAATACAATACAATACAATACAATACAATACAATACGGTACATTACGGTACGGTACGGTACGGTACGGAACGGTACTGTACTGTACGGTACAATACAATACAATACAATATCAAGACAAGAACAGTGTGTTGTGTGGTTACTTCCGTTTGTATTTCATTAAGAAATTACAAGATGGGTATGACATGTATGATGTTATGTGCAAAATGTTGAAGCCATTCAAAAACAAAGCAAATGAATTAATTATTAAAAAGTATTTTATCAATATATAAATGAGCAGTTATTGTGTGAAGGTAAAAATTGTAACACAAGATATAGAACCTAGAATTATTACAACTAAAAATGGAAGGTTATATAGAAGAGTACTTGCTTGTCTTGTGGAATAACTTAAACAGAATTTGTAAAGAATAGCATTGGGCGAGATTTTGACATTTATAAAGCTATGTTGCCTATGCTACCTTAAAAGGGGTTGACACTTCCTGGATACAAATATTGTGGACCCGGCAACCCCTTGGAATTCTTGTCCGGTGAATGATTTGTTATGAAGTAGGGGTTAAAAAGGCTACTTGTGATAAAGAAATGTTAGAGAATATAAAGAATACTAAATCAAAAACATTTGGCGAAAAAAATGCTAAACATTTAATTGTTAAAGCATCTATTGGCATAAAACATAAACTTGGTTTAGGCTAAAAAAACTGGAAAGACCGGCGTCACGAACGGCGTCTTGGGGTAGTAAATTAGCAGATGAGTTACATAAGCCTATGTCCAAGGCGTCGGGTTGTTGTAGATGGCGTGGATGATTTATGGTCGGTTGATTTGGTAATATGCAGGCTTTCTCAAGATACAACAAAGGATTTAAATGTTTATTGAATTTAACATACGTTTTGAGTTAATATGCTTGGAGTGTGCCGCTTAAAAATAAAACTGGTTTGGATGTGACTACGACAATTAAATGAAATCGGTGTGAGACCTCAGTCGAAAGTTGTGGGTTGACGAGGGAAGCGAATTTTATAATAAGCACTTTAAAAATTGTTAGGTGATAACAATATTAAAATGTATCATACCTTTAATGAGGGAAAAGTAGTCGTTATTGAAATATTTATTAGAACCATTAAGAGAATAACGTGGAAGCACTTCACTGCCAATAATACAAATAATTATATTGATATCCTGCCTGAAATAATCTCAAAATATAATAAGACTAAACATAGTAGTATTGGTATTAGGAAGGAAGAATGAAAGAGAATAAGGAAAAGGTACTATCGAATTTGTATTCTTCTAAATTCAAACAATCCCAGACATCTAGGATATCTTTCAAAATTGATGATAGAGTTGAATAAGTAAAACAAATACAAAAAAAAAACAATTTGGAGAGGGTTACACCCTTAATTGGACGGAAGAAATATTTATCGTTAGAGACATTAAAAAAACAAAACCCGTTACATATCTTCTAAAATATTTAAACAACGAAATATTGTGGGATCATTTTTCGAACAAGAACTAGCTAGGACAAATCAAGAAATACTTAGAATAGAAAATATATTGAGGCTTGATAACAAAATCAAAGGAGCATATGAAAAATGGAGCATATTCTATACTACTCGCACGACGTCATTTGCAATACACGCGAAACCAGCGGTAATGCCTCTGTATCCCCAGCTTGAACCCCACAGAACAAGTATAGAATGAATTTGATCAGTGTGTCGGTCCAAACTTTAAATTGATACCATACACGATCTCCGAAATGCACTTCTGTTGGAATGGCAACGTATTCCGAACACGCTCATTTAACGTTACGTAACTTCACAGAGATGACGTATTGAAGACTGTATACGTAAAAAGGGAGTCCACACTGGTTACTTACTTTTAAAATATCAGTTATTGCACTAAGTCAGCACTTTATGTCTAACTTTTAAAATATCAGTTATTGCACATAGTCAGCACTTTATGTCTTTCTAAATGTTACATGATCATTTTCATTTTTCTGGAAATTCATTTTGACCCTTCTTCACTTAATTGATCAGAAAAAAAAACATGCGATGTCTAATTTTTCCCAGTACATTACACATAAACGTTAATACAGCCATAAAGCTTCTATGTAAACTGTTTTAGCACTGGATATATATTTATCAGCAAAAGAGACACTTTTGAAGTCGATATAAAGTTTTCATTTTGGGTCAGTGTATTTTATCTTGTTACACAAGTATTCAACTTAGCTAAAATATTATAGGATTAAAATCTTTTTTTCTGTTTTTTATGCATGTGCAAAGAATGTCGAATCGCGCACAAATCAAATAAAGTCCAAAGGACTTTGTGTCAGAGTTGTGCTTGATTTTAATCCTTATTATTCCAATCATGATGATTATATTTAATTTGAGACTCCGCAAGTGAATGAAAAAAACAAAAACAAAAATAACTATACGCTGCAAAGTAAACGCGTAAGAATACACCACCTCTGCCCTGGTTGACATCAAATTCACTAGATCTTATATCCAATAAACATTTTCTTTGTAAGAACGGCGCTGATTGATGGTATTTTGTTTTTTGGTGGAGGGGTGGGGTGGGGGCGGGTTATTTAGAACCAATCAGCACGCTTGATACATCAATCTTTTTATTGGCTGGAACAAGGCGGATATCATTCAGCAAACAAGTTGCGAAGTGAAAGGCCTTTACTCAAATATGTTTCTCGCTTTTATTTTAAATGGTTATTTTGGATAGATTGAACATAGAGTTGCAAAAAAAAAAAATAAAAAACAAAAAAAAAATGGGGTATGGGGCAGGGGGTGGTAGGGAGGGACCAACCTTTAAAGCTGCCTGTGGCTGGTTGATGGAGAATCCGAATTTGGAACGTTTTAAACGACTTTTACGTGCAAGGTTTGTGTATTTACATTGTCTCACGATCGTTTGCTTTTGAACTTCAACTACATGTAAATGTTTTTATTTCATTTTTCCTGTTGAATAAATTGGTCTATGGAAATTTTTGTCAACAGCTAGCATTCACGTTCGGTGTTCAGTTGTACAAAATACATCTAATGTCTGAACATTTTGTGACCTTATTCATAGTTTCTGGTCTGTTTGTGGCGCCCGGTCAAATCGCTGAACTAAAGAAATCTATAAAACGATAAACCGAATAAAACAGCTAGGACTAGAGCTAACATTTGTTTTTGTTGTATTTTATTATTAAAATAAACGTGGAACCGTCAAGTACGTCATTTTAGTTCGTATATTGTTAAACCGACCATCAAAATATCGATGCTTCTTTGTTTACGCGAGAAACGTAAAAGTAGTCCGGCGTCAGGGGTTTTATCGAAAAATAAAAGTACTTAAAAAAATTGACGTTGTCCAATGAAAATGCTTTAAATACATATATGATAATGAGATTGGAATTATTGATTAATAATTTAAAGACATATATAGTTCACAGGATGACCCAGAAAGATATTTCCAACGGGGTCCTTTTAAGCATACTGTCCTGGATCAAAATATTGCCACTTATTATAAAACTTACGTTCATGTCAGTCATGTCACATTCCTCTTCCTTTTCCATATTTCTTTACTTTTTTATAAAGTTATGCTTATTTTTGATTTACTTAACAGTATGGGGTAATTGACTTCAATAAAGAATGCAATTATAAAAGAAAGTTGATGTTGATGTTGTAAAACTATTAACACATCGCACAATGTGTCGGTGTATTTTATCTTGTTACACAAGTATTCAACTTAGCTAAAATATTATAGGACTAAATTCTTTTTTTTTCTGTTTTTATGCCTTCGGATTTATAATTCCAGTCCTGATGATTATATTTAATTTGAGACTCCTCAAGATAAATAAAATTAATTGTACTTCCTCTAGTTGCATGATGATCCGCATAAGAAAGCTTTGTAAATTTTTTTTCTTGAAGATAAGATGGACACGAATTGTTAAAAATCTTATTAACTTGATTGAATCTTAATTGTCTATTTTTACTTTCAATGTTAAGTATTCCAAGATCTTTAAAATCCTACGCGGGCAAAGAAGTTCTGCTATCATAGCTGAGTGTAAATCAGATCATTTTATTTTGAGCAACTTGTATCTTTTTCTGTTGGCCAATGCCGGGCCCGATTAGCTCAGTCGGTTACGCGTCTGACTATCAATCCAGGGGTCGTGAGTTCGAATCCCTGCCAGACAATAGTCTCCGTGATGATTGATATACGACATTGTGTCTCATTATCATTCGTGTCTCACCGCTGATTCAAGCGGGACAGTTATCAGCTACTTGCGGGGATAGGGTGTGCTAGAGTACTGGTTAACCTTTCAGGATCCCAGGAAACATTGGCTAGGTAAACTGATCATCTGTTAGCCCTCGATGGCATAAAAATGACGCTAAATATTCAATCAATCAATCAATTCAATCTTTTGCCCAAACTAATTATACATTTTATTAAACGCGTTCATACATCGTATGTGTATCTTTGTTCAAGCCATGTTAACTACTCACTGTTCTGACGTCAAAGAGAACACTAGCTTTAAAATAAATGGCAATCTGCTTGTGATATTATTAATAAGGTGAGCGACTCATGGCCCATGTAGACGTCTTGCCGTATTCGCGTTCACTACATTTCATAACTCCATTAATCAGAGTTTGTGACGGGTAACCTCGGCAGTTGCTAGATATATTGGTCTCGCATTGATTATTACTTACCGAATAATCCTTTGTTCAATACAGACGGGAAATAAAGTGAAGAATTACATTGTTGTTTGTCTTTGACATACACTCACTGTCACATAGTTGTGTTGCTGGCATTCAATATCACATAGCATATCTTAGCAGAAATATTTTGCTACTCTGTTTTATAAGATTTATTTTTAATAGTTCAGTAGTCTCATGATATTTACACTTTTATGACACAATTTAAATATGTCACGGCATATGTTTGAAACTTACTTAATTATTTTTTATCCCCCTACCCCGGTTGGGGGTGGGTGAGCACTTGAGCTAAAAATGTGTACATAGGTAAAATGTAAACTTCAAAGCATAGCAACAAACTCTACATTGCAGCCTAAAATTTGGTGGTCAAAACTTTACGTTCGGACCAATTAAAGGGGGCAAAACTCTACATTCTACAAATTATATAGAGGTCAATACTCTACATTCAATCTAAATAAAACTTTGTGTACACAATGACATTAAGAATAAAATACATGTGCCTTTTAAACAGGCGGGGACCTGGTTACTGGCCAAAAGGTTCCTAGCCTGGAGTTCCTAGGTAAGAGGGGATTGAACCATGGTTTGAACAAGCAAGGGGTAAACAAGTCTACATCATATGTCCAGAAAGAGGGGTCAAAACGGCGGCACATACGTACTAACCAAAATTTAGGGATTATCTCCCCCCACTTCCAGGCGTAGGTCTGTTCAATTAAAGTTGAACTTGAAAAAATTCAAAGATTAATGTTTCGAATTTGATGTGCATATTATGCTATCATTGGTTTATACTTCCAACTTTATATTTACACGTCTTAGTACAATCATGAACTTCATTTTTATTCGAGAGAAGGAAATACTATTGTTTTTATCTTGCACTATTGTTAAATCTTGTTTTAGACTGATGGCAACACAGAAGCCGATCAACTATGGAACCGCAGAACAGTCTTATGTTCAGCATTGACATAATATGCCGTTGTTTAATTATCTTGGGTTGTCACGGCGTTGTCTTTGGTTAGGGGATCATTGTTTTTAGCAATCACTATGCTTTAGCAACCTAATACAACAAAGAAACATTGTATTGGGTTGTCAGAGCAATGTGTTGGGTTGTATATTGTCGTAGCGTTATGTTGGGTTGCGTTCGCATATTAACGGGTTGTCATAACATTGTGTTTAATTGTATTGTCATTGTTTTGGGTTGTACAATCATTGTATTGGGTTGTCAGAGCATTATGTTAGGTTATATAATCATTGTGTTGGGTTGTCATTACATTGTGTTGGGTTATATAATTATTGGCCTGTGTATTATCATTGTGTTGGATTGTCATAGCGTTATGTCGGGCTGTGTACGCATTGTGTTGGGTTGTCATAACATTGTATTGAGTTGTATAATTAATGGCCTGTGTATAATCATTGTGTTGGGTTGTCATAACATTGTGTTGGGTTGTATAATTATTGCGCTGTCTATAATCATTGTGTTGGGTTACAATAACATTGTGCTGGGTTGTCATAATATTGTGTTCGAATTTCTCATCATTTATGTAGAGTTGTAATAACATTGCGTCGGGCTGTATAATTATTGTTTTGGCCGGGGTTATACAATCGTTGTGTTGGGGTCTCATCATTGCGTTAGGTTGTATAATCATTGTGTTGGGTTGTATAAACGTTGTGTTTGGTTACATAAATTACAGAGGACGTTTTTTATCGTAAGAATTGTGTTACCGTGGCAAAAAGGGGTACAACTGTGTGGTGACGTAGTCCGTCTTTGGTGAGATGTTTATGAAGGTGTTTGTGTTAGTATCATGAGCTATTTCACTATATTGAAGATAAAGGCTTACCCGATATATTAAATGAGGTTCACATGTGTGCCTCAATTATGTTTATATGTCAAAAATAAATCAAAAGGTTAACATACAGAGAGTTTTATGGGCACCGCACAGGTTGCACAGAGGGCGTTCATCACCATTACGTTTGTGGACATTTGAACAATTAAAAAGGCCTCGCCTATATCGCGATACTTTTTCGATCTTAGCAGTAAAACGCACATTTATATCAAACGTCATATATGATAGACATTCTGCTTTATATTGTTTTTTTTTTGTGTAAAATTCTTTAATTTTGTTGGCAAAATATTTAATCGCAACCCGCGATAAAGCCACTTATTGCTAAGTATCGGGTTATGTTAAAACATTGACGATTAAAACGGAAAACGCCGACCCGTGATTTAATGAATTTCTCATAAATGAGACAACCTACAAGGACAGAACCAACCATAATCTTCCAATGGGACCTTCCTCTTTGTGATTCAATAAACATTTCATCATTTACTGAACAGAAAGTTATTGGTGATGCATCTTTAGATACTCCAGTAAACCAGACTCAAAATGCTGCGGATCACGGCATATCAGATATTAAATGAAGTGTAGTTGAGCCAGATGACAGACTAATATTTAATTTGGGACAATTTCAATATAGTGAGTATTGTAAACAACAATTGGAGGCCCGATGCCCTACAGGTTTGACATGTTGTAATTCTGGTATCAACATTTATTGTAAAGCATTAGAAATAATTTAAAACGACACAAGGCAGCATTGAGATTAACTGGGATTACCGTAAACCTGTACGGGATATACAAAAAGGCAATTATTATTGTGTAGTTTAGCAGTTACGGATTGTTCTTTGGAACCAGCAGTTATGAACTTCCTCAGCCTTTTAGGCACTATTTTGAACCGAGGGCTCAATCCCGAGATGATTTCCCTTTGTTTAGTATAACAAAGATCATGTCATATCCAGAATCAGGTCTATTAACCCACAATGGAAAAGCAGGGAATTCTATACCTGTCCCGAAATCCATAGCAATTGAAAGCTTACTAAACTGTGACGCCATCCTAACTTTCAGTTGAAGCAACTGACCAATCAACGTGCTCAAATATGGCTTTCCTAACATTGATATGTAACGGATCCAATCATGAGAGCTAGAACCGTTCTACAGACTACCTTTTGTAAGAGATACGTCACATACCTCGCGCTACATAACACGGAGTGCTAAATTCAGTGATTGTATTCTTTGCATATGTAATATCTAAACTGACAAAACATGGAGATGACACTGCTTTTTAAACCACGATCTTTAAAGCCTTCAGGATATTTAAAAAACTAAAATTTATGAAGCTGACTTTAGCAAACATTGATTTTGATGTTATCTACGTAATACACTTAACGTGATTTGTTATTCTTTTTACAGTCTTTTTTGTTTATAAATCAGATATATATATAATTTGTACTATTGTCCATGCAAGTCTTTTTCAACTGAAAATGATAAGTAACAGTCAGGGTTAGACGGTTCTTGACAATAATGTACTTAACACAGGTCAAAGGTTTTCAGTTTAAAATTATATGCACCGTAAATAACCTTCCATTTCAACATATGCTGTATCATCAAAACACGCTCTGTTAATGTTCACTGAAAGACATGTTTGATTTCTATATACTTTGTATATTCATTGAACTTTATGATGCGATTAAAACTTTTCTTTGGTGTTTGCTTGTTTGTGTTAACAATTCGAATTACGTTAATGTTACCTCCTTTTCTGGGTTTCCGGACTGTTATGATGTCAAAAATAAACTGACCTTGACCGATATTGGACCCGATTTAAATACTTTAAATATAAAGAAAATGTAGCGTTGCCATTCTTCGACTGAGAGGCTCAAGAAAAACTTAATCTAAAGTCACAAAAAGCTCACGTTTGTTAGACCTACTATTTTTTTTTAATATTCTACGTCTGCAAAAGATTGCAAACTGGAGCATGGGTTCAAATTAGTAGGTTTTAACTACTCTGTAAAAGCAATGAAAACAAAGCAGTAACAAAATTATATATTCATTATTTTAGTAATTATTAGCTTTATCATATTAATTTCAGAAGATAAAAACATCATAATAACGTTCAATCAACAACATCCAGGCATTGTCGGCAAATAGCTTTACAGCTAGTGT
The DNA here is from genome assembly GCA_029582155.1 of Panopea generosa. Classification (NCBI taxonomy): domain Eukaryota; kingdom Metazoa; phylum Mollusca; class Bivalvia; order Adapedonta; family Hiatellidae; genus Panopea; species Panopea generosa. The sequence continues at coordinate 62,919,179 of CM055901.1, forward strand.
TATATTTATTTGTACACCAGACAGCTTGTATCTTAAAAGATAATCATAGTGGCATTCACAGTCAACAATATAATCACCATAGTGTCCTCCACAGTCAACAATATAATCATCATAGTGTCCTCCACAGTCAGCAGTATAATCATCATAGTGGCATTCACAGTCAACAATATAATCATCATAGTGCCATGTACAATCAGCAATATAATCATCATAGTGTCCTCCACAGTCAACAGTATAATCATCACAGTGTCATCCACAGTCAACAATATAATCATCATAGTGGCATTCACAGTCAACAATATAATCATCATAATGTCCTCCACAGTCAACAGTATAATCATCACAGTGTCATCCACAGTCAACAATATAATCATCATAGTGGCATTCACAGTCAACAATATAATCATCATAGTGCCATGTACAATCAGCAATATAATCATCATAGTGTCCTCCACAGTCAACAATATAATCATCATAGTGGCATTCACAGTCAACAATATAATCACCATAGTGCCATGTACAATCAGCAATATAATCATCACAGTGTCATCCACAGTCAACAATATAATCATCATAGTGGCATTCACAGTCAACAATATAATCACCATAGTGCCATGTACAATCAGCAATATAATCATCATAGTGTCCTCCACAGTCAACAATATAATCATCATAGTGTCATGTACAATCAGAAATATAATCATCATAGTGTCCTCCACAGTCAACAATATAATCATCATTGTGTCCTGCACTGTCAACAATATAATCACCATAGTGTCATGTACCGTCATCAATATAATCATCATAGTGTCCTCCACAGTCAGCAATATAATCATCATAGTGTCCTTCACAGTCAACAATATAATCACCATAGTGTCATGCACAGTCAGCAATATAATCATCATAGTGTCCTCCACAGTCAACAATATAATCATCATAGTGTCCTCCACAGTCAACAATATAATCATCATAGTGTCATGCACAGTCAACAATATCATCATCATAGTGTCTTCCACAGTCAACAATATAACCATCATAGTGTCATGCACAGTCAGCAATATAATCATGATAGTGTCCTCCACGGTCAACAATATAATCATCATAGTGTCCTCCACAGTCAACAATATAACCATCATTATGTCCGCCATAGTCAACAATATACTCATCATAGTGTCCTCCACAGTCAACAATATTATCATTATAGTGTTCGCCACAGTCAACAATATAACCATCATAGTGTCCTCCACAGTCAACACTAGTATCACCATATTATCATGCACAGTCAACAATATAATCATCATAGAGTCCGCCACAGTCAACAATATAATCACCATATTGTCCTGTACGGTCAACAATATAATAACCATAGTGTCCTGCACAGTCATACGAATACAACACAACATAATGATAAGACATACTACAATATCAACCTAACATGATGATTATACAACTAACATAATGATGGGACAACCCAGCACAATGATTATACAACATTATACAATGTCAACCTATCATGATGAATGTACAAGCAACATAATGACGAGACAACCCAGCACAATGATTATACAACATAATACAATGTTAACCTATCATGATGATTATACAACTAACATAATGATCAGATAACCCAGAACAATGATTATACAACATAATACGATGTCAACATTACATTATGATTATACAACCAACATAATGAGCTGACAACCCAGCACAATGATTATACAACATAATACTAGGACAACCTAACATGATGACTATACAACTAACACAATGATAGGGCAACCAAGCTCAATGATTATACAACATAATACTAGGACAACCTAACATGTTGATTATTCAACCAACACAATGATGAGACAACCGAACACAATGATAGGACTAACAAGCACAATGATTATACAACACAGAGTCATTATCAAATCCATTGATGATACAACCCAACACAAAAGTAAAAAACCTAACAACGATTGTAAAAATCAATACAATGTTTCTTTAACACAGCATAATGATATGGCTACTAAACACAATGTTTATACGGCCCAACACAATGCTGGGACAACCAAACACAATGTTTAAACGGCCCAACACAATGCTAAGACAACCATAGACAATGTTTAAACGGCCCAACACAATGCTAGGTCAACCATAGACACTGTTTAAACGGCCCAACACAATGCTTAGACAACCATAGACTATGTTTAAACGGCCCAACCCAATGCGGGACAACCAAACACAAAGTTGATACGCCCAAACTTAAACCTAGGATAACCAAACACGATGTTTATACGGACCAACAAAACGCAGACAATCCAACACAATGTTTATACGGCCCTACATAATGCTAGGATAACAAAACACAATGTTTACACGGCCCTACACAATACTGGGACAACCCAACACAATGTTTATACTACCTCCAACAGTGGTAGGACAACTCGACACAATGTTTATACGGCCCTACATAATGCTAGGATAACAAAACACAATGTTTATACGGCCCAGCGCAATACTGGGACAACCCAAAACAATGTTTATACTACCTCCAACAATGGTAGGACAACTGGACACAATGTTTATACGGCCCTACGTAATGCTAGGATAACAAAACACAATGTTTACACGGCCCTACACAATACTGGGACAACCCAACACAATGTTTATACTACCTCCAACAGTGGTAGGACAACTCGACACAATGTTTATACGGCCCTACATAATGCTAGGATAACAAAACACAATGTTTACACGGCCCTACACAATACTGGGACAACCCAACACAATGTTTATACTACCTCCAACAGTGGTAGGACAACTCGACACAATGTTTATACGGCCCTACATAATGCTAGGATAACAAAACACAATGTTTATACGGCCCAGCGCAATACTGGGACAACCCAACACAATGTTTATACTACCTCCAACAATGGTAGGACAACTGGACACAATGTTTATACGGCCCTACGTAATGCTAGGATAACAAAACACAATGTTTACACGGCCCTACACAATACTGGGACAACCCAACATAATGTTTATACTACCTCTCACAATGGTAGGACAAGCCAACACAAAGTATATACGCCCAAACGCAATTCTTGCACAACATAACACGATGTTTATACGGCCCGACAAAATGCTAGGATAACCAAACACAATGTTTATAGGACCTAACACAACGCTAGGAAAACCAAACACAATGTATTTACGGCCTTTCACAATACTAGGTTAACCAAACATAATGTTTATACGGCCCAACACAATGCTAGGACAACCAACCACAATGTAACGACTAATCACAATGCTAGGACAACCCAGAAATTTGTTTTACTGCGAAACACACTGGTAAGACAACCAAACACAATGTTTATACGGCCCAACACAAATATAGAACAACCAAACACAATGTTTATTCGGTCCGACACAATGCTAGGACAAACCAGTAGAATGTTTATACTAGCATTTACAATGGTAGGACAAGCCAACACTATGTTTATCCAAACTCAATACTAGGTTACCCAAACACAATGTTTATACGGACAATTACAATGCTAGGACAACCAAACAAAATGACTATACGGCCCAACACAATGCTAAGACAACCAAACAAAATGGTTATACGGCCCTACACAATGCTAGGATAAACAAACCAATGTTTATACGGCCCACCATAATGGTAGGACAACCAAACACAATGTTATACGGACCAACACAATGCTAAGACAAGCCAACACAATGTTTATACGGCCCATCACACTGCAAGGACAAACAAACACAATGTTTATACGACCAATCACAATGCTAGGACAAACACACACAATGTTTATACGGCCCATCACACTGCAAGGATAAACAAACACAATGTTTATACGACCCATCACACTGCAAGGACAAACACACACAATGTTTATACGGCCCATCACACTGCTAAGACAAACAAACACAATGTTTATACGACCCATCACAATGCTAGGACAAACACACACAATGTTTATACGGCCCATCACACTGCTAAGACAAACAAACACAATGTTTATACGACCCATCACAATGCTAGGACAAACACACACAATGTTTATACGACCCATCACACTGCAAGGACAAACACACACAATGTTTATAAGGCCCATCTCACTGCTAGGACAAACAAACACAATGTTTATACGACCCATCACAATGCTAGGACAAACACACACAATGTTTATACGGCCCATCACACTGCAAGGACAAACACACACAATGTTTATAAGGCCCATCACACTGCTAAGACAAACAAACACAATGTTTATACGACCCATCACAATGCTAGGACAAACACACACAATGTTTATACGACCCATCACACTGCAAGGACAAACACACACAATGTTTATACGGCCCATCACACTGCTAAGACAAACAAACACAATGTTTATACGACCCATCACAATGCTAGGACAAACACACACAATGTTTATACGACCCATCACACTGCAAGGACAAACACACACAATGTTTATAAGGCCCATCTCACTGCTAGGACAAACAAACACAATGTTTATACGACCCATCACAATGCTAGGACAAACACACACAATGTTTATACGGCCCATCACACTGCAAGGACAAACACACACAATGTTTATAAGGCCCATCACACTGCTAAGACAAACAAACACAATGTTTATACGACCAATCACAATGCTAGGACAAACACACACAATGTTTATACGGCCCATCACACTGCAAGGACAAACAAACACAATGTTTATACGACCCATCACACTGCAAGGACAAACACACACAATGTTTATACGGCCCATCACACTGCTAAGACAAACAAACACAATGTTTATACGACCCATCACAATGCTAGGACAAACACACACAATGTTTATACGGCCCATCACACTGCTAAGACAAACAAACACAATGTTTATACGACCCATCACAATGCTAGGACAAACACACACAATGTTTATACGACCCATCACACTACAAGGACAAACACACACAATGTTTATACGGCCAATCACACTGCAAGGACAAACACACACAATGTTTATACGGCCCATCACACTGCTAAGACAAACAAACACAATGTTTATACGACCCATCACAATGCTAGGACAAACACACACAATGTTTATACGGCCCATCACACTGCTAAGACAAACAAACACAATGTTTATACGACCCATCACAATGCTAGGACAAACACACACAATGTTTATACGACCCATCTCACTGCTAGGACAAACAAACACAATGTTTATACGACCCATCACAATGCTAGGACAAACACACACAATGTTTATACGGCCCATCACACTGCAAGGACAAACACACACAATGTTTATACGGCCCATCACACTGCTAAGACAAACAAACACAATGTTTATACGACCCATCACAATGCTAGGACAAACACACACAATGTTTATACGACCCATCACACTGCAAGGACAAACACACACAATGTTTATAAGGCCCATCTCACTGCTAGGACAAACAAACACAATGTTTATACGACGCATCACAATGCTAGGACAAACACACACAATGTTTATACGGCCCATCACACTGCAAGGACAAACAAACACAATGTTTATACGACCAATCACAATGCTAGGACAAACACACACAATGTTTATACGGCCCATCACACTGCAAGGACAAACAAACAATGTTTATACGACCCATAACACTGCTAGGACAAACACACACAATGTTTATACGGCCCATCACACTGCAAGGACAAACAAACACAATGTTTATACGACCCATCACAATGCTAGGACAAACATACACAATGTTTATACGACCCATCACACTGCAAGGACAACAAAACACAATGTTTATACGGCTAAACACAATGCTAAGCCAATCAAATTACAATGTTGTTATGGTCTAACACAATGTTAGGACAACCAAACACACTGTTTATACGGCCCAAAACAATGATAGGACAACCAAACACAACATTTATAAGGCCCATACACTGCCAGGACAAACAAACACACTGTTTATACGGCCCATCACAATGATAGGACAACCATAGACACTGTTTAAACGGCCCAGCACAATGCTGGAACAACCAAACACAATGTTTATACAGCTGAACACAATGCTGGGACAACCAAACACAATGCTTAAACGACCCAACACAATGCTAAGACAACCATAGACAATGTTTAAACGGCTCAACACAATGCTAAGATAAACATAGACAATGTTTAAACGGCCCAACACAATGCTTAGACAACCACAGACAATGTTGAATCGGCCCAACACAATGCTATGTCAACCATAGACACTGTTTAAACGGGCCAACACAATGCTAGGACAAGTCAACACAATGTTTTTATGGCCCAACATAATGCTAGGACAATCCAACACAATGTTAATACGGCCCAACACAATGCTTTTGCAAACAAACACAATGTTTATACAACCAAATACAATGCAAGGGCAACCCAACACAATGTTTATACGGCCCAACAAAATGCTATGACAACCAAACACATTGTTTATATGGTCCAACGCAATGCTAGGACAGCCAGACATACTGTTTATACGGCCCAACACAATGCCAGGACAACCAAACACAATGCCAGGACAACCAAACACAATGCCAGGACAACCAAACACAATGCTAGGACAACCAAACAAAATGTTTATACGGCCCAACACAATGCTAAGACAATAAAAACACAATGTTGTTACGGCCTAACACAATGTAAGGACAACGAAACACAATGTGTATACGGCCCAACACAATGCTAGGACAAGTCAACACAATGTTTTATGGCCCAACTCAATGCTAGGACAATCCAACACAATGTTTATACGGCCCAACACAATGCTTTTGCAAACAAACACAATGTTTATACAACCAAATACAATGCTAGGACAACCCAACACAATGTTTATACGACCCAACAAAATGCTATTACAACCAAACACATTGTTCATACGGCCAAACACAATGCCAGGACAACCAAACACAATGCTAGTACAACCCAACACAATGTTTATACGGCCTAACATAATGCTATGGCAACCAAACACAATGTTTATATGGCCCAAAACAATGCTAAGACAGGCAAGCACAATGTTTATACAACCAAACACAATGCTAGTACAACCAAACACAGTATTTATACAGCCCAACATAATGCTATGACAACCAAACACAATGTTTATACGGTTCAGCACAGTGCTATGACAACCAAATACAATGTTTATACAGTCCAACACAATGCTATGACAACCAAACACAATGTTTATACGGTCCAACACAATTTTATGACAACCAAACAGAATGTTGATATTACCAAAAATAATGACTAGACAACCAAACACAATGTTTATACGGTCCAACTCAATTTTATGACAACCAATATTTATACGGTCCAACACAATTCTATGACAACGAATCACAATATTTATACGCCTTAACACAATGCTATGAGAACCAAACACATTTTCATTGTCCAAAACAATGCTATGATAACCAAACACAATGTTTATATGGCTGAAAATAATGATAGGACAAGTATTTTTGTTTTCATGAAATACTCAAATTGAACAAAGAATACATCTTAACAGATATATTTTTTTAATTTTATGCTTTTTGCTGGATTATGAAGGCCCAATGACTTATATTTTGATAACTTCACTATTTAAATTGATAAAAGTAAATAGAAATATCAGAATATTAAAAAAAAGAAAATAATATTTTTGTTTCTCTGTTCTTTTGTGCATTTTTTTTTATAGTTTTCTTTAATGATTTAAAAGTAAAACACACACGTACACACTTAAACATCGATTTGCTGCCTTTAAAATGGATACTAACACAATATCGCACAATATGTGACGTTTCAATGTCATGCATTATTTAAATGATTTACTTAAAATACAACATAATCTGTTGAAAAATATATGTTCCTAGTTTATATGTTATACATGCTGTGTATTGGAACAGTATAAACCTGCAGGCATAGTTGGTGTACTGAAGAATGAAAATAAAAATAAAATATAATAAATAGTCGGACGATTTATTCGTTGTTGGTACATCGTTAAGAAAAGAACGTAGAAGGACATTGCAGGCCACCAAAGCAGAAAATGGTAAGTGTTCGTCTGTTGTTGTCCCCAGTTCTCCAATTATGTCCTTGCCTTTGTTACTCTACCCGCAAGGCGATAATCCTTATGGAATCTTTCTTTCAGATTGACCTCCAGTTTGTATATCATATCATTCATTGCCTTGATCATATTGTCATCATAAATCTTTCTTATCAATGCTTCTCTTTCCAATGGATCATACTTGCGATGGTATTTGCCTTCTTGTAGTTCAACGGTGCAAAATATATCATCCATTTTTACTGGAACATTGAGAAACTCAGCTAAATCAACCAGAGTCTTAAATAAGTCTGATTTTAAATCGTCATATCGCAAAACGTATACTTCTCCAGGAAACTTTAACCAGTTTTGGTAAATTTTGATCCAACCCTTCAGTACGTTTTTCACGTGCGCCCTCCAATCTAGAAAGGAATATAAACTAAGATTAACAACTGAACACTACGGTGTCCCGATAGGGCCATGGCGGCATATTTATTAAACTTTTCACCATCATTGTTTCGTTGTTTCAGCTTTACTTAATTTAATAAATATGCCGCGATGGTCCCAGTGTGACACCGCAGAACACTGACTGATACTTGTATGTAAGTAAAACGAAAAGCCAATAATAAAATTAGTCACATAGCAATAATACTATCCGAAACAAATAGTCAAACTTTCGAAGTTCTCCGTTTCCGGAGCACAACTCCAAAATCTAGTGGTGTAGTAGTGCATTTTGTTATGATGGGAGTTTTCATTTGCAATCTTTAGCAAATACAACATCTGTGCATATTGACGACAGCGTCTTCTTGATTAATGCTTTTAATTAATTTGCCTTCAATAGTACATATTTTGGATATTAAACCAGAAACGCAACTAAACGACTTCATTTACCATGCATGTATCTTTGAAAATAAATCATTAAACAAATAGATTGATAACATCAGAAGGTAATAGACCTACGTTTTAGTTTAAAAAATCCATACTATCCTATACTTATTTAATTGTTCGAAACTTATTATCCCCTATTTTTATCTTACTTAAGTTCATTATCCCCTATTTTTATCTTACATAAGTTCATTATCCCCTATTTTTTTATTATCTTACTTCAGCTTATTTATTCCTATTTTTCTTTGTTAAATAATGGTTCTCCAAATTGAAAAACAAGTCTTCAACAAAAACAATTGTTTTCTAAAAGAAATACAACTTCAATTTAAGAATTGCAAACTGGAATATTTTTATATTTGCATAAAGTAAATAGTGGTTATGTGAAAATGTATCGAATTGGCGAGGGGTTCCTTTAAAGATAATTAACGTGGTTATATTTTTTTAGATGTAATTTTAATGAAGTTTGAATGTGTGCGATCTTGCACTAATATTGTATATTTACATTTCATATAAGTCTGGAGATATACTGTTTTTGGTACATAGTGTTTCAATGGTCAAAGTAAAAACGGTAAAATGATAATGAATGGATGAATAATGGGGTTTTACGGCGTACCAACACAAGTTGTTCGACGCCAACAGGAATGAAGAGTCCAGATTCACTCTACATGTACAAATAAACCCACAACAAATTAACATACAGATTGAAAGAAAATGCATCAACAAATTAATATGCAGAATGGCATAGAACCTTGATACTTGCAAAACTGCCAAGTTTCAGCAAATTCTATCGTATTACTCAAATTGTCGCTTCCTACGACATGCATGATCCACAGTGATCTTATTCTTGCCATCGCCCATATGGCTCACTGGAACCACACAGTGGCTACAATAATGAACGTGACAAAAGATGATAAAACGAACATAACACCCATTTGGGGGATTTATACCCCTCTACAGATATTGACAGTGATTATTCTTACCGTTAACCACACAGGTTATAAAATAATAAAAAAACGGTGGTAAAATTAAAAAAAACGAGGTAAAACAATGAAAAATGTGGTGAAACAATAAAAAAAAACTTGGTAAAACAATAAAAAAAAAAACGGTGGTAAAATAATAACAAGAACACCGCAAGCGGGTGCAGGCACTCGTGTTTTTTCCAAATCTATTAAGTAGGTCAAAGTCAGTGAAGTAAACTTTTTAAACGTGATGGTGATTAGATTAAAAAATCAATACTATTACTGAAAAAATAAAATAGATTAAAAAAAGAATCACAAAAATAGAGATGTCGAAGAACAGCGTTAACTCGACTTTTCTAGCCTTGTCACAGAACAGTATATTGAAATGTACCATCTGTAACACAGATATATCTGTATTAATGAAACCATCTTTCATATTAGCAAAATAGTAGATACATATATGTACAAGTAGGACTTTTAGGGTAGAATATAAGTTAACCTATTTCTGGTTATGGCTAGCTAGCCAGTACTTAAGCTGAAATGTATTTAATATAATTTTAAAATCTGGGTGTGGATGTGGGGGTGTATGTGCCAAAGTTTAATAAACAGGGCTGTGCAGTTTTGATACAATAAAAAAAGTTTGAGGGGGAGGGTGATTTGCGGTTGGTAACAAAGTTGAAAAGGGACAGTGTATCATATTCAATACACAACACAATTTGGAAAATAATTGGGGGAGGCGTCTTGGGATTGGTAACAAAGGGGTAGAATAGTATTAAAATAAAAACAAAACAAAATTACAAAAAAATGGACGTGGGGTCTTGGTGGAGGATTGTCCTTGGGATCAGTAACAAAGTTGAAATGGGAGCAAAGTATTAAATTAAAAATAAATAAATAAATAAATAAATAAATAAATAAATAAATAAATAAATAAATAAATAAATAAAAATGGGTAGGGATGGAGATTGGGTAGGGGTGCGGGTCTTGGGGTCTCTAACAATGTTAAAATGAGGCAGAGTATTTGATTTTATACCAAACAATGTTTTTAAAAAAATGGGTAGGGATGGGGGTTTGGTAGGGGTGGGAGTCTTGGGGTCGGTAACAAAGTTGAAATGGGGCAGAGTATTTGATTTAATACAAAAGAAATTTAAAAAAAATAGGCAGCAGGATGGGGGTCCTGGCTGGGCTTGGGCAGGTAGCCAAGTAGATATGAAACAATGGACCTGGCAAATTCAAACAATGATACAAAGTTTTTCCAAACTGTGATCTATTTATCAATCTGGATACATTTACATGTACAACAATTCATATACATACCTAAAACAGTTTTGGGCGCATTAAATCTTTAACCAGCTAATGACATTATTAACCAAGTCCATTGAATAGGTCAAGGTCAGTGTTGTAAACTTTTTTTTAGTTGATGGTGATCAGCTTACAGAATTAATAGTAAAAGTAAAATAGATTTAAAAAAAAATTCAAACCCGAGCTAAACAAAACACTTTACCTAAGGATATAAAACCCAAAGTATGGAAGTTTATGTAAGTTAGCTATATACATTGTTTCTACAACATAATATAAATGTGTTTATGAAGTTTAGCCACCAGCACATGAGTAGTTTGTTCAGAAATAGAGAAAAAGCTGAGCTAAACATAAAACTTTAATCAAACCCGAGCTAAACAAAAAACTTTAACCTACGGTTTTAGAGCCCAAAGTCTGTAAATTTAGGTAAGTTAGCTATATACATTATTTGTATAACATGAAATGAATGTGTTTATGGAGTTTAGTCACCATAACACAAGTTGTTTGTGCAGAAACAGAGAAAATACTGAGCTTAACATAAAATTTTAACTAAAGGGCGACGACAACAGCAACGACAACGACTACGACGCCGACGACGCCAAGTCATGACAATAGCTCTTCGTTTATTGTTCAAAAAGACGGGCTAAAAAACGGTGGTAACAGTAAAGCTCCAAAAACTTTATGTGAGAAAGTATATTAGAGAAAGTTTCCAGTTACTTGCGGAAGGACGGTGGTTCTACTCAGTCTGAATCAGCCTGAGGTCTTCCTCAACCAGAAAAAAACTGGATATGCCATATATAGCCTGAAATGTGTTGAAAATGGCGTTAAACCGCATTCAAAAATAAATCAACAGATAAAGCGGTGCCTAAAGTAACAACTCTAATGCTAAAAGTAACATAGTGGCAAAACGTTAAAATAAACGCCGTCAAAGATAAAATATTTGTGTTGCTAGAAGTAACATAAAATGATCCGTATGCGTGTGGGGGTTTTGAGTTGCCAATGTTGTATGATGGTAACGTGGCTTTCAACAATGTTCCAGTTACATCGCGGCAGTGTCTTTTTGAAACAGTATTCTTAGTGCTCCACACTAAACTATATTGACGCAGACACGTGATATGATACCCCAACCTGGGGGCATTATACAACATAGGACCGACCATATCTAGAACTATCTTCTAAATGCTGAGCGACAAACGAGGAAGCTTTCAGTACCGTTTTTTTTCAAGACTTTGGCATGACCTGGTCGGGAATTGAATCCACGACTTTCCAAATGTGAAGCGGACGCTCTTCCACTAGACCACCGCTGCGGTCGAGTGGTAGAGGGACAGCTGTAAGTTAATGAAGCCTAACAAAAAGCATCATACTCACGGAAGTTATTTACGGTGGTCGCGCTATTGTTTGCGCGGTCTGTATGGGAATGCGTCTGGCCATAGTTGAAGAAAGACAACGCCGACTCGTATGGATTTCTGATCAGTAAGACAACTCTATCGAAATGTGGTCTTGGTATGTCTGACAAGTGTGTCTTTGTTACTATCGTTCTGTTTCGTTTCTTGGTGCATTCGTAGGGAAACCCATTTGATAATAGACCTTGATCACAGTAAACACTTGACGTTGCGATACCTTTAACGGAGTTGGAAAAAAGAAAACATTTATTAAACTACTGGATACGTATGTTTTATTTTCATCCCGGAAATCTATATACATGTAGGCATATCTGCCACCATGTACCAGTTGCGTATTGGGTCATGTTTGACGTGGGTGGCTTTGTTTCAAGTTCACCGAAACACTCTAGAAACACAACACTCAGATAAACAGCAATAGAACGTTGGGCTCTTTATCGATTTTTTAAAAAAAAGTTTTGATAATACAACATCTTTCCTGTAAAGTTTCATTAAAATCTATGGCGATTATCAGTTCTTTTTTTTATTGATTTGAAACAAACAACTCCCGTTACCTAAATTCACAAAATCAGTTTGTATGGCTTCCTTGCGCATTGCAGTTGGAACACATGATGTTTGTCTAAGCCACGAGACAAAAGTTGGCATTTTGACAGAAAATTGGTGGAAAACACATGCCTTATAAAATTGTGAAAAAAGTGGTTTTTACTGAAAGATCAATTAATTTGTCACTTTCCTTCAATAACAGATACGAAAGAGATATCATCAGTTTCACTTATAAACAAAATTATTTAAACAAGAAATGTCACTGGTAAGTGTCGCATGCCCCCGAAATGGTCTGTGAAAATAACGATATATTTTATCAAATCGATGTATCCATGAATAACAAGAGTCATGGACTGACGTTTCCGACTAAACACGCAATTTTATGATTTGTCATATTAAAGTGTGACCTTGACCTTTGTGTAATCTTGACCTTGACATCTGATGTAAAGGTCTGGGTATTTCTATAGATAAATGCAGGTGACACATCATCATGACATGTTGATCACTTGTGTCAAGCTATTTTCAAATCTCTCCATGTAAAACAATATTACAGATCAGACATGAAACAAACTGAAAGTGTGACCTTGACCTTTGAGGTAAGGTCATTGGTCTTAAAGTGACACTTTGTCATGTCATGTTGATCAATTGATAAATTGAGCCAAGTGTTTTTTAAATCCACCCATATATGATTAACTTACAGACCGGACTTGAAACCTCAGACAGACTCAAAGTGTTGCCGAACAAACTCAAAGTGTGACCATGACCTTTGAGGTACGGGTCTGAGTCTTACATGCGACACATCGTCATATTATCTTGATCAATTGAACCAAGTTAAAGACAAAGTTACAGACCAGACACAAAATAAAAGTGTGATTTTAACCTTTGAGGAAAAAGTCTGGGTCTTACATGCAACACTTCATCATGTCATGTTGATCAATTGATCCAAGTGTTTTTGAAATTTATTCGTAGGTGACAAAGTTACAGACCGGACACGAAATCTCACACAGACTAAAAAACGTGACAGATAAGTAGTATTTGACAATAGCGCTTAAACTAACTCGGTCACTGAGGACTTCTGCACTTTTTAAATATATATGTAGAAGTTAATACTGAGAAATGAATGTCACTACATGAGTAAATAATACATATTTCGGGTCGTAGAACATGGGAAAGTTAATATAATATATTAGCAACTTAGTTTAGCTTGACTGTGAAGTAAACTAGGAGCTAATATGAATCATTCTCCAGTCTTGCTGGGCAGAACCATCAGCATATTTTGAGAGACCAAAGTGTCAAGCCTTGGACCTAAACCATGACCTGTGACACAAGCAGCTTACACTATCAACTCCCTTATCGCACCGCTTGATTCTGATATTACATGCTATTACAAATACAGGTCTATTCATATATGCGTTAACCATATAAAAATATCATAAATTATATACACTGACCTTAAATGGAAGCTCTACACCGACATCAAAATTACTTTTGCTGATAAATATATATTCAGGGCTAAAAAAGTTTTGTTAAAGCTTTATGGCTATATAGATGTTTCTGTGTAATATACTGGAAAAAATCAGACATCGCATGTTTTTTTCTGATCAATTAAATGAAGAAGGATCAAAATTTCAGAACAATACAAATGATCATGTAACATTCGAAACAAGAGTTGTCAGAAGACAACAAAGCTCGTCCCTGGTTGTCTAAGTCCAAAATGGGCCATTACTGTTCCAAAATGCAATCCAGAGTTATGGTTCTTGTCTGTGTGTATTCCATTGATGATGGTGAACACACACGCGAAGTTTCATTCACATCCAATGAGTGGTTGCATAGCTATCTTAAACTTAAACGCAAAAGTTTAAACTGGGTGTCTACAGACGACGACGACGACGACGCCAGGGTCATGGCAATAGCTCTCCATGGATTTTGTCCCAGCAAACTAAAAAGGCATAAAGTGCTGGCTAAGTGCAATAACTGATTTTTAAAACGTTAGTAACCATTCCAACAGAAGTGGATTTCGGAGATCGTGTATAGAATAAATTTGATGTTTGAACTTGACTCTTAGATCCAGTTCATTCCATACGTGTTTATAGGGTTCAGACTCAGGGTTGTAGAGGCATTGACACTGGTTTCGCGTGTATTGCAAATGGCGTCATGCTCGGTGTCGCGCTGTCGGAATCTGATCAGTGTATGGCTGACGAGCACGAATTGGACACATTTTTATCTCAAACGGTTTATGATTCTCTGAGCATGAACACAGACACGCCAAGGAGTACATGTTGCAGGTAAATAAACAATTACGTAAGTGAGTCAACGTAATAGCGTGATGAGTTCGTGTCGTTGTTGCACGTACACGACCGGGTCTGACACGATCTGTAGTATTGTATCGGTTCCGAAGAATATAAATATTCTAACTAGAACAGCCAAAATGACGAACAACAGTACTTACCAATGACTCGACCCGGAGCATACAAAGAGCATGATTTCTCTCAGTTTCAGAAAGACGTGGCATCGCTAAACAAAAGTGTTTTTAAAACAAATTTAAGTTTTTTTTATCTGTGCTAAGCAATGAATGATTACGGTCGATGTAAAACCTGTAAGTGAAAAACCGGATGTTGCACACGTGCAAAGTAAGGAAAACAATTTTTGTGCTCGGACGCATTAAAAAAAATTAGAAAAAAATGCACAATGATTAACCGCAATTAAATTCTGATAGCCATGTATAACACGTTTTAGAATATGTATGTAAACAAAAGAAATATTCAAACATATAAAGTGTAAAGTTTTTATTTTGGATCAGTGTAGATATACATCATATAAAATATATACATGTACAATCAAATAATTTACGGTGCAGGAGTGTGATAAACCCATGGCATCATTTTTATATTAACCTAGTGCAATATGATTTCTGCGGTGTTTTCTGTATAAATTATATAAATAACTTTGATTTGTCATGGTAAATTGACATTATTTTGAGACGTAACATCAATGGTAAATGTACTATTTTTCTGAGTTATGTGATGAAAATAATCTTACATTTGTGCTCATTTATTATTTCATTTATTAAACTTGTTATTAAAAACGATACACTGCTCGACAGAACCACGCATTATATAATTATGTTGCCAATTCGTTTAATAAATTCGACAATAAATGAGCACTCACGCAAGACCCTCTATTTACCGTACTTCATTTCGAGATATTGATACACTACCACTTAAACTTAAACAATGTATCACTTTTCAAAACTCTTCAAAAGTTTGCCTGCAGACTCCTTTCATTCATACACCTAATTGGTGATGTCATTGTATATACATGCATACGTTGTACATATCATGAATAAAATATGTTTCAACTAATCCTTTCATTATGTACTTAAAGCGATTATATCAGGTTTTTTTCAAAATTTACAAACATTTTTGTCCAATATACCATGCCTATATATATACTCACTGACACCATATTTCCAAAAAGATATTTATATAAACATGCCTGAATGATATATTGAAACAGGTTTTCCTTACTCGGGCTACGCGCCTAGGTTAGACATAAATAGATTTCCCGCTTAAAATGGCAACATATTTTGTAAAACTATTCGGTTTCTTAAGGATAATGAGATGCTTTTATCCATTTTGATATTTATTTATGAGACATTTATCATGTTTTATCCTGATACAATCCCTTTAAATAAGAAAATGCCATACTGTAGGTGCATATTCAAATATAAAGGTTAGAGGTGACATAATTTACAAAAAATAATTACATCTATATACAGTATTTCTATTTTATTTATGATACTCGCAGATAATCTTAAAGTGCTTGCTTCATAAGGCCGTCCTTAAAAAATATTTGTTTGACGTGCTAAACCTACTCACTATCAACAGTTGTCAGAAGACAATAGAGCTCGCCGATGGGATAAAACTCACCACCCGTGCAAAGATTGAGATTGGATACACCAAAACTTAAACAAAACTAAACGCAAAAGTTTAACCTGGGTGTCTACAGAAGAAAAAATAAGTCCATAAGGGCCATAACTATTCCAAAATGCAACCCCGAGTTACGGTTATTGTCTCTGTGTGCTTCATCGATGATGGTAAACACGGATGGGAAGTTTCATTCATATCCAATAAGTGGTTTCATAGATATTTTACCTGATAAAAAACTTTAACCTGAAAAAATAAGTCGAAAATGTTCCATAACTGTGCCAAAATGTAACCCAGAGTTATGGTTCTTGTCTCTGTGTGTTTCATTGATGATGGTTAACACACATGCGATGTTTCATTCATATCATTGAGTGCTTCCATAGATATCTTAAACTTAAACGCAACTAAACACAAAAGTTTAACCTCGGTGTCTAAGTCCAAAAAAGGCCATAACTGTGCCAAAATGCAACCCAGAGTTATGGTTCTTGTCTCTGTGTGTTAGATTGATGATGGTGAACACACATGCGATGTTTCATTCATTTGCAATGAGTGGTCCCATAGATATCTTAATCTTAAACGCAACTAAACGCAAAAGTTTAACCTGGGTGTCTAAGTTCAAAAAGGGCCATAACAGTGCCAAAATGCAATCCAGAGTTATGGTTCTTGTATCTGTGTGTTCCATTGATGATGGCGAACATACATGTGAAGTTTCAGTCATATCCAATGAGTGGTTCCTTAGATATCTTAGACGCCGGGGTCATGACAATAGCTCTCTTTGGACTTCGTCCCAGCGAACTAAAAAATGCAGCTACCCAAACGTTTTCTCTGGCTTTCAAAGCAAGGATTTTTTGTTTTCATGATTTATGTTTATTTTTATTTAAAATGACCATTCAGATCTTTTTTCAATAGGGTTAAATGCCATATTCAACACATTTTATGTTATATATGGCATATCCAGTTTTATTGGTGGAGACTATCTGAGTAGGACCACCATTCTTCCAAAAGTCACTGGCAAACTTTTCTCACATAAGGTCTGTGGACCGAACAGGACTCAAACGTACAACCTAAGTGGTGAGAAGTAAAACGGCATATAAGATTACATGGCTTTGGAAGATCCATATGCAAAATCAAAATATGACAAAAAATCTATCTATCTACCCGCATGGCCTAGCTTATAGGGCTAATTAATGCACTCAAAACTATGTACTTCTCACTGCTGATGTTGTAGGTTCGAGCCAAGCTCGGTCAAAACATGTGTATGTGTGAATGAAAATCTGTGGGAAAAGGCAGATTTTTCATTCTACTACCTAATTGTTATAAGGATCTGTTAGGATCAGTCCGGGAACGATCATTTTAAAAAAATGATAATCAAACTTATGTTGAATTTGCTAGATAAAAGGAGATTTCAGTTGACCAATGGCTGAAGTCCAATCAAGTAGACAAACAGTTTGATAATTTAAGACAAATCATCTTGTAAGAAGAATTTAAACGATGTGTATATCAAGACTTGAGAACTCACTTAGATGATAGAGGCGTGAAAACTCTTAATGCAACTGCTATAATGTCCGACACTTACGCTCTTACTCACAAGTTTTTTGACAAAATCTTCAAGCAGTAAATTACAAAAAACTCTGAAAATTAACTTACAACATCAACTGCAGAAGAACCACACGTTTGATGCCTAATATACACAAGATATAATCACTAATATACTCAACATCCTTACATGACACTCAAATTCCTTATTTGACACTATACTTCTATACGCGACACTAGATTTTCTCACTCGATACACAGCATCCTTACTCATTACTAGAATTTTTATACTGAACACTGGATTTTCTAGTGCACACTTTCTTTTGCGTTTGAGTTTATACATACTGCGACAAAGTTTATGTTGTCATTTTGTTCAGTAAAGATATTGTTATCATAAACAACTATTACACCAGTATAAATTTATGTAATTTAATTCAATCTAATAAATCAGAGGGATAGTTAGATAGAAAAGTTAGAGACAGTTAAAGATTAGAAAATGTGGATTCAAGAAAAATATAACGTATGACAATATAAATTATGGATATATTATATATCAATTTTCCTCTCAAACAGCCTGAAGTGTAATATATTGTAACACAACAACTAGTAGCATATATCATAAAATGTTAGACTTTATGTCACTTCTGCACTCCCGTATAATTGTTTTATATTTTTTATAATTTACACACTTCACATCTTTATAGAATAAATGCTATATCATAGCATTTCTAGTCGTGGAATTTCACGTCACCATGGAATCTATATACGTCGTGTATCCAAGTATATAATTATATATTAACTGTTTTTCACGTCTCATAGTTCCATTCTCTAACAAGCTGACGTTTTGGAAATTCTTGTCCACCATAGAATCAAAATGTACTCTTGTATCTTGGTACTTCGTAATTTAATGGTCTACGAATCGACATTCCATCCATTTTTCACCAAGACCAAAAAGGAGGAGATATTTCAAACTTCACTAGAATTCTTGATCATCAACTTCATATCGTCATTCTCGCCTCATCTTGCATTCAACTTCACTTCAACAAATCATTTTCCTATTTCTATGTAAGATCCCAGACCTTTATGCAACACAACACATCTTCCTCTCTCAAATAACCGATACAATTGACCAGTTATACTGTACAGTCTACATATAAAAAGTGTTCACTATCATTTATGTAATTACATGTAATTACCGTACCTGTACATAAAGAGTATTGTTAAAGCTTAAGGGTTATGTGTAGTCATTTTATGTGTAAAAATGTTAACTTTGTTACACATACTAAACATCCTTCAACGACATTCAATTTCCTTATTTGACACTATATTTTCATATGCGACACTAGATTGTCTCACTCGATTCACAACATCCTTACTCGACACTAGATTTTTCTTACTGGATACTAGATTTTCTAGTCTATATATACCAACATACTTACGCAACTTTCAATATCCTTATTTGACATTAGATTTTCTCACTCAATAAACAACTTCCTTACTCGACACCAGATTTTTAACTGGGCACTAGATTTTCTAATCTACTCAAACGAAAAAGAAAGTGTGCACATTTATATTTTTGAATTTCTGAAAATCCAATGATCGAATACTATCATGTTTGGTATCTATTTTTAGCTTATTCAATTGCCATTCTAACCAATATGTTTATTTTATTTTTTTAAATTTGGATAAAGCGTACGACACGAATACGTGGATTAGGGATCAAAATAAAAAATGCACAAATAGACAATGTTTTCACAAAGGGATGTTTTCTTGCGTGGATTCAATGTCAAAATTCTGTAAATGTTGCATTAATATCTGTTATGACCACCATTCTGTCTAATAACTTCTAAATTACGTCGCCGCATTGAATGCACGTAACGTTGTACCCATGCCCAGCACCATTAAGGCGTCAATACGCTGATGTTCTGACATATTCGCTGTTATAAATTTTCAAAGATCTACAGTGATATTCGCACTTTATATGTGTGAAAGAATGTAGAGAAAACAAGTAGTACTTATGTATACATATTCCATGTAGAAATCCTGCAAAATCACAATTCGGGCTATAACGTAAAAACTAGCAATAGTTTGACTGATCTTTCGTTGTGGCTATAAACCGTAACGACCCATATTCTTATGTTTCAAACTTGACAACTTCATACTTTGTAGAATTAAAATGATAAAAAAAAATAATTAAAAAGTGCACACTTTCTTTTGCGTTTGAGTATATTTTTGTTTTCTAAAAATCTAATGATGGAATATTATCATGTGTGGTATCAATTTTTAGCTGATTCTCTTACTTTTCTAACCAACATGTTTATTTTGTTGTTTTGAATTTGGATAAAACGTATGACGCGTCTACGTGGATTAGGGGTCAAAAATAAGAAATACACAAATAGCCAAAGGGATGATTTCTTGCGGAGTTTCACTGTAATTTGTTATAAGATTATGTAACTGTTGCATTAATATATATAGTACAGCCCTACCACGTCACTTGATAATAGTGTTTCTATGGCAATTAAGTGTCAGTGACACTGCAACGACTGAGTCACCTCTGCCTAGCGTCATTAAGGCGTCAATACGAGAAGTTATCAGGAAGTTCGTGGACAAATTTAATAAAATCCATATTCATGCAAGTACATCGCTATATTTTGCATAGCTTATGTATTGGTGTATTTGTCATTGATGTACAGTATTTCTTATGTTAATAATAATGTTATGGTCTCCATAGCAACATGCATACATGGTAAGTACCGCAGCTCATATTGTTGACCAATTTGACAGATAAATATGTGAACAATAACAATGATTTTCCTGTAAAATTCGCGGTAAATCATATATTATTGATGACACGTCATCAATGTCTACATTGGTAATTCTAATAATAATATGGCGCGCAAGTATTAGGAGTTTAAACAAACTTACATAAAAAAGGAAAACTTATTGATAAGCAAAACTTCCATCTGAGAAAAAGGTGAAACAACGAGCGGAAATACAATTTTGTGTCAAAATTAGCAAAACACTGATTCAGGCGATATATCTGCTTAGTAAAGCTCTGAGAAAGTTATTTATAGTGTGTTTTGTAGTCAATAAATGGCACAAATGGTACAGTGAGGAACAGGAAACAATAATGGATGATAACATGTGTGGTCACCCATGTGTGGTCGCCCTTAGTCAAAATCGCATTAACGTCACGTCTACTTGATAAAAGGTGCCTCAATAAGGATCGCCGTAATACAATTCATGAACTATGCTGTAAACTAAGTATATGTTACGGTACAGTGCACGTGATAATTAAGAATAAATAACATGCAATTCCTTAGAGTGATCACAGGGTTCCTCTCTTGATAAAATGTATGAGCGAAGCGACCAGCTAGAGCAGGAAAAATACTTGTGAAATAAATTGACGTCACGACAACGTAACGTAAATTTGACCTGCGGCAGATAGGCGTACATGAAGTGTTCGAAATGCATGTAGCTATTTTATTTTAATATATATTTTCTTCATATTTTAAGTTATATTAAGGGGACGCAAACTTCAAAATTTGGCTTTCAGGTTGGTGGGGTACCATGTGTTAAAAACTAAAAAATAAGATGTTATTTTACATAACCATTACAACCAAGCAATGTAAATGAATGCAGAGAACAGTTTTACTATCGTTTTAAATAATAAATGGTAGCTAATTGTGTATTAATTACGAAAACAATGGCCAATACCATGTCCATTCAAACAGCATAACCGAGCCAATTTAGATCCTTTATTCACTGGTTGTTGTATCATAATGGTTCAAAGAACAATGTCTAGAAATATTTTTACTTAATAGTTTGTTAACTTAAAATAGTTGATATTACTAAACCGTGTTTACCAAAAGTGCACATGGCCATTTTTGATCATTGACAAAAAAAGGTAAACAAATATTCTAAACACCAACAACATAGTGCTGAACACGCGATCAGCTGTTAATTCTTGTGCAAACTTAAGTTAAATATATTTACTAAACATTGCTAAGGTTGTCATTAGTCAAAACATGGTAATACCTGAAAACTATATTAAAACGTTAATGCTTTTACGCTGTCATGTTTTCCTTTTCATTCTTTTTTCACCGATTTACCTTCCTGATATTAATACGCGACATTATTTACACATCTCGGTAAACAAATACACATGGATATAAGCGAAGGTGTTCCGAAACGGATACTATTTTCTTAAGGCGTATAATTTTCCGTTGGTGTAATGCGGCTACATCCGTCTGTTGTAAAATATCAAAATACAAACAGAATTGCGTATATTTTATAACCTACAAGCCGTGTACTTGGTAAGTATTGCCCTACATATAGTAAATAACAAACAAGTTATCATTTTATATACTCTCGTCATGTCGATCTCTCTGTCTACGGTAGGTAAAAGTCATTTTTGAGAGACTGTCATCCAAGGTAAGTGTCTTAAATTGTAGTAAAATGCATGCAAATCCCGTGCAACGAAAATTGAAACATGGTATGGTGTAGTAAACATGTGTTCGCGTATATGGATTGAAAAAACTGTGATGGAAAACCTCAATTTAAAACTTTTTTGTGGACACTTTTGAAAATTGTGTTACTATTACCATGTGGAAAAAACTCTAAGACATACAAACGAAAACAGAAACTTGAGGTGTTGAAAAAGGAAGAGAAAATAAAAGTCTATTCGAATGACAGCAGAAAATTTCCACCATACCAGTTGGTACGTAAAGTTGTCTCATCCAATGGCAAATATTACACACGATTTTCTGTCCGAAGGTGACGTATTCAAAGAATGAATGCAACAACACTATGCAATCTTGGTTCAACTTTTTTGAAATTTGTATTGCACCGACACCCATTGTCAGGTTATCGAATCATGAATTTGGAAAATTTGAAAGATCATGTTGTAAACATATCAACTCATGCATGTTTATGTTTAAAAGCCCAAGAACTTGCCAAGTCAGGAAAACTAGCCAATTGTTATACGTTCAGAAATATACAAGAATGGTCTGTATAGTATACTTTTAGCAAAATGCAATGGATGCTTAAAAGAATTTCAAATTGAAACAAGCTTTAAGCAGGACGATGGATACTACGACATAAATGTAAGAGCGGTGTGGGGTGCTGTTACTTCAGGCAGAGGACCTTCAAATTTGACCGAAATGTTGTCCACAATGAACACCCCACAAATGAGTGAAAAAATGTTTTCAAACATAGAACATGATATAGGTAATTGGTGGCATGAAGTGCTGAAGGAGGAAATGGCCAAAGCTGGTGCAGAAGAGAAAAAACTTGCAATTGCCAGAGGTGACTATCATCAGGGTATCCCGGCCGTAACAGTGATATGTGATGGTGGCTGGTCAAAAAGGACGCATAAACAAAGTTACAACGCTTTTGGTGGTGTTGGAGTAATTTTTGGAGCCGAGACTCAGAAGCTTTTATACATTGGGGTAAGAAACAAACAGTGTATTATATGTTCCAAACCAGAGAACAATGGCTGTGACCCACATCCTCATGCATGCTTTAAAAACTGGAATGGTAGTTCACAAGCTATGGAGGCTGATATAATTTTAAGTGGTTTCATGAAGGCAGAAACTGTACATGGTGTTCGGTATATGAGGTTAATAGCAAATGGTGATAGCTCAGTTTATGCACGATTACAAGAAAATGTGCCTGTGTGGGGCAGTTCCATTAAAAAATTAGAATGTGCAAATCACACATGCAAATGTGTTAGATCAAACTTAGAACGCTTAGTTCAAGAGAAACCCCGCTTTAAAGGAAAGGGCAAATTGAGTCAGCTTAACCGAGTACGACTAACAACAGCTATTAGATGTGCCATCAAAATGAGAAGCAAAGTTAAAAATGTAAAACAGTTGAAACATGACATAAAAAACTCTATTTATCATATCCTGTGTTTTCATCAAAATTGTTCCAACTTCTACAAAAAGGGAAATTCAAAGTCAGTAGATGATATTGAAGAACATCATCTGGAGCAGTCTACTAATTCAATCGATGCTTTATTTGAAAATCAGTATGATTATTGGAAATTACCGTCTGAAGAGGACTTGGAACAATCAAGAATGGCATGCAAGAGCAATATTTCATTAAGTGAGGTAACAGAGATTATTAAAGATGTTTCGGTGATATTAAATCGGGTAGCTGAAAAGAGTGGAAGATTGATTGGCAACTTTACAACCAATTTGGCAGAAAGTTGGATGTCAATTCGTGCAAAAAAATGATGGAGGAAAGTTTGTCAACAGATGCGCTAGAGGTTCATGGAATACTAGGTGCTATGGTGGAGCCCTTCGTAAAATTTTAGGTCCTGCATGGTCATCAATGACATTTCAAAAAGTGACAGGAATCAAAGCCGGTTGCCATTACAACAAAAGGGTGAGGTCGCAGTGTAAAAAAGTAGAAGCCACAAAAGCATATAAAATTAAAGAAGAAAGTAAAACGGTTAGAAGAAAAAGGAAGTTAGAAAGATTGAGGCAAAGTTGTGCAAAATCAGCCAAACTTGAATATGGAAGTCAACTAGATGACACTCCAGATGTAACAACAGGTGAATTAAAAGAACTTTGTACCAAATTTTTGAATAAATTAAACAAAAATGAACAAGAAATAAAAGATATTGAACATAAATCTCGACTGCAACATAGTAGTGAAGTTTGGAAAGAAGAAAGACGTAAAAGACTTACTAGTTCAAATTTTGGAAAAGTGATGTCGCGATGAACAAATAATTTATCTACATGTTTAGTCCAAAATATGATATATTCTCAATTGAAGGGTAACATCAATACTATCAGAGGCCTGGCACAAGAGGAAAACACAATTATTGAATACAAAAACAAGAAGGGAAATTTAGAAATTAGAAAAAATGGTCTAACAATCAGTAAAAATATCCATATTTGGCAGCATCAACAGACGGTTTAGTCATAGAAGAGAATGGAGAAAGATTAATTGAAATAAAAAAAATTCTGCAGAACAATAAATATAGTATCAAAGAAGCAGTTCAAAAGGTGCAAAAATTTTGCTTAGAGAAGGGTCCTAATGGAATAAGTTTGAAAAGAAGGCATGAGATATACTACAAAATACAAGGACAGTTGAACATCATTGATAAACTATGGTGTGATTTTGTATTGCGGCGTTTAAATCCTTACGACATATATATTGAAAGGATTTATAGAGACACAATGATGTGGAATACGATGATGGTACCGAAGTTAAAATGTTTTTACATGACATTTCACTCAGGCATAAGAAAACCAAAGTCACCCTGGGTATGTATATTTTTCTTTACAATATCATTTTATTTATGCATTACTGAAAATGAAGAAGAATATATGCCATCTGCAGGAAATGTCAACAAGATTTTATATCTGGCATACCAAATATTAAAATATTTGTCAGTATTACAGTTATCATGACGCCAATTGGAGATCAACATTGCAATGTTATATTCTGGCATTGTGGTATGTATTGCAATGCAATAATTACAGTTCAAATTATGTTTCAATGATGTATTCTAAATTGATATGTATCGCCATATCTTTGATTGGCACATGACAGTAAGTGTTTTCTAAACATAGTGTGTTATTTACTTATAATAGTTATACTATAAATATTGGTAATAAAGTTTGTACTATGTATTGTAATTATATATAATTTAAATGTACAAACATTTTGGATATTATACATTATTTAATCAATATTTTTGTTATATTTTAAAACAAATATATATTCTTCACTACCATTTATATGTGTGTCTGTTTATATTTTTTTCAGTTCAATCCAAAAACAGAATCTGACGTCCATGTAGATATACCAAATCCCACCAAACAATTACAAGAAAAGAAGATACCATCTTCAAGTGCAGTACACCATGACACACAGGTACCATCTACCAGCTCAGTACAACATGACGCACAGGTACCATCTACCAAATCAGCAGAAAACAAGGTAATATATGAACATAAATAAATGTTATTTCTTTGCAGTTCAATGATAAATGTACATATTTTTAAAATATTGTGTTATGCAGTCAAAATCCTGTAAGTGATCTGACACCTTTATTAAGCAGCCAAGAAAACAGCCACATTTCCTATTTCTATATTTTCCGAGCAAATTAAATTGTATACATGGCCATTTTAATAACATTGACAATTCCAAATCATTTCTGTAGTGGCTGTTTCACATTTTATTGCACATTTAACCTTATATAATTTCAGACCCAGAGTTCCAGTTCAAGATCTAGGAGATCCTACCATATAAAGTTTCTTGGTCGCAGAATTCTACATGAATGGTGCACAGACGAGACAATTAACAAAACTGAATGGTATAGTGGAACAGGTTTGGAAGTTATAAAAGGTACAAGCCTAATGCTATATATTGTCACATTATGATATTATGTTTAACTGTGTTATGGTTAGTGTTTAATGGTCACTTTTACCAATATTTCTGTTATATCTGCAACCTATATGATTTAAGTTGCCACATTGAAGTATTGTACAATTGAGGTACAGTTAGTTCCTTTATAACTATTCTTAAAATGCAGAGGTGAAAAATATTTGTTGAGACCCAGCCATGGATTAAGAAAACATTGATAATCCATAATTCACTACAGTGTGGATGTTTTTCCACTGAACCAACACAATGATAAGTGTAGATAAACAGTAAGCAGACATATTGAATTGAGTGATTAAATATTTAACCTTTTTTTTTACCAATTGAGGGCTAATAGATGATCAGTTAATGTAACCACTCTTTCCTGGGATTATGAACATAAAACAGTACCCGTCTTTGCACCACCAAGTAACTGATAACTTCACATTTTAATCAGCGGTGACAGATGAATGGTAATGAAACGCAATGTGGTTATGTCATATATTATTCATCTTTAACACTGTGGCTGTACATAGATTCAAACTCATGACCCCAGCATTGACAGTAAGTTGGACATGATGCCAAGTGAACTAATCAGCCCCGGCTAACCTTTTAAAGCATCACGTTTTGTGCATATCATTTACCAATCAATATCTCTCTGTCATAAGTGTATCTCGGTGCATTACAAGTAACAATAAAATAGTTTCTTTCTTGTTCTTAATTATGTATATTTTATTTACCAATGTTATCAACTTATGTGGGTAAGTGGCTGTAACCTTAATTATCCACTACATGTATGCCTGTTCTTTCTTTCTTTTAAAAAAGGGAAAGATGGCATTCCTGATGTTGTGTATGAGGTCCTTTACAAAGGTGAGGATGCCCCAATTGAAGTAGAAAATCTGCATGAAGATTTAAAGACTGGGTCATTGAAATTTGTGGATATTTGAAGTGCACTGCAAAGGTTTGATTTTTATTTAAATTTTTTATACATAACTTCATTCATATGTCAATGTTTAAAAAAAAAAATTATTAATACAAACAAATAAATTTTATACATGTACTCTGATATGAAATTTGTTTATCATTTTTTAACATTAAAATACATAATTCAAGTGACCAGCACTTTAATTTGAGTCTGAATATTCAAATATTATTGATCAAAAGATATATGACATTACCAAAATATCATTACTTTATTTATATTCAAAATAACCTTAGACATTATTGTATTCCATATTGAGTGTGTTTTATGGGTATAATCTATACAGAGTATTGTTTTTGAGAGTTCATTGCAATGAGCGTGGAATCGAACCCATCACCTCAAGGGCCATAACTGTACTCACTGCACTATCAACCTGCCTGGAAACAGTACTTAATTCCAACATTATTGGAAAAAAGTAAATATAATCATTTTCATGAACATCATAAAACAATATATATATATATTTGTCCACCCTGTCCAAGACTGCGGCGTGGTCTAGAGACAGAGCGTCTGCCTCGCATATAGAAGGTCGTTTGTTCAATCCCCGTCCAGATGTGTTGCATATAATTACGTAGTATATTAGTCATGGTCGAAACCATTTATTGGTTAGGCAGAGGCCTTGATATTGTATCTATGGTTTGCATTATAGCTAAGCGCACTCGCCATAGTCTGGTCTGTTCATTTATGTCTTGGTTATTCACAAATAATTATCTCCATATATATATATATATATATATATATATATATATATATATATATATATATATATATATATATTCATTTAAGAATTAATACAATTTGTTGTGGAAATTGACAATAAAAGTTTGAGAAGGCATAATAAAGAAATGAAAATATTAATTTAGAAATTATTTAAAAAAATCATTTTATTACAAATGTATCTTTAATATTTCACCACAGATGGAGTTGCACAGAAAGACACTTGTTTCGTAATTGTTACACAGTTCGAAGAAGTGGAAAGACATAGATGCCTGTACAAGTTTCACTATAAAAAGTAAAATGACCAGTCATTAGGGGGTATTATCCACAAATATTACATGCTAAATTTAGCAGAACAATATAATGGTAGGAACTATTTCAAGATAAGTGTCGGTATTTGGGTGAACATCGAATTTTGCCTTAATGATGCCAATAGTTGTGTTTTCAGAGTGGTTATGCTTTGATATTTGATTACTCAAGTTAAAAGAATTGTGTTGAATAACAGAGTCTCCATTGTTACAAGTGTCTTAATATACACACTAGTTATACTAATACTGAAGATACTGTTGTGTTACCAGTGTAATGGTTTATAAAGTAGTTGTGGGAACTATGTGCAAATAGTTATGTATAAATTATTTATAACATTATTGTGACCAGCACTGATGATCTCCAACTCTCCATACTGTAAGACTCCATCACAGCTGCAAGACTTGATCCACCAATGCTGCATCCTCCAATACTTCATGCAACTAGTGGATATTATTCCTTACGTTATGCCAACCAACAACGGGAACAAAGATCTTGCCGTACAATTTCACAGTAACAACCAAAGACAGTATTCATAACACATTCTTACCAGGTTAATTTTTTTACATGTTTATGACATGGATAATATTTGTTAACAATTTCTAACAGGATTTAAAGGTTTAATCTTTTATTTAAAACAATTCCATAACGATAGTCATAACATAAACTATTTAAATACCTACCATTATGGATTTAGGATGGTAATTTTTGGCCACCATACTTAATGTGTGAACTACTTTTTACATAGTCAATGCCTGTGATAATCATTATTTTTTTAATGTATTACCATATTACAGTTGGATAAAACTTTAAAAGTAAACATATTTTTACATTTTACTTTTCTACATTTTGTTATCAAGGAATTAGTGTTTGTATTGATATATCCAAATGAACTTGAAACTATTGACAATGGCCGTTTGAATGTACATGGCAAATGGAATTATAATGTGTTATAATTTCAAATTTAATTTATTTTAATAACTAATTGTGACAGCAAACTATGTCTTAACATTGATATTAAACATTGCTTGTAAAATTTGTAACTGACACTTATTCAGTTTTTAATAACAAAGGTTATACTTTTCTTACATACCCCACCCACTTTATAAAGTTTGCGTCCCCTAAAATATAATACATGTAAATCTCCAAATAAATCCGACAGGTCATCTTCATATTATGAGATTTGTCCACGAACTTCTGGATAACCCCTCGTACACTGACGTTCTGACAGCTGTGGCATATTCGCTGCAATAAATTTTCAAAATCTACAGTAATATTTGCGCTATACACGTGTAGAATAATGTAAAGAAAACAAGTTTAGCCACTTGTACTTATGTATATATGTTCCACGTGAAAATCCTGTAAAATCGCAAATCGGGCTTTTGCGTAATAATAGCCATAGTTTGACTGATTTTTCGTCGTGGCTATAAACCGTAACGACTGATATTCTTATGTTTCAAGTTTACAACTTTAGACTCTGTAAAATTAAAATAATAAAAAAATAAAAAATCGCACACGTTCTTTTGCGTTTGAGTATAATATATACTCAACATCCTTTCATGACACTTTATTTTCATACGCGACACTACATTTGCTTCCTCGATACACTACATTCTTACTCTACTATAAAGTTTGTTTTAACTGGGCACTAGACTTTCTAGTCTATATATACTCAAATTTTTTACATGACATTCAATTTTCTTTTTTTAAATTATATTTTCATAAGCAACACTAGATTTTCTCACTCGATACACATCATCCTTACTCTACTATAGAGTTTTTTTACTGGGTACTACTATATTTTCTAATCTATATATACTCAAATCCTTACGCAACATCTGACACTATATTTTCATACGCAACACTAGATTTTCTCACCCGTTACACAACATCCTTATTCGACACTAGACATTTTTTTTTACTAGGCATTAGATTTTCCAATCTATCTATACTCAACATCCTTACACTATATTCAATTTTCTTATTTGACACTAAATATTCATACGCGACACTAGATTTTCTCACTCGATACACATCTTTACTCGACTATAGATTTTATTTACTAGACACTATATTTTCTAATCTATAACTTTATATACTCAACATCCTTACATGACATTCAATTTCTTTATTTGACACTATATTTCCATACGCAACACTCGATTTTCTCACTCGTTACACAACATCCTTATTCGATGTTTGGAAACAAGTAAAATCATTTTACACGTTGCCGTTTGCTCCTTTAAAACTAACATATATTTTGTTACCATTTTGTTTTTTTAAATATTATATTTTTATGAAATACATCAACCCAAAATGAAAACTTTACATCGACTTCAAAAGTATATCTTTTGTTGATAAATGTATACTCAGAGTTAAAATTAGTTTTCATCGAAGCTTTATGACTAAATAAATATTTATGTGTAACTTACTGGGACAAATCAGATATCACATGTTTATTTAAACAATTAAGTAAAGAAGGGTCAAAATGAAATATCCAGAAAAATGAATAGGATCACTGACATTTGAAAAAGATATAAAGTGCTGACTAAGTGCAATAATTATTTTAAAGGTCAGTAACCAGTGTGGTCTTCGTTTATACGAATGCTTTCCTGAATACGTCATCTCTATGAACTTACCTAACGATGAATTAGCATGTTTGGAATACACTGCCATTCCAAGAGAAGTATATTTCGGAGGTCGTTTATATCATCAATTTGATAATTGGACCTGACCCCTTGACCTTATCCATTCCATACGTGTGCAATGGGATTCATGTCCGGTAACACAGAGGTATTGCCACTGGTTTCGCGTGTGTTGCAAACGACGTCGTGCTCATACAGCTCTGTGGCACGTTGTCGGAATCTGACTAGTGTAAGACCGATAAGCACGAATAGGAACACGATTTTGTCTCAAACGGTAAATGATCGTCTGTGCATGAACACCGTTACGCCAAGGAGTACTGATTTTAGGTAATAAACGATTACGCGATCAGTACGTAATGTTGTATGTACGTACGCGACCGGGTCTGACATGATATATGACATATCCAGTAGTATTGTACCGGCTCACAAGAATCTAGAAAGGAAAAATGACGTACAACGGTTTTTATCAATGACCCGGCCCGGAGCATACCAATAGCCTGATTTCTCTCAGTTTCAGAAAGACGTGACATCGCTAAATAAAAGTGTTTTTTAAAACAAATTTAAGTCTTTTTTTATCTGTGCTAAGCACCAAATGATGACTTGCCGGTGTAAAACCTGTAAGTGAAAACCCGGATGTTGCGCACGTGTAAAGTAAGGGAAACGTTTTTTTTTTGTGTTCCGTCGCATGAATCTTTCGGAATTTAAAAAAAAAAGCAAAAAGAGTATCCGCAATTGAATCCGTATAGCCATGTGTAACACGTTTCTAAACATGTATGTTAACTAAATAAATATAAAAACATAAAGTATCAAGTTTTCATTTTGGGTCAGTGTATTTAATATTTTTAAATATAGTTATTTTGTCTATAATTCAGACTGAATATATGAAGAATAACATATATTCAGCAAAAAAAAACTTTACTCGCTATAAAGTTCAATAACTTTTTTTTATTTCTACATGTATAACTTACATTGTATGTATGGAAATCTTGGTAATACATCAGCGTGTTTCACCAGTGGAAACTTGTTTATATAAACACAAGTGATAATCATTCGGCTGTAAACAACATGTTTTACAGTATTTGCACGTGCCAAAGCCAACCACACAAGCCTTTACTTTATAATTAATCATAATAATGATATTGTTAATGCTGCCCAGACATTAAATTCTGACATAAATAAAATATCTGAATGGTCAAATAAATGGCTTGTTACTTTTAATCCATCCAAAACAGAATCAATGCATGTAACTCGCAAACGCACTCAACCCGTTCACCCCCACATTTTATGCAGAACCAACAAATTATAGATGTGTCATCTCACAAACATCTAGGAGTATACTTATCAAATAACTGCAGCTGGCACACTCATATTGACTATATTAAGAATAAAGCTTGGGCTAGAATAAATATTATGAGAAAACTAAAATTAGAAAATCACTAGAAACAATCTACATGTCATTTATATGACCTTTATTGGAATATGCCAATGTTATTTGGGATAACTGTACAAATTATGAAAAATATGAACTTGATAAAATACAGAATGAAGCTGCACGAATCACAGCTGGAGTTACAAAACTTATATCTATCAATAACCTGAATTCTGAAGTAGGATGGGAAAGTCTTGAAACGCGTCGAACTAAACACAAACTTACTCTTTTTTATAAAATGAACCACGGAATGGTCCCACCATATCTATGTGCATTGGTTCCTTCTCTTACAAATGCAAGTTCCGCGTACAACCTCAGAAATAATAATAATATTAAAATTCCTTCTTCAAGAACAGCTCTGTACTCAAATTCCTTTATTCCTTCCGTTGTCCGTGACTGGAACACTCTCCCACTTGAAACAAGACAAGCCTCTTCTCTGAATGCTTTTAAACATAAACTCGAAGGTAACGAACCAAAAGTACCTAAATGCTATTACATAGGTACAAGGAAATGCCAATTATTGCATGCCCGCCTCCGAACGAGTTGTAGTGCACTTAAGCAACATCTATTTCTTAAACACATTGAAGACTCCCCCCTGTGTACATGTGGACAAATAGAAAGCACAGCTCACTTCTTTCTCAATTGTCACCTTTACCAGCATCAACGCATACCACTCCTGACATCTGTCAGTGAGTTATGTACAGTTTCTTTAAATATACTTCTTTTTGGTGAACCACAACTCTCTTATGACAATAATGTTAAAATATTTGAAGCAGTTCACAAATACATTTTATCCACTAATCGTTTCTCCTGAACATGTAAGTAAGACTGAAGAAATAACAAAGCTAGTTCTATTTACGTGGTGAGGTCAGCCCGTCTCCCAATTTCGTCCATGCCGTTCAGAACTTGTCCAAAAATGTTAACCATTATTATTATGTGAATTCACATAATCATCCATTACTTTAATCATTTTAATCACCTTTCTTTTTTTTTCTAATTACCCACTTCATTTTCTAAGTTTCTTAAATATATCAGAAACAATGTTGCTAAAAGTATGTTAAACGTTTTTATTAAATATATTTTGAACTATGTTATATTCGTAATGCTAAGAGCATAAATCAAATTGTTAATAATCTGCCAAATTTGTTCACAATTGATATATGTCATGGAAAAGAACTTAATAAGATTTTATCTTCCGTTCTAATCCATATTTATACCTAAACTTATGTGTATATATGTACATTTGAATGAATAAAATATGTTTAAACCAAAGCCAACCAGGTAGATACACAAATTCAGACAATTGAATTCATATCATAATTTTGTTTTACAACGGTATCTCACTATTTTAAGTTTCAAACCAGAGAGCCGCAATGGCTCTTATATCGCTCTGGCGACAATGTTTTTGAACGGATCAAGTTCATTTTAGCAATTGTAGTAGAGGATCATATACTAATAATTTGTATCAAATAAGTTTAGAATCTGACAACCGGTTTAAAAAAAAAATGTTTTCCTTTACGTTGCCATGGCAACTAGAGTTCGGTATGGACCGAGTGCGTTATAGCTATTTTGGTAGAGGATCAACCTGTGTTGTTTTCTTTTAATTGGATGAGCGAATTCAGAGATGTCTCAAGTGAACACGCCGGCCAAGGCAAGACGTCAATGTTGCGGGTCTGTAAAATGTAGCTGATGACACGTGCAACGTGAGGTGGCGCGTTGTCATGCTGGAAGATCAGGCCTTGACGTTGGCGGAGCATAGGGGCAACCACAGGGCGTAATATCTGTTGATATTACGCAAGGCTGTGAGATTACCTTGGCACACGACGAGATGATACTTAAACCTATGGTTGATTGCTGCATAGACCGTAACTCCGCCCCCACCGTAACGGTTGTGCTGCAGAACGCAATTGTTAGCGTAGCGTTCTAACTTGCATACAGTAGCCAGTCTACGTACCTTGACTGTGACTCCTGCTGCAATTGGTATCCATTTCTGTTGGGGCACATTATAATATTTGATGCACGTATAAATCTTATAGCACGTTTTTAAAAAAGTTTTAACGTTTGTCTTATTTTTTAAAAATACTTTGATAAAAACAATGTAATTTATTTAAGAATGTCAATATTTGGGCCGGAAATTCAGGCTGCAGCCCGTATGAATTTCATCCGGGCGTTCAAGATAGATTGCGTAAAGACACTTTCCATGCATAAATACACATTGAAGACATGAACAAACATTTTATATAATGTTAAATTCTGATGCAGGAAATGCCTGCCAGAATGGGACTGAGCGATCGGAATTCCTCTATAATGTTCGCAGATTTGAACTGCATTTGGGGCTGCGTATTATATCCGGCATTCGATGCAAGATTGGCACGAGCTGGAAACAAAGAATTCATTTATTCCGTAAGAAAAAAAACACAACAAAATAGTAGGAGTGCTCACTTTCTCCGAACCGGAAGCAGACTAAACCAGTCCATGGAGTTTAATCTGTTAATAGCGTTCATGACGCCGTCAGTACACACGGCGTTCAACAAGTTGACTCGTCTTTAGAACGCCATAGCTGTCTTATGTGGCACATTTTATATGTATTATGTGCATTCTTTATTATATCATGTGCATTCATCATTATATTATGTAGATACGATATTTCATCATATCGATACTTTATTACATTATGTCGATACTTCATTACATTATGAAGATACTTTATTACACAATGTAGAAACTTTATTACATTTAGTTAGTAAGTAAGTTAGTAAGTAAGTAAGTAAGTAAGTAAATATTTTATTATAGTGACATGTGCATACATTATATATTACAAATAGTTATATACAAAAAAAAAAAAAAAAAAAAAAAAAAAAAACAAGTACCCGGCCCATTGGACCTATACGTCACCTAAACTATTAGGTATAAACTGTACGTGAGATATGTAGACACTTTTGGATGAGGCGTTCCTTTATCTCGTCAGTGTATGTACATGACAGAAACAGCCACCATACAAATTAATCGTTTGATAAAAAAAAATGTATGCAAATATAAAACATGTTCTAAAGACTTCAATATTGATACTTTGAAAATAAAGCTAAATAAAAGTTATTTGTAACGACTTTCTTTAAAAATGAAAAGAAAAAAGATTACCAGATATTTGCTGGAGTAGATGTCGTGTCCACGTGTTTCCGGAGCCAGGGAAACTGGCCAACGCCGTGATCGGGATAATCGTTTCAGACAGAGAAGCATTTCTTAGTACACATTCCTGTTTTTCTTTTAACAATAGTGTACTCAATAAATGTGGAGAAGTAAGGTTAAACGTATAAAAACATGATAAAATCATTACTCCCAAAATCACAAATACATTGTTTCTATGCATATTTCTAATTCGACTGCTCGCGAGTGAGTACGTGACGTGCTGTCACAAGTGTTGCCTTGTGTATACAAGATCGCGTGTACGAGGGGTGTTCAAAATGTATTGTGTATTTATAAGTCGCGCAAAATTTACGTGAATCTTTACGTCGATATTTCTACGAATGGATAGCTCTACTCATATTTACTTGTACCTGAGTAGAGTCATTTGAATATAGACAGACATTGGCCACTATTGTAAAAATGGTTAGGAAATATGTGGCAAATAATAATGAGGAAATTCGGGCTGATATCAAAGTTTGTACTGAACTCTGCGTTGTCGAATCGAGAAAGCTCATATGATAAGGGTTCAGAATATGTGGTAAGTCCGAATACCAGTTTGGCCACATCCTCTAACATCATTGGACCCAATACTCTAGGTAATTTGTTCACCACCTCTGGTTCATAGTACATTAAATTTTGATTTAAACCAAGGACATAGTTAGATCCACTGACCGCCGTACTTAACTAAAATACTGCTGATTAACGGAGTAAAGCGAAAATGAATCAATCATGCAATGAACATTTCATATTATCTGTCAAATTTATCTTTTAAGAAATCACGCATTTGACGACCAAGCACGCAAAAAAGCCAAAAGGAACATTCGATTTGGGACAATATCTGCGTCTTCAGCACCATCTCGAAGGCCATTACCAGTCAGACAACATCACAGGAAAGACGAGTCAAAAATACTCCAGTCTAAAAGACTTGGCATTGAATTTTAAATATTTTAAAAGGATTGGTGGTTTACTCTGGACTTTTGGAAAAAAAATCAGCAAACAAAGACAGTCCTTTTTCCATTTAATTGCAAAAACTGAACTTCAGTAATATAAAATACGAAATTAATAGGCAATCACATCCCCTTAATCAACAAAACCATTTTATATTATTTATACAAAAGGGGAGCTAACTTTATAAAACATATTGGTGTTAAAGGGACACATGGTAGTGGTACAGACTTTGTGATAAAGAGCTTTTTTTTCTAAAGAAAATAATGCAAGTTCTTAGGTAACAAAATCACCTTCCTTATATTATACTCTATGTGTTTAAAATTACAAAATTATAATACTGATATAAGATTAGTGACATGTAACTTCATATGTTTAATGTTTGATATCTAGTTAATACTAGTCAGCTCCTTGAGTTTGATATGTTTATAACTAGTCAATGTGCTTCTGTCACTGTTTGTATTATATACATGTAGTTCATTTCATGTTTATTAATCTATTGCTGTATATGATTGATGCCTTTATGGGCCTAGTTGCTGAATAAACTTGAAAACTTAATGTTGAAATTGATATTTCTCCATGTCTACACATTAATCAATATGTACTCCTATGAAAATAATAACCTCCTATCATTGCGATACACAATTTAATAGTTTAATAGAATTAGTTATTTATTTTATAAAGCTAGTGCTGGGTTGCAAGTTTTGAAACAATGAGTGAAACATCTTTGAAAATACAAAATGGTCGTGACTATTATTTTATCACACAGTTCCAAACGTTTTGTCATTGATGATTTTCAGTCTTTAAACCATTTACTAGAAATTTGCCCTTTTCCAAAACCACGAGTGAAATTATGCACTGTGGTATTTTCATGCCATGTACATACATTATAGAAACAAGAAATGTCACTGGTAAGTGTCGCATGCCCCCAAATGGTCGTTGAAAAATAGCAATATAACTATGTTATAATAGGTAGAGGTGTATCCATGAATATAAAGAATAATGGACTGATAATTCAGACTAGACATGCAATTTCATGTTTTTTCACATTAAAGCTTGACCCTGACCTTTGTGTAACCTTGACCTTGACATCTGATGTAATGGTCTGGGTATTTCAACAGTTAAATGCTGCTGAAACATCATCATGACATGCTGTCAAGCTATTTTAAAATCCCTAAATGTAAGACAATGTTACAGATCAATTGTTGATAAATTGAGCCAAGTGTTTTTGAAATCCATCCATGTATGATAAAGTTAAAGGACGGATTTGAAATCTCAAACAGATTCAAAGTGTTGTCATACATATTAAAAACGTGACCTTGACCTTTGAGGTATGGGTCTAGGTCTTACTTATTACACGTCGTCATGTAATCTTGATAAATTGAACCAAGTTAAAGGCAAAGTCACAGACTAGACACACAATATCAAACAAATTGTAAGTGTGACCTTGATCTTTGAGGAAAGTTTCTGGGTCTTACATGCGAAACCTATTATGTCATGTTGATCAACTGAGCCAAGTGTTTTTAAAATTTATCCATAGATGACAAACCAGACAAGAAATGTCAAAATGACTGAAAGTGTTGTCCTTGACCTTTGAAGTAAGAGTTTGGGTATTAAGTGCAACACGTCGTCATGTTATGTTGATCATTTACAACAGGTATTTATAAAAATCAATCTATGCATAACAAAGTTACAGGCCGGACACGAAATCTCACACATACTCAAAGTGTTGTCAAACTCAAATTGTGACCTTGACCTTTGAAGTACGGATGTGGGTCTTACCCGCGACACGTCGTCATGTTATGCTGATCGATTGTAGCAAGTATCATTTAAATCCATCTATGCATGACAAAGTTACAGGCCGGACACAAAATCTCACAGACTCAAAGTGTTGTTAAACAAACTATAATTGTGACCTTGACCTTTGAGGAACAGGTGTGGGTCTTACTCGCGACACGCCGTCATGTTATGTTGATCATTTGTAGCAAGTATTTATAAAATCCATCTATGTATGACAAAGTTACAGGCCGGACACGAAATCTCACACAAACTCGAAGTGTTGTAAAACAAACTCAAATAGTGACATTGACCTTTGAGTCACGGGTGTGGGTCTTACTCGCGACACGTCGTCATGTTATGTTGATCATTTGTAGCAAGTATCATTAAATCCATCTATGCATGACAAAGATACAAGCCGGACACGAAATCTCACACAGACTCAAAGTGTATTCAAACAAACTCAAATTGTGACCTTGACCTTTGAGGTACAGGTGTGGGTCTTACTCACGACACGTCGTCTTGTTATGTTGATAATTTGTAGCAAGTATGTATAAAATCCATCTATGCATGACAAAGTTACAGGCCGGATACGAAATCTCACACAAACTCGAAGTGTTGTCAAACAAACTCAAATAGTGACCTTGACCTTTAAGTTACGGGTGTGGGTCTTACTCGCGACACGTCGCCATGTTATGTTTATCATTTGTAGCAAGTATCAACAAAATCTATCTATGCATGACAAAGATACAGGCCTGAAACCAAATACCGGACGGAAGGACGGATGTTCCTACGAATGGGTATTTAAGTGGCTTCTTTGCGCCAAGACTATTACTTGTGTGGCTAAATTTAAGCCACCCAAAAGAAAAAAGCCACATAAAAGCTGTTTTTAAGAGTCTTGAAACAGCCACATAATTAATTTTCAACTGTTTTTCAACCGTCCATAAAAATTACTAACCCTAAACCCTAGACACTTAACTACCCATTCGTGTGCACAGACAGATATGCCACCCTAAATTTTTTTTTGTTTTTTTTGTGGGAGCATAAAAAAGTTTAAGTGAAATTAATGAAAATGTCCAGAGTGAAATAAAGTAATATAAACGGTCAGTTGTGATTGTTCGACCTAAACGTCTAATTTATTAACTACTAAAAAATAGCTTTTATAGTTATATACCCAATATTGGATAGAAGAAAAACATAATACAATCAAACCTGTCTTAAGCAGCCAGTCATGGGAAGGAGCAAAAGTGACCTTTTAAGACAGGTTAATTTACTTTGAAAGCGTAGAAATAGGAAATAGCAAATGTGGCTGATTAAGACAAGTGGCTGCATAATAGAGGTGACCACTTATACAGGTTTGACTTTTTATACTAGTTTGCTATTTTGAACATTTACGACACATTTTCTTAAAATTATGCCCCAATTTTGTGAAAATATATATATGACGTTAAGTTATACATTACGGCACCGGAAGGATAGTCAGTAACGACCATGGCACCTATTCGTGACCTGCCCTCGGGAAAAATGCATGTTGCTTTTAATTCGCAGTTTAAATAAAACAAATATTTCATTTCCTTTCTATTTTTTACTATAGTATTAAAGACAAAGCACTGTGATATTCCCAAAACGATCTCAATACATTCATAACATATTGAGAACCTTCCGTGTGGATGTTTTGATAAACTCGATATGTCTCGTGTGATATAAGCATGTATGGCAGTTTCTAATTTGATTTGCCTTATATGAGCATATTTCATCGTCGCAACATATTGTAATAGTTTTACATTGTATTGGCAATCGAGCAGACACGTGTTTGTATCGAAAACAACAAAAAATGGCTCTTAGTAAATCCACCATCCTCCAGCGTTACGCAACTTTCAAACAGCTCCACCAGCTCCTCCATCGTTACGCTGATTTTTCACCATAAAACCGTCACTAAATCAATTTTACACTAGTAAAAGACCGAATGGGGTAAAATATAATGTTGAGGAGGGTGTTGCTTATAAAAGAAAATGATATATCAAATTATGTACGGAAACAAGACAGTTTTCGCACTTTTAAAACACTCATACCAATGTTTACACAGAATATTCCTTGTAATCCCCGAATGATCAAGAAAACGGCTACAGTCTGCACAGATTCGGTTGCTGTCGAGTGATCAGAAATGATATGACATCATCTTGCTCGACTCACATTTTCCAAAAATTATCAACAATAGTTAAAAAAGATAGTTTTCTTACCGCTGATCGCAATCCCACCGTCATTTAACGTTACCCCACCGCCTCCTCCAGAAACGTTTGGACACGGTGAATACAGGTACCGGGTGTAACGTCAGATTCACCCGTCTCTCGATAGTCCACGCGTGTGGATCTGCCGTGGGAGTCATGAGATTCACACGCGGAAAATTCACACGCATTTGTTTTTGTTTTGGATCGACTTATTTCACTTGTTTAAATATTACTGATCATTTGAAAATGCTTGTCTTTCTTTAAACATAGGTTAAACAGGCAAAATAGCCCACTGGGGTGTTGTTTTACTCTTAAAACATAAACATATGACAATAGCAAACAACCGTGGTATTGACAGCTATAAGGGAAGGAAAATCACCCACAATATTTACTTAATTAATAACTGTTATTTTAGTGAAACATACACAGATCGAAAGCTTAGCTATTACCTGATCGAATGATTTTAACATATTCATGGAAACTGGCGCAACTATGGATAATCAAGCATTTATCAACGAGCATTCCTTCGCAAAAAAAGGCGAAACTTATGATTAGATTAAAGTATAAAAAAAAAGAATACAACGTAATTAACTTAAGTAAATTAAATATTAAATATTGAATAATACTATTTATAAAAACATGACGAACAAACTATCATTCATGAAAATTACAAAATAGGCTTCATCTTTAATTAAGAATATATACAATACAAATAAACAAGTTATTCTAAAAACAATAACCGATCGGTGGGTCATGTTCGTACAAAATCAAATGTATAGTTAAAATTGTCTAAAGGCGAATAAATTAAGAAAAATAAACATTAATCTAAGGCAATATGCAGTCACGGAAATGAAAACTGCCCGCGCCGTTAATCAAATCAATCACTATTTCTAAGTCAATTAAATACTGCAATACTCTTTTACAGTTTACTGATACATATTTTCGTTCACTCACTCACTCACTCACTCACTCACTCACTCACTCACTCACTCACTCACTCACTCACTCACTCACTCACTCACTCACTCACTCACTCACTCACTCACTCACTCACTCACTCACTCACTCACTCACTCACTCACTCACTCACTCACTCACTCACTCACTCACTCACTCACTCACTCACTCACTCACTCACTCACTCACTCACTCACTCACTCACTCACTCACTCACTCACTCACTCACTCACTCACTCACTCACACTCACTCACTCACTCACTCACTCACTCACTCACTCACTCACTCACTCACACACTCACTCACACACTCAATTTATTCATTTATTTATTTACCCTTGTCACTCATATTTTTACCCGATAATTTTATTCTTTCCTGCAAGAATTTCGAGCTTCTCCCTTTTTTCCTGTGTGCACAATATAAAACTTCCTTTCATTTAAATATTCTGGCACCAGGCTTATATTTAGAACAATTCTTATTAACGATTCTAATGTTTGCTGATAGTATGCCAATTAAAAAAATGACTTTTTCGGTTCAAATAGAAAATTCCATCCCTTGGGATAATTGTAATTTTGGGAACTCGGCAGAGTCTCCATCCCGTCAAAACATTTATCCCTCGGGACGGAAATGATTATAAAACTGAATATAATAATTATACACTCCAACACAACAATTGCAAAACCCAATCGATCTACAATGATTCTACAACCCAACATAGTGATATAGCTAATATAACATAATGTTTGTATGACCCAACACAATGCTAGTGCAAGCCAACACAATGACTACCTAACCAAAGACAATAATATGTCAGCCCAAGATAATAATTAATACAAAGACCCATTAAGATGTCAATGCTGAACATAAGACAGTTCTGGTGCTCTTATGTATGGATAACTAAGGATATGTAATTCTTAAAGTCGACTGCACCCTATTCAAATTGATTTATATAGAAAGTATAATGCGGAAAGTGCCCTGTAGGCCTACGTATGAAATACATTACACTCATTTGTCTCTTATCTCTGATTCAAGTGGGAAAATTACCAGTTACTTGCGCAGAAAGGTGTGGTGTGCT
The DNA here is from genome assembly GCA_029582155.1 of Panopea generosa. Taxonomy (NCBI): domain Eukaryota; kingdom Metazoa; phylum Mollusca; class Bivalvia; order Adapedonta; family Hiatellidae; genus Panopea; species Panopea generosa. The sequence goes on from CM055901.1 coordinate 62,962,447, forward strand.
CGAGTACTGGTTAACTTTCCAGGAAGTAGTGATTATACTAGCATGGTTTCGGCCGGCCTTCAGTGGCATACTAAAATTCGCTCGGTATTCAAACAAACATGTGTGATACAAAGGTAAGATAAATATGCCGAAAGACTCATAACTAAAATAAGAAATAGGAAAAAGCCTTTGTGTCATGTTGAATGCAGTAACTGTATGTCAAGTCTAACAGATGTTATTTTAAAGATGTGACCCGTCGCAATACAAGCTCAAAGCCGGTGTCAAGTGTCTGACTTCCAAAATACAATCTCAAAATAGTGTGAACATCTCAAAATAGTGTTAACATGTTTAATCCAGAAACACAATTAAATATATCTTTTAAAAAATCGAGTTGGGTGAATATCCGAACACTGCGTCGAAAAATCCCACAAATGCTGGAGCTACATGTATCAAATAACTATGTAACATCTGCAGCAAACCCACGATATCATCAGTTGACACCCCTAAAAATACCTCGCAAAGTTAGGTAAACCAACACGCACGCACGCACGCACGCACGCACGCACGCACGCACGCACGCACGCACGCACGCACGCACGCACGCACGCACGCACGCACGCACGCACGCACGCACGCACGAAGAGTCTGGTTTACCTATCTTACCGAGGTTTTCCTGTATAAACTGTACACACTCAAACATACACATCACACAAATGCTGGAGCTACATGTATCAAATAATTTTGTAACATCTGCAGTAAACACACGATAACATCAGTTGACAATAATTATCTGAGCTTAATATGTTTATTTAACGACCCGAACGATTAAAATACCTAATGGCAAATATTATGCAAGAGACGGCAGTATCTAATAAATTCATCAAACCACTTCAATGCTGTTTCGGAGAAGAAATACTTCATTGCGGTTATCCTGTTAGGGGAAAAGTTCCATATAAATATTTCTAATGACAACAAATCCTATAAACCATGCGTTGGGGGTAAAGGTCAGTACATAAACGCCACCTAGTGGTAACCCAATGCTGTCAGTTCTGGTCTGATCGAACCGGTTCAAGAACTATTCAAAGCTAAAAAACTTTATGAGTATCAACATTTTCAGCAAGTTTAGTCTAGATAGAGTAATCATTGAACTTGAAATACTGTGGTGTTAATCCGTATTTTGTAATAAACGAAGGACCATAATGATGTTGTTTCTATTCCGAATCAAGGCTGTTCATAATCTCTTCCGAGCTATAATGGCCATTAACACTAACCAACTTCGGTTGGAATCTGCCATGATAAAAAAAAGTCGATACGATGTTTATAAACAAGAAAATCTTGACAGACGGGCGTCAATTACTGACGTTTTAACGTAGACACGCCTGCTAAATGCACTTACGGTACAGACGCCTGTTAAGTATGCTCTCTTTTTTACTCTATATAAGCTCAGTCCTCTTCTTCCAAATTAACCTATTTAAAATCATTTGAAAACGCAACATTGAAGATATAGTCCGTAAACAGTTGTTTAAGTCATTATGTTTATAAATGTACATATATACGACATTATAACTTTGTTAAATAAAGATATTTCTATATCAATTCTTTCTAACAGACTAGTGTTCTGTTGAAAGTGCATTGCACTTAAGAATTAACATCAATCTCGCCACGATCACATTGCTGCTAAAATAAATATGCATACAGTTATTGAATGAAAATAAGCATCTCATTAAGACTGTTTGCTTTTTTCGAGTTGATAACGGCAATATAATACAGTTTAGTATATCTGTATTTGACGTTGTGCACAGTTTACAACATATTATCGTAATCAGTTATTATTACAGAAATAAACAATATGGAAACAATACACAACATAGTCGACACAAGACGTGTTGACAGTTTCGTTGTAAACAACTCACATAATTATTTCGTTCATAATTTCAAAGCACGTGTTCTGTTCTACCTTCCAACTCTCTATGCCGATCATACTTTTGCCCATTTATTTTTACCATGTTTTCTTATCATTAAAACAGCGGTAGAGGCCGATTTTGAAGGCGATGCAGAGCTCTAAATGTCAAACTCGCCTCACGTCTGAACAGAAGAAAACGATTTCCAATGAAACCGTACTCCCGATGTTTATGAGACATCGTCTACAAGTTTAAGCTTCATACACGGGTCGAATTATGGATTTAGATTTTTTAAAAACAATTTTGATATTGAAAAATCACATATTTCTTAGCTTCCACGTGTTGTTTTTATGTCAACTAACGCTGAACCGGAAGGTGTACGTATGGTACAGGCGTTAAGCAGGCGTGGTAGAGGGCATCGTTCAATATCAAGAAAGTATAGCCTTGGCCAGTAGAACTAACAGTACGCTAAACACATGAATGTTTGAGTTTAAATTATGTCCCATACGACAGTTTTAACATTTTTTACTAAACGCTACCTTTAAAAATATTTAATTATCCACAACATGCAAATATATTGTGCAAATATAGAATTGATATAAACTATGTATTAAAATATTTAATTTCGTTTCGTTATAAAAAAGGGGAATAACTGTGGTAAATGCTATAAAGCCATGCTTTTTTTTAAAGATTTGTCTAAGTAATTTTGTGACAAAATAGTACTTAGTACATACACATTTCAACAATTTTATCGATTTGATAAGAAATAATAGTAATTTGTATTTTAAGATATTTTTAACATTGCTTAAAAAAATAACGTGACTTCACGATATAGTTTTATAAAACAATGACAATACCTTCTTTAATACGGAATGTCAGATAGTAATTATTGAAGATTAATATATTCATAGGCAACCTATGATGAAATGCAATTTACATATTTGGTATTACAGTGTGGAATGCGTGGTCCAGTGGTAGATCATCGGTGCCAGAATCAAAGGGTCGTGGTGGGATATTCAACCGCGGCTATTCGGGTTTGTCCGCACATGTGAAGTACTGGTTCTATCCAGGAAAACATTTAGCGTGATTTATCAAACTTGTAATATAGATAATACCATGCTAGTGTCTGATATTATCAACTTTATCAGGTGAGGCTGAAAAAAACTAGAACGAGGTTCTGTCGAGTCCTTGTTTTTTCGTGCCGAACCTGATGAAGTTGATAATATAAGACATTTAGATGGTATTCTATTTATCATGCCAATATTTCTAGTCCGTTTTTTTATTCATGTTAAATAAGGTCAAAAGAAGTTCCATCCAGGTCAAAATGTATAGGTATACACAACGACGTCATGAAGTATACATAATGACGTCACGTGTCTGATAAACTTGCAATGACGTGATAAACCTATGTTTATCAGACAGGCAGTTTATCAACAGAAATGAATACATTTACATGATAAAACTTGTTTCTAAATCGCAGTAAAATGATAAGTTTTCAACAAACGAAAGTCTTAGAAATGAGGATGGCGAATATGTAAGCGTTTTTAAACATCGATCCCCATGGGATAAATGTCACTATGTTATAAATTGTTGTTTTGTATTTCGTGGAAATAACGTTGGCATTGTCAACACGGCATTACAGGACGATGACGCTATTCACAAAAAAGCGTTGACATTACACCAACACATTGACGTTGTACGTTATAGTGACGTCGTACGTCGCCCGGTGTAACGACGTCAACTTCTTTGAGTAACAACGCTGCATTGCAAGATGTGAGGAGAAATGAAAGGTATTTCACATTTTGTATTTTATACTCATCCATTGACACTTATATAACAAAAATAAACCTTTCTTAAGACGGCCATAGATGAACATATACAGTTGTTCAACAAAAGAAAACAAACTCGGAATTCCATATTTGCATAGTATAATAACATTAATCTGTATGATAACTACCACTTAAAAGTGACATATTTGGAATTGCTCCAAGAAAAATAAATGGATAAATAGTATTGCTTGTATACGTGGAGGTGCCAGTTACTATTCATGGTTCCCCGTGTATGTATTTAACGTAATCAAATGACATATAGGGAACCATAGCTGTACACCCACTCCCCACATCCCCCAGTCTGGCTTATAAGGAAGGTAATATTTCAGAGATTTTTTAACTCAATGCTAATAACTATTTGTATGAAACCATTTTATTTAAGTAATAGGATGTCGAATGTCACACAGGGTGAAACAAGTGCGCAAGATTTATTGCATGATTCACCACGCCGGCCGATCCACACTGCATTTAACATTTTCATATGGATTTGTTGAAATTTGATAAACTTACTACGCTAAATTGAAATACTTAAGCTGGTAAGGATAAAATGAATTCAAACAGGATTTAAAATAAAATGCAAAAATAATTATTTGAAAGTGATAAAGCCAGACAGAGAAAATTGATCAATGAAGAAAGCTAAACCTCCAATTATTGATAAACGGTTAAATTCTCCCGGAGTGACTTGTTAATATAGTCTATGCGACTTATTATATGTTTTTATTTGGATTGGTCTGGTATTTCTATTCATTTTCAACGAGCATTAGGATAGGTATATATAATAATAAACGCTTACAAACGTACGTACGTAACCAACCATTCTTGAGAATATTCCTAGAATTCAGCTTGAAAATACAAATTTCAGCCTTGGATATCTAGTTGACCATGGCACATAGAATGGTTATGAGAGTCTGTTTGACTAACCATACATGCATGCCTGTCAATTTTGATAAAAAATGGTCTCTAAGAGTGTTTTTTCAAAATTTGTTATTGAGTTTAAGTCTAAGAATATTCTTAAGAATTGCCAATAAAACATAACAGCATGTCAAGTCTTACTCTCCCTGCATGTCAGTCTTACTCTCCCGGCATGTCAGTCTTACTCTCCCAGCATGCATCGGTTTAATAGTTCGATATCTTCCAACGTAAAGAGGTAATCGTCCACTGACTAGGGAGAGTAGTCAGTCTATGACAGCATGCAGTACAGCATCATAGTGATGTTGTCAATGCAGTAGAAATAAAATAGATCATACATTGAGAATCGTAGATTTCAATATCGAACTAGTGCACAGAATTAATAAATCAACGCAGATCACATAAAACAGAGGTAAGATAAGATATCAACGTAGCACTAAATATATATGACCACTTGTTAAAATGTCAACATAGAGCACAGAAACGACACAGTGCATCGAATAAAGGTTCCGCATACAAGATGGATTTCTCCATCAGACCAATTAAACCCGATTAATACAAAACACAAGTTTTATTTCATGTCATACTAGTAGTTTAGCATTTATAAATATAATGCTTTTAATCGGGCCATGTTAGCGTGTCTGTCTTAAATGCAGGAGTCGTGAGTTAGAATCCCCGGCCAGTCATAGTCTCCGTGATGACTGTTATACGACATTGCGTTCGTCTCTCACCGCTTATTCAAGTGGAATAAGTATCCGCTACTTGCGGAGATTGGTATGTTCGATTACTTATAAACCTGTCAGGATCCCTCGAAAATGTGATTGATCGTTAAGCACTTGATCGCAAAGAAATTATGCTAAATATTCAAACAAACACTTAAACAAAGACTTTCAACCATTTACCAGAAATATGGCACTTCCAAAATTTTAAAAATTTAAACTTAGTAGATGGTCTGCATACATACGTGTGTATTTTAATTATTAGACCATCATGAAAACATACTTTAAGAAATAATGATCGGTAGTATTTTTTATCAAACCTACTGTATGTCCCTCTAGAGATTAGTCGTGAAATATTTGAACAAACGATTTAAAAGCAGATAACGGGATTGACGTAAATGATGCTTTGACAGCGCTTTCCAACTAACATAATTTGATAGTCATATGTTCGAACTGCATAGATATATTTTGTCTCTAGCCAGTCCGTGTCCGGGTATAGATATAATATCTGGTGTCGAAATCATCAATACTTAGGTGTATTTTTCACCTTCTGCTGTTAGTCTGTTACCAGGAACAAATTGGTCAACAAATACGCTAATTAATTTATATGGATAGAAAGAGAATTGTGTTTTCACAGGTATGATATGTTTCTTTGCTTTATGAATTTGTAGAACTTTTAAAGTTTTTGATGAGATACTATTTAAATAACGAACATACTTATGATGTGAAAAATATCTATGTTAAAATTCAATATAATAAACGAGAATGTAACTCCACGAAAGTAAAGGGAATAGAACAAGAAGATGTTGTTGTTGTATGGTGTTTAGCGTCGCTTTCAACATTTTTTCAGTCACATCGCGACGTAGTCTCATTTAATCGCCGTAATAGGGGTGAGAGTAGAGGACGATCAAATAAAAAAAATCAAATCGTTCGACAACGTGCTATGATATGCACTTACGGTGTCTACTTAAGTCAGTATTCTGAGCGCTGTCACACTGAAGTATAATGCCGCAGACACATGGTATGATAGCCCACCCAGTCACATTATACTGACACCGGGGCAACCAGACCTAGAACTTTCCTCCAAATACTGAGCGCCAAGCGAGAAAGCTTCTAGTACCATTTTTAAAGTCATTGGTATGACCCGGCTGGGGATCGAACTCACGACCTTCTACATTCGAGGCAGATGCTCTACCATTAGATCACGCTTCGGTTTAGAACAAGAAAAATGGGGACGCGAAGGGGATTGAGGGGTTCTGAAATATTTGCACTGAGGATCTGTCATTAATATTTACTCATTAGTTCTCGTCGAAGGTTAACCTTAACATGCCATTTTAATCAACATTAGTGTGAAACCATGCATCAGGGCACACACAAACATGCACACATTGCTTCTATATAAATGCAAATGCGGAACTGTTTCCTGTTTTGTGAAAATGTATTTATCATATCAAACATATTCGTTCCAAATTATCAACATAATAGTTGTCATTATTTTCAATTTTACAAAAATAACAATAAAAGACAATTATTTATCATAATCATCATAGAATTATCATCATCATAGAATAATCATCACAGAATTATCATCATAGAATTATCATCATCATAGAATAATCATCACAGAATTATCATCATAGAATTATCATCATATAATAATGTGTTAAAAAAACTATTTAGATGTTTAACACGCTTATGTAGTGATATCTCCTAAACTTACCACAATATACAAATACTACAACCAAACCTTATTTTGTTGTTTGTGTTATTGCTGTTGTTGTTTTAATTTACGTTGTTCTTACTTAAAACAGTCACGCATACGTTGTTCTCCTGCAACTGAATTACTACACTAGAGTCGGGAACCACATTCATCCATAACCTATCGTAATATCTCGGTAACACTGATTAAAATCTAAAAAGTCCGATGAAGGAGTTACGAATGTTAACATTATATGATTTGTTTCCCCGGGTTTCTCGTCTCATAAAGATCTTTATAATTGACGGTTATACAGTAAAACCTAGGTGAACAAATAATTCGAAATAACCACACTTCGAAATATTCAGAGGGATCGAGCTCTGTCTAGTTTTTCCGTCCTCATTCCCTTGATACTTCGTGCTGAACGAGTTTCGTCTTTGGATATTCAACACGAACTAACCCTCTTAGCTTCCAATATTGAAGAGTTACATACTTAAATATCGAAAGACTACTTGAAGTATTACACATTGAATAAACACTTCCAAGTTATGTCAATTGATAATATACACTTTGATCCTATTGATTTGTATTTCAAATGAATTGCAAGATTGGTGATTCAGTTTAATTCGAAACCCAATTAGGAAAAATATTGATGAGTTTTAATAAATGGATCAATGCACACAGATTCAGTAGTTAAAGGGAGTATATCAGGGAAAAAACGTTTTAAATGTCTTAAACAAATAAAATACTTATCAAAATTGGTAAAAAGCGTCTCATTATCATTGATAAATAAGATCCGAATAGTTTGGTTTGTCAAATCCACCAAAACTTGACAAAATCGATATTAAAAATTGAGTGGTGAACTTTAAACGAAATCACCATTCTAAAAATAAACAGCACTTAAGTACTGCTTGACGTCATTCAGACTCTTTCGAAGATAAAACATTTTTTACTACATGTAAACCTGTATAAAGGATCAAACTGATATCAAAATGTAATCACATGACTCATTCAATATGCCACAAAATATGTTGCAATTTTAAGTGAGAGATCTATTTTAGTCTAACCTAGGCGCGTAGTCCAAGTTAGGAAATCCCTTTTCGATATATTATGTTGGCATGTTCAAATATATATCCTTTTGGCAATACAAGGTCAGTGAATATATACATATATATAGGCAAACTATATAGTGAAAAAAAAGTTTTTAGCCAATTCTTTTTTTAAAAATCCTGATAAGTTCCCTTTAAGTACACGGAAAAAATTAACAGGTTGTCCATTGAACATATGCATTTAAAACTCACTTGTCCCCAGGGAAAACTGCTTGTACCCCATTATCAGTTGCTTGGGTAAACTAAATACAATTTCGACAAATTGTTTTAACGGCCCATACAGACTTATATAAGCTATATACTGAAAGGATACAGAAACGCCGGGTGAACATTTCAGAGTTACATTATCAAAATATTGTAAGCAATATTTACCGTTTTCGAATTTGAAAGTAAATGTATTTGATGAATAATTTTGTCAATAATAACATTCATGATCATATTTGGCAAAATCATTAACGAAATACCTTAGCATAAATATTCAAAAACTGTAAATATATATTGTTCGCTTACAATGGTTTGACAATATGTAGACCTCTGAAATTAACACGGCGTTTCTTTATCCTTTCATTTTAGTTTTCTTTGTTCTGATGTCATGCAAATCATTGTTGTATAATTATGAACACAGACTGCTATACTTTAAAGATGCCTGACTAAGATCTAAATCAATAAAATAATATCTTCATCAGACAAACATGATATAATCTCTCTATCTCAACGGTTAACGCGTCTGACTATCAATCCAGGGGTCTGGAGTTCGAATACCCGCCCGGCAACAATCTCCGTGATGATTGATATACGACATTATATCTCATTATCATTCGTCTCTCACCGCTGATTCAAGTGGGAAAGTTATGAGTTCCTTGCGGAGATGGGTGTGCTCGAATACTGGTTAACCTTTCAGGATCCCAGGAAACAGTGGTTAGGTTAACTGATTGTCTGTTAGTCATCGATGGCATAAATCAATCAATCAATCAATCAATCAATCAATCAATCAATCAATCAATCAATCAATCAATCAATCAATCAATCAATCAACTATCTCAAAGTACTTGTTAAATGCTTTTGTTAAAAGAAAACTGGAATTAGAAAATGCAACCCTATAAATGTAACCTTACATATACTTATTTAAAGCTTATATATGTTTTCAATCTGTTTGTTCTATTCTGTTTGATTGTCTATCCAATGTTGGTTTACAAAATGTATATGTTTATTGTATTTTGGGCCGCCAGTGGCCTACATTACCGAATAAACTTTGCCTATGGTAGGATACTATTAACTTATATCCCATCACATTCAAATTTTAAAGTATACTTATATAGGGGATAACATATTCTGCTTAGAATCAACATTTCACAGGATCACAGCGCACCTGTTTATTTCTATCGCCATATAAGGATACATACATTAGTATCAACAGAAAAAACTAGGATCATTTTTTTGTTTTCAATATTACTATGGCCAGACGCTTAAACAAAACCACGACATCGGATGATTTTAAATGCATCGTATACAAAGAATTTGGGGTTTTCTCTTTTTTTAACTGTTTGATTTGGAAAGCATATTTTGCTAATTAAACTTTAACAGAGATTAAAGTTACTACTTTTTTATATTTATTTTGTCGCACCCTTTTAAAATGTCCAGAATTAGATTGTCAGTATTCAAACTGAAACATGTGTAAATATGTTTAAAATAAATTACAATTTAAGGGCTCTCCTACTGTGTGTAACATTTGCTGGCGGTGACAGTTTGAAGTATCCAAACATGCATTATCGTTTTGTATATCTACAAATGTAAATAAAAGGAGAAATGATTAAATGGAGTACTGGTACTTTAGGCTACTTGTAGTGAATGTTTGCAGCTGGGTGTATATGGAGAGGGGGAGATTTCGAGGTAATTTACGGGATTACACAGTTCGTAATAAAGATGTTCAAATATTTTGGTCTATAAACGAGTTAATCCTTAAAGTCAGACTCATACAATAGGGATGTTTAGTTGGGTAGCCTGGTCTTGTGTGGTTAGTTTGGTTTACATCTCCGTTGTATTTGTTTTGTTGATAACTTAAGCGGTCTCCGTCCGTATTAATTATCTTTTCATATTCTGACAGTGTCTCCTTGCTATGTCACCTCATTGTGTCTCCTTGCTATGTCTTCTCATTGTGTCTCCTTGCTATGTCTTCTCATTGTGTCTCCTTACTCTGTCCCCTCGTTGTGTCTCCTTGCTATTTCTTCCTATTGAGTCTCTTTGCTATGTCTGCTCACTTTGTCTCCTCGCTATGTCTTCTCACTTTGTCTCCTTGCTAATTCTTCTTATTGTGTCTCTTTGCTACGTCTTCTCAATTTATCTCCTTGCTATTTCCTCTCATTAGGTATCCTTACTTTTTTTACTCATTATGTATCTTTACTATTTCTTCTTATTTATTCCCTTTCTACTTCTTCTCATTGTGTCTCCTTGCAGTGTCTTCTCATTATGTCTTCTTCCTGTGTCTTCTCATTGTGTTGTCTTGCTGTGTCTTCTCAATATACCTTCTTGCTATTTCTTTCATTGTTCCTCCTTGCTATATTTTCTCGTTGTGCCTCCTTTGTATTTCTTCTCATTGTGCCTCCTTACTATGTTCTTTGGCCCTGTCTCTTATCCGTATTCATATACATTGCCTGTTCTTTCTTTCATTTTCTTTTTTTTCTTATTCCTATTCGAATTCACATTCATAGTCATAATTTTATGTATATACTTATAAGTATATTGATGTGTCCTTTGGTTTGATGTATGAATTTGTGTTACTACTAAATTAACAAGTTGAGGTGTTTGACTAAAATCATTAACATTCATAAACGTAAATGCAAGTATACAGATGAAATATATAAGTTATATTTGTAATTTACTTTTAAAGCAAATTACTGTTTGTAAGACCATACATGTATTGAACACTTGGGTTAAGTCTATTGCAGCTTTACTTAGCGCTTACACTTCAAACCTTGATACATTCAATTATCTTCATATTAATTCCTTTAACCAGCTGGACCCGATTAGCTCAGTTGGTTACGCGTCTGACTATCAATCCATGGGTGGTGAGTTAGAATACCCGTCCGGCAACAGTCTCTGTGATGATTGATATACGACATTGTGTCTCATTGTCATTCGTCTCTCACCACTGATTCAAGTAGGAAAGTTACCAGTTACTTGCGGAGATGGGGTGTGCTCGAGTACTGGTTAACCTTTAATGATCCCATGAATCCCATGGCTGCTAGGTTAACGTATCGTCTGTTAGCTCTCTGGAATAAAAATGACGCTTAATATTCAATCAATTATTCAAGTATATCAAACCAATATAAAATTGATAAAAGAAAATTTAGAAACATAATTTATATCTTGTTAAAAGAGTCTTTATTTAATATACTTATAAAGTCCGTATTTTTCCATTTAAATTATCCATTTAAATTCTGATGGCGTCCATCATTCCGCGTCATACAAATCTATATTCCATTATAATGCGTTCATTCATAACCTTTATTCGTCTTTTTAGATGAAATGTTCCGAGTCTAACGCTATGAGCTCGATTATAATTGAAAATCTATCGATTCTCAAATTTTTTGTTTAGTTTTCAGACACAAACGTCGATTGTATGTATGGCGGACACCTAGCCATAAATGTGGGAAAATATGACCTCAAGTTATGAAATGTATTCTATTGACAGAGAAAATTGATGGAAATTAACGTCGGTATTCAGTACATTGTGTCGCCAGTTGTCGACTTCTAGTTCTTTGTTTAGATATGTACACTTTTAAAATGGGCACTTGACTCAATCGAAGTTGAACACTAAAACCGTGAAATACCCATAAATATAATACCGTAAAACTATATTTGTAGGAGTCTTGACCTATCATATTAAATATGACTTGATATCGCGCATAGTTTATAGCAAGATTGGTTTTGACTTACTACAACAAAGGCATATACTAGGAGGGTCGGGAAGAAGCTAATGTTGTTATAATTTATAGCCAAGCTTTGTGTTTGTAAATGTATATGTAGCTATACAACCTTTGTACGGTAATTGTATAGTTATAATTTATGTCTACCTTTACAGAGTTGCGTCCCTTTTTAGCCCGCCGAGACGAATGTCCAAGGAGAGCTATTGCCATGGCCCCGGCGTCGTCGGCGTCGTCTGTAGACACCCGGGTTAAACTTTTGCGTTTAAGTTTAAGATATCTATGCAACCACTTATTGGATATGAATGAAATATCGCATGTGTGTTCAGCATCATCAATGGAACACGCAGAGACAAGAATCATAACTCTGGATTGCATTTTGGCAGAGTTATGGCCCTTTTTGGATTAAGACACCCAGGTTAAACTTTTGCGTTTAGTTGCGTTCAAGATATCTATGCAACCACTCATGAGATATGAATGAAACTTTCCATGTGTGTTCACCATCATCAGTGGAACACGCAGAAACGAGACCATAACTTTGGATTGCATTTTGGCAGAGTTATGGCCCTTTTTGGACTAATTTTTCAGGTGATTTTTTTATCAGGTAAGATATCTATGTAACTACTCATTGGATATGAATGAAACTTCACATGTGTAGTTTCACCATCATCGATGGAACACACAGAGATAAGAACCATAACTCGGGGTTGCATATTGGCAAAGTTATGGCTTTTTCGACTAAATTTTTCGTTTGTAGACACCCAAGTTAAACTTTTGCGTTTAGTTGTATTTAAGCTTTGGTGTTTGCTTCCAATCTCAATTTTCGCATAGGTGGTGAGTTTTATCTCATCGGCGAGCTTTGTTGTCTTCTGACAACTCTTATTAGTGACGGCAACACGATAATTGAGCTAAAATTGTTTCGGAATTATTTTTTTTTTCTTGCTGCAGATAGGTAAACTAAAAAGCTGGCATAGCATATACTGCAATGAGACACAACTGATTCTTAAAATGTTTCTTTTTAGCAGGTGGGTATGATTAAGAGCAGTTTACAAAAAAAACTGATATATTTACACTGTTGTGTGTACTAATCATCTAAGAAATGCCATGCTGAGATATGAAACATAAAACTGTCAACTGTTTAAACTTATATAGTGAATGATACGACTCTTGCAAATCTTGGCTAAATATCGATAAGACATGGAATAATTAATCAGTTATCACATCGGTCAATAAAAACCCACACGCAGTGTCATCCTTAAAAACACATTGTTTGCCGTGCTCCTACCTACTCACTCAAAATTGCAGCTACACAAACTTTGTTATTGAATTTCAAAGCGTTTAATTTTTTTTCATGATTTCTGTCCATTTTTTCAAAAATGTCCATCAAAATTTGACCAAAAAAAAATACTTACCTACCTACCCCCATGAAAAATACTGGGTCGGAGCACAGCAAACAAATAGTTCTTAAGGATGATCCAACTGCTGGAGTCTTGTCGGGGCATTTTTAGAAATAAAAAAAAAATAAATTTTGTTTTCTGGTGACTTTTCAAATTTTCAAACTTTATGTTACATTGAGGGTCCTCCGTGGCCGAGTGGTCTAAGGCGCCGTCTCAAGATCACTTACCTCTCACCGCTATGGTCGTAGGTTCGAGTCCCGCTCGCTCCAAAAACTTTATGTGAGAAAGTTTCCAGTTACTTGCGGAAGGACGGTGGTTCTACTCAGTCTGACTCAGTCTGAGGTCTTCCTCCACCAGTAAAACTGGATATGCCATATATAACCTGAAATGTGTTGAAAATGGCGTTAAACCACATTCAAAAAAAAAAAAATTATGTTACATTGGGTTAGAAAACATTACTTAAACAAACCATTTACGTGCGGCGCGAAAATGTCAAAATTTTATTCAGCAGGGTAACTGAGTATGATAGGCTACATGTCGGTCAGAACTGAATTATTTACTTAACTAAAACCACCGAGTATTGATATATGGAACTCTTGTGAATATCAATTGGGACTTGATCGAACCATGACATGTCAAGTTAAGTGTCATGTATTTGTAGCATATATCCGCATGGTCTTAATTTGAAACATTCAATTCTCGAAATTGAGGCTGCCCATAATACCCAAAAGGACGTGTTTCAGCATGAACGAAAAAATAAGAAAAACAAAATGATATATTTTTAACTTGAATGACTTATTATTACTGCAGCTGTTATGGCATTTATTGTAATCCAAAGAACAGTAGTAATAAACATGATTAAATTTTAGGTCGAAAACATGTTCCTTTTAACCTATTTAGCTAATCTATAATAATCCGATTTTCGATTTATTCATTTTTATAAAACTTTATTCTAATGCGTGCCTTTATTAATAAATTCATAAAGACATACTTAAAAGTCGATTTGAAAGTTTTGTCATTTTGACAATACATTCGCCCGTTACGTATATCTTTAAAAAGGAGTTTAAGCAATTAAGTATACCATTAAATAATCGAAACTATCCTTTGTGGTTATAACATGCAAGGATAATGCTGTTATTAAACTGTCGAGTTGTGGTATGCCAGCGTAAATATTTTACCGCTTTGTGATTCAGTGATTTGTGAGATAGTAACCATTCCGCTCAGTATATAATTTTTAAAATGGTGTAGTCTATATATAGAACCTTATGTCTGTCGAATCAGGTCCACTGATCCCACATGAAAAAAAGCAGGAAATTATATGCCTGTTCCACAATTCATAACAATTAAACGCTTTAACGGAGTACATCAGATGCTGTATAAAAATGCTGTATAAAAAAATAAAATATTTATTAAAACGGATAAAAAGCATGTCATTATCATCAATAAATGAATTCCGATTGGTTTGATATGTCAAGTCCATCAAAACGTGACAAAATCAATATTACATTGGAGTGGTAAACTTGAATCGAAATCCCCATTCTAAAAATAAACATCGTCGTCGCCGTGTCGCCGCCTTCGCTATCATCATCGCCATCACAATCGTCATTATCATCATTGTCATCGTCGTCATCATTACCGTCATCATCATGTCCACTAGCATTATTATCATTAGCATAATCATCATCATCACCATCATCATACACCATCATCATCAACACCATCATACACTATTATCATCATCATCACCATCATAATACATCATTATCATCACCATCATCATACACCACTATCATTATCACCATCATCATATACCATTATCACATCATACACCATTATCACCATAACCATCATCATACATCACTATCATTATCACCATCATCATACACCATTATCATCATCATACACCATAATCATCACCATCATCATACATCACTATCATTATCACCATCATCATATACCATTATCATCATCATACACCATAATCATCACCATCATTATACACCACTATCATCATCACTATCATCATACACTATTATCATCATTATACACCATTATCACCATAACCATCGTCATACACCACTATCATCATCACCATCATCATACACCACTATCACCATAACCATCATTATACACCATTATCACCATAACTATCATCATACACCATAATCATAACCATCATTATACACCATTATCACCATAACCATCATCATACACCACTATCATCATCACTATCATCATACACTATTATCACCATAACCATCATTATACACCATTATCACCATAACTATCATCATACACCATAATCATAACCATCATTATACACCATTATCACCATAACCATCATCATACACCACTATCATCATCACTATCATCATACACTATTATCACCATAACCATCATTATACACCACTATCATCATCACTATCATCATACATTATTATCATCATCATACACCATTATCACCATAACCATCATCATACACCACTATCATCATCACCATCATCATACACCACTATCATCATCACCATCATACACCATTATCATCATCATCATACACCATTATCACCATAACCATCATCATACACCACTATCATCATCACCATCATCATACACCATTATCACCATAACCATCATTATATACCACTATCATCATCACCATCACCATACACCATTATCATCATCATCAAACACCATAATCATCACCATACACCATAATCATAACCATCATTATACACCATTATCATCATCATACACCATAATCATCATCATACACCATAATCATAACCATCATTAAACACCATTATCACCATAACCATAATCATACACCATAATCATAACCATCATTATACACCATTATCACCATAACCATCATCATACACCATAATCATAACCATCATTATACACCATTATCACCATAACCATCATCATACACCATAATCATAACCATCATTATACACCATTATCACCATAACCATCATCATACACCATAATCATAACCATCATTATACACCATTATCACCATAACTATCATCATACACCATAATCATAACCATCATTATACACCATTATCACCATAACCATCATCATACACCACTATCATCATCACCATCATCATACACCATTATCATCATACACCACTATCATTATCACCATCATCATACACCATTGTCATCATCATCATACACCATTGTCATCATCATCATACACCATTACCATCATCATCATTATATATAGTATGTTTTGTGTCATGACAACCACGCCGAAACTGATGGTTGGTGTCTACAGTCTTAAAATCGAACATGTTAGTCTTGATCAACAAAAAATGACGAATACAACTTTATCAGAATGTATAGATAAAATTTACTTTAGAGTCGGGTTTACCTTTAATCTTGTGAAAATGGCTTAATCATTTCACGATCACCTTCAGTTCCACATAAGACTGAAATGTGTATTACTAGATAGATAAATAAGTTCTCTTTAACGAAATATGTAAGTCCCCGTGAGCTCATTCAGTCTAATTCAAATATTGAACTTTGGATTCAGTGAAAGATTGTCTAACGCCGAATTGATGTAGTGTGTACACAAAGCTGACGGCTTAGTAGTTGAAAATAGTGTATTAGATCTTCCGTTGTGGTTTGTTGTGCCTAGGTTTTAATTATTTTTCACATGAGCTGTAGCTTGGACAGTTTAGTGTATATATAGGAATGTCATATTTTGTCAAGGCTTATACTGGTGCGATGAAGGGGGAAAATTTCTTCATAAGTTTGTGGAATTATTTAAATAATTATTAGTTAGCTTTTTTTGGGTAAGTGACACTGTTTGGTGACTAATGCACATTCGTGTGTGATTTGGTTGTTGTCATAACAACTATATAAACGTTATAATATTTACGATACGTTTGAATAAATGATAACTTTAATCACTTGTGTTAATTTCTCTGCTATGCTGTCTTGTTGCTATGGTAATATGTATTTGCTAACAACACTTGTTTTGACTATATTCTATCAATTTGAGGAATAACACTATGAATTTCGAATAAAAAACAATAAATGTTTCATAATATGTTTATTATATAATAAAGCAAAACAGAAAAACATATTTTTTAAATAAAATATGGACTAAGAAGTTATTTTTGTTAAAAATCATGAGACTCCTGGAGATTACACACTTCAACATAATTGCGGATAGAGTTTATTCCCCATTTTAACACAACCAGCGATGTTGTCAATACATAAATGTATAAATAATCATTTCAGATAGTTTATACAATTATTGTTTCCCTTCGCTATTTAAAAAAAATGTACGTTTGTATTTTAATTATCATTTTTAATTTCTCTGTTTTAAATTTCCCTTTTAGGTGTCCAGTGTTACATCTTAATACTTACTTCTGTTGTGTTTGTTTTAAGTTTAAATTTGAATATAGAGCCAGTTTCATAGACTTTCAAAGTTATACTAAGAAAGGTTTGCACGAATGCAGATATGTTAAAGGTCCATAAACTGTGTGAAGTGGTACTTTAATAAACCCATCTTAAGTTATATGGGAGCATCGGATCCATGATCAGTTGGTCGTTTGTTCGGCTCTTGTCTCGGCTATGTGTTGTGACTTAGGGATGCTTAGTACTGATTCTACTCAGGAAGATTTCGAACGGGATGTATCTAGATTCTAAAAACGTGTTTCACAGTCCATGTGACATTAATAAGTTTGAAACAAAAACATCAGTATACATAAGCATTGATAAATCATACATACATACATATTTCAATTTATTTTTTATTCAATCTTTCTTTCCTCTCCTATATTTTATTCCCTCATTTATCACATGCATTAATATATGTAATTTAATACCTACAAACATCTGTCTAACGTCACCATCGATTGACAGATTATTTGATTGTTTATTTTTGCCATCACAATTGTATGAACGGTATGTTTTATCCATAATACCCCCAGCCAGTTATCAAATGTTATTAATTATTTATGGACGTCTCGTGATATTTAAGTTATCTGTCAAACTATGATATATTGAAATATTAGATTTTTAATATCTTCAAAAACGTCAAATTTTGGATTAAATGTTGATATTCAACTTAATATTAAACCTATATAATATGTCAAAATTAAGTGAAAATTTGAGGGTTAGTTTGTTCACGTGCGTGATGTAATCTCGCGTAAATACAATAATCTATGGACATAATCGAATAAGACCTCTCAAAATTCTTGACCTAGTTTTGACAAAGCCCCATATTTGTAAAGAGTGGGCATACTAATCTGTTATATGATAGAACAAAAATGACAGATGAACTAAACTTCAGTTGAGTAATATACGTATAGATAAGATCCGGTAAGCGTGCTCTCGGTTCACTGAAATAACAAACGTCGTACATGCGCAGGTTTAACATCAATCTGAAGGTAAACTAGTATTATACAGACAAACCTGTGTAAACGGCCACCTCTATTTAGCAGCCACTTGTCTTAAACAGACATATTTGTTATTTCCCGTTTCTATGCTTTATAGCAAATTATCTTGTATTAAACAACAACCTGTCTTAAAACGCCACTTTTGTCCCTTCCCTTGACTAGCTGCTTAAGACAGGTTTGACCGTAATATATGAATTCATTATATACACATATTTTAATGAAACATTATAATATCAATTTGTCACGTAAATATTGCACGTACCTGTATTTAATCGTAGACGAACTGTGGATCTGTTCATATGTTTGTCATTAACTCGTAGAAGAAAGGTGGATTTGTTCACATGTTTGTCAGTTACTCGTAGAAGAACGGTGGGTCAGTTAACATGTTTGTCAGTAACTCATAGAAGGATGGTGGATTTGTTCACATGTTTGTCAGTTAATCGTAGAAGAACGGTGGGTCAGTTAACATGTTTGTCAGTAACTCATAGAAGGATGGTGGATTTGTTCACATGTTTGCCAGTAACTCGTAGAAAAACGGTTGATTTGTTCATATGTGTTAGCAAGTCATAGTCAAACGGAATATTTGTTGACATGTATGCCAGTAACTCTTAGAAGAAAGGTGGATATGTTCATATGTTTGCCATTAACTCTTAGAAGAACGGTGGATCTGTTCACATGTTTGCCATTAACTCGTAGAAGAACTGTGGATATGTTCGCATGTTTTTTTCAGCAACTCGTAGAAGAACAGTGGAACAGTTTACATGTGTGTTAGTAACTCGTAGAAAATCGGTGGATTATTTTACATGTTTGTCAGTGACTCGTAGATGAACGGTATATTTGTTCACATGTTTGTCAGTAACTCGTCAAAGAACGGTGGATCAGTTTACATGTTTGTCAATAACTCGTAGAAGAACGATATATCTGTTTACATGTTTGTTATTAACTTGTAGAATAGAAGTGGATCAGTTTACATGTTTGTCAGTAACTCGAAGAAGAACGATGGATCAGTTTACATGTTTGTCAGTAACTAGTAGAAGAACTATGGATCTGCTTACATGTTTGTCAGTAACTCGTAGAACAACAGTGGATCAGTTGACATGTTTGTCAGTAACTCGTAGAAGAACGATGGATCTGTTTTCATGTTTGCCAGTAACTCGTAGAATAACGGTGGATCAGTTTACATGTTTGACAGAAACTCGTACATGAACGGTGGATCTGTTTAAATGTTTGTCAGTAACTCGTAGAAGAACGGTGGATCAGTTTACATGTTTGTCAGTAACTCGTTGAAAACAATGGATCTGTTTACTTGTTTGTCAGTAACTCGTAGAGTAATGGTGGATCAGTTTACATGTTTGTCACTAACTCGTAGGAGAACGGTGGATCAGTTCACATGTTTGTCAGCAACTCGTAGAATAACGATGGATCAGTTTACCTATTTGTCAGTAACTCGTAGACGAATGCTGGATCAGTTTACGAGTTTGCAAGTAACACGTAAACGAATGGTGGATAAGTTTACATGTTTGTCAGTAACTTGTAGAAGAACGGTGGATCTGTTTACATGTTTGTCATCACTCGTACACGAATGTGGATCAGTTTAAATAGTTGTCAGTAACTCATAGAAGAACGGTGGATTTGTTCATATGTTTGTCAGTAACTCGTAGTAAAACGGTTGATTTGTTCATATGTGTGTCAGCAAGTCATAGTTAAACGGTATAATTGTTCATATGTTTGCCAGTTACTCGTAGAAGAAAGGTGGATTTGTTCAAATGTTTTTTCAGTAATTCGTAGAGGAACTGTGGATTTGTTCACATGTTTTTTTCAGCAACTCGTAGAAGAACATTGGAACAGTTTACATCTTTGTCAGTAACTCGTAGAAGAACTATTGATCTGTTTACATGTTTGTCAGTAACTCGTAGAATAACGGTGGATCAGTTTACATGTTTGTCAGTAACTCGTAAAAGAACAATGGATCTGTTTTCATGTTTGTCAGTAACTCATAGAAGAACAATGGATCTGTTTACATGTTTGTCAGTACCTCGTGGAATAATGGTGGATCAGTTTACATGTTTGTCACTTACCCGTAGTAGAACGGTGGATCAGTTCACATATTTATCAGTAACTCGTAGAAGAACGGTGGATCAGTTAACATGTTTACCAGCAACTCATAGAAGAACGATGGATCAGTTTACATGTTTGTCAGTTACTCGTAGACTAATGCTGGATCAGTTTACATGTTTGTCAGTAACACGTAGACGAATGGTGGATCAGTTTACATGTTTATCAGTAACTCGTTGAAGATCGGTGGATATGTTTACATATTTGTCAGCACTCGTAGACGAATGGTGGATCAGTTTACATGTTTGTCAGTAACTCATAGAAGAACGGTTGATTTGTTCTTATGTTTGTCAGTAACTCGTAGAATAAACGGTGGATTTGTTCATATATGTGTCAGCAAGTCATAGTCAAACGGTATATTTGTTTACATGTTTGCCAATAACTCGTAGAAGAAATGTGGATTTGTTCAAATGTTTGTCAGTAACTCGTAGAAGAACTGTGGATTTGTTCACATGTTTTTTCAGCAACTCGTAGAAGAACGGTGGATCAGTTTACATGTTTGTCAGTAACTTGTAGAAGAACGGTGGATCATTTTACATGTTTGTCAGTAACTCGTAGACGAACGGTATATTTGTTTACAAATTTGACAGTTACTCGTAAAAGAAAGATGGATTTGTTCACATATTTGTCAGTAACTGGTAAAAGAACGGTGGATCAGTTTACATGTTTGTCAATAACTCGTAGAAGAACGATGGATCTGTTTACATGTTTGTCAGTAATTCGTAGAATAAAGGTGGATCAGTTTACATGTTTGTCAGTAACTCGAAGAAGAACGATGGATCAGTTTACATGTTTGTCAGTAACTCGTATAAGAACGATGTATCTGTTTACATGTTTGTCAGTAACTTTCAAATAACGATAGAACAGTTTACATGTTTGTCAGTAACTCGTAGATGAACGGTGGATCTGTTTACATGTTTGGTAGTAACTCGTAGACGAACGGTATATTTGTTCACATGTTTGTCAGTTACTCATAAAAGAAAGATGGATTTGTTCACATATTTGTCAATTACTCGTTAAAAGAACGGTGGATCAGTTAACATGTTTGTCGATAACTCGTAGAAGAACGATGGATCTGTTTACATGTTTGTCAGTAACTCGTAGAATAAAGGTGGACCAGTCTACATGTTTGTCAGTTACTCGTAGAAGAACGATGGATCAGTTTACATGTTTGTCAGTAACTCGTTTAAGAACAATGGATGTGTTTACATGTTTGTCAGTAACTCGTAGAATTATAGTGGATCAGTTTACATGTTTGTCACTAACTCGTAGAAGAACGGTGGATCAGTTCACATGTTTATCAGTAACTCATAGAAGAACGGTGGATCAGTTTACAAGTTTATCAGCATCTCGTAGAAGAACGGTGGATCAGTTTACATATTTGTCAGTAACTCGTAGACGAATGCTGGATCAGTTTACATGTTTGTCAGTTACACTGAGACGAATGGTGGATCAGTTTACTTGTTTATCAGTAACTCGTAGAAGAACGGTGGATTTGTTAACATGTTGGTCAGCACTCGTAAATGAATGGTGGATCAGTTTACATGTTTGTCAGTAACTCGTAGAAGAACGGGGGATCAGTTCACATGTTTATCAGTAACTCGTAGAAGAACAGTGGACATGTTTGTCAGTAACTCATAAAAGAACGGTGGATCAGTTTACATGTTTGTCAGTAACTCGTAGAAGAACGGTGGATTTGTTGACATGTTTATCAGCAACTCGTAGACGAACGGTGGATCAGTTAACATGTTTATCAGCAACTCGTAAAAGAACGATGGATCACTTTACATGTTTGTCAGTAATTTGTAGAACAACGTGGATCAGTTTACATGTTTATCAATAACTCGAAGAAGAACGATGGATTAGTTGACATGTTTATCAGTAACTCGTAGAAGAACTGTGGATCTGTTCACATGTTTATCAGCAACTCGTAAAAGAACGGTCGATCAGTCAACATGTTTATCAGTAACTTGTAGAAGAACGGAGGATCAGTTTACATGTTTGTCAGTAACTCGTAGAAGAACGGTGGATCTGTTCACGTGTTTATCAGCAACTCGTAGAAGAACGGTGGATCAATTAACATGTTCATCAGCAACTCGTAGAAGAACGGTGGATCAGTTAACATGTTTATCAGTTACTCGTAGAGGAACAGTGGAATTGTTTAAATGTTTGTCAGCAACTCGTAGACGAATGGTGGATCAGTTTACATGTTTATCAGCAACTCGTAGAAGAACGATGGATCAGTTTACATGTTTGTCAGTTACACGTAGAAAACGGTGGATCAGTTTACATGTTTTTCAGCAACTCATAGAAGAATGGTGGATCAGTTTACATGTTTATCAGCAACTCATAGAAGAACGGTGGATCAATTTACATGTTTATCAACAACTCGTAGAAGAACGGTGGATCAGTTTACATGTTTGTCAGTTATTCGTAGAAGAAAGAGTGATCTGGTTACATGTTTGTCAGTAACTCGTACACGAATGTAGGACCAGTTTACATGTTTGTCAGTAACTCGTAGAAGGTCTGTGGATCTGTTTACATGTTTGTCACTAATTCGTAGAAGAACGGTGTATCTGCTCACAATTTCATTATGTTACTTATAGAAGAACGAAGGATCTGTTTACATGTTTGTCAGTAACTCGTAAAAGAACTGTAGATATGTTCACATTTCTATCAGTAACTTGTAAAAGAACAGTATGTGTTAACATGTTTGTCAGCAAGTCGTATAAAAGCGGTGGATTTGTTCATAAATGTATCAGTAAGTCGTAGAAGACAGGTGGATTTGTTCACATCTTTGTCAACAAGTCTTATAAAACGGTAGATTTGTTCACATGTATGTCAGCAAGTCGTAGACGAACGGTGTTTTTGTTCACATGTTTGTTAGTTTAGTAAGTCATAGACAAACGGTGGACCTGTTCACATGTTTATCAGTAACTCGTAGAACAGTGGATTTGTTCACATATTTGTCATTAAGTCGTAGAAGAACGGTCGATTTGTCAAATATTTGTCATTAACTTGTAGAAGAACGGTGGATGTGTTCATAAGTGTGTCAGTAAGTCGTAAAACAAACGATGGATCCATTCACGTGTTTGTCAAAAAGTTATATGAGAACAAACGGTGGATCCTTTCTCGAGATTGTCAGTATCTTATAAACGAGCGGTGGATCCGTTCAAGAGAGTGTCATTAACGTACAAACGAACGATGGACACGTTCACGAGAGTGTCAGTAACTTAAAAGCGAACGGTGGATCCGTTCACATTTATTCTATAGTCGTCCTATGCAAATACACTTACTTGCATTAATTAACTTTGCGATGTGTAAAATAAATAGCGTAAAATGGTGGTAAAAATCCCAGGCCCTCCCACAGCAAGGTATGTCAAACAATTATATATATGTGTTCATGTTTTATAGTAAACACGACCCAGCAGTTAAACTTCGTTATATTTAAAGTTGACCAAGTTTAGCGTTCATACTTCTAAAACATGTAATACCTTGCAGATTTGACAGCAAGCATATATCGGTATATTATGAACTAGTATATATTTTAAGCTATTTACGATATTTTATTATGACTTTATATATATAGTGTTTTTTTTTTAAACTTATACACGAAGACAACTCTAGAAAAAACAAATGTTTTGAGATTGACATTTGTTTATCGTTTTTCGATATGAAAGTATATACTTAAAACGAGAAGTTAAAGTTGATGTTAGTTTCGTGTTGAATACCAAGCTAAATTATAGTCTGTCAATCGATGTGTTTTGTTATAGCATGAGATTGTTATCGTTATGTTTGTGTCGTACTACTCAGAAGTGCATGTCTCTATATGCGGAACAATGGTAGAACTATTTTAACCCTCCCCTCCCCCCCCCCCATTCCAAGCCCTTATCTCCCATATTTTATTAAAATCCACCATATTTCTACTGAAAAAAAACATGACATTTTGCGCCCGTTCAGATTTTGTATTGCATCCCCTAATTGCGCCCCATCCCCTTAACTGAAACCCTTGATCCGAGTGTGTAGAGCTGTACAATATTAATTGTTGTGTGAGACGTCTAGTGAGAAATAAGGCTTCCATACATTATATTTTTTTAAAGCCCGTGTGGTTCTGGCTAAGAATAAAATCACTGCCGATCTCTGCAGAGGGGTAGGAATCATGCCACCGAGTGGGTGTCATGTTCATTTTACTTTTTTTTGTCATGTTCACTATTGTGGTTAAATTATCAAATCCTTCGTGATTCCAGGGAGCCGTATGAGTGATGGCAAGAATAGGATTGCTGTGGCTCATGCATGTCGTAGGAAGCGACTATGCAGTTCTGCAGGTATCAAGGTTCTAGGTCCATTCCGCATATTCATTTGTTGATGTATCTTTGTAATCTGTATATTAATTGGTTGTTTTTGTTCATGTAGAGTGAGCCTGGAATCTTCCTTCCTGTTGGCGTCGAATAACTTATAATGTGTTGGTACGCCGTAAATCCCCATTCATTCATTCATTCATTCATTCATTCATTCATTCATTCATTCATTCATTCATTCATTCATTCATATTGTTTTGAGATCATTTCATACACATTAGTGACATATACAGTAACAGTTTTTAATATGTACATTACAGTATCACGTTGGGAAACAAGAAGCAGTATGACGTAATTCGTTCAAGAGTGTTTGAAGCTGCTGGTGTCTGCTGCTGAGTGCACGGAAATACAAACAAAAACTGCAGTTGCTTTATTAAATATAAAATAAAACAAAAATAGCAAAATGAGGAATAAAAGAAGCAGTTCACCGATGACATTGTTAGACATCATCAAGAATGGATTTTTTCAGCATGTTCGTTTTTTGGTTGATCAAGGAGTTTATTTGGACCAAAAAGATGCAGAGCGAAGGACTGCTCTTATGCTTTGTGCTTTTGTCGAACCGGAAAACTGGGGAATAGGAATTTGTCGTCTGCTCATTGAAAATGGCGCCAATCTTGCATTCAAAGATAGATACGGGTTAAATGCGTTTCATTATGCGGTTATTTACGAGAGAGTTGATTTAGTGCGTGTTTACCTTAAAGCAATAGATTTTAATCTAAATGAAGCAGACAAACAAGGAAACACCGCCTTACATTATGCTGTCAAAGCGGGCAATTCCACTTTAACCAGGCTCATAGCACAGACATACGTCAAATATCGAATTGATTTTGGTAAAACAAACAATATGGGACTTACAGCATTGCAAGAGGCAGATAAACTAAACAAAAGGAAATGCGCACGTATTTTAGATAATCCAGAAGTGCTTGGAGATGTAACGCATATAGACGCTAATATACCATTAGATTTAAAGTCAAGTGAACTCGAAAATGACACCTGTTCGATGAAAAGTTCTCGAAAAATGTTGAGCCGTCCTCGATCGTCCATTCTGTCTTATCGAAGCTCCAAATCAAGCCTCCTTTCGAGTGAATGTTCATACAGACGCTCACCTACAATATATAACTATGATACGAGCAGACGATACAGGCCTGTACGAAGAGATCCGGCAGAAGAAATACCGCCTAATGAGAAAAACAACAAGAATCTCATTCGATGCGCGAGTATAAGTGATATAAGAAACAATGCAGAGCATTTATTTAACATGACACCGTTAGATGCTACCGTTTCAGACATTCCACAAACCCCACCTAAAAGAGCTCTGCGCGCAAAATCGGCATTCGTCAGACGATCAGAGGTAGAAAATGAAAGTACATGCAGTAGCATGCCTCGGTCTAGCTGGCGTACAGAGTTTCGGAAGTTATACGTTCATTTTCAATACCAATGTACGCCTTCATATCGAGAAACAGTACCACTGGATGTCTGGAACGACGCGTCCCTTCCAGTTTTGGACAAGCCCATGACACCTGCCAATTCGGAACATGCACTTGATGAAGTGGATAAAGGAGGACGAAAATCGAAAGTCAAAAGCGCAACTGTTCATCGACAAAACACGGAAGAAAATCTAATTAACGCTGGTAAGGGAGGACGTCAACCAGTAAAATCAAACTCTCGTAAACTCCCGCAAAATGTTGGTCATAGCGGGAAAATGTCTGCGTCGATGGATGGCTCCTTGGAATCAAGTAGTGAGTCTATAAATAGCTCTGCCTCTTCGAAAAAACAAGCAGACGGCAAAATGTCTTCGAAACCAACCAAAGAGATTCCAGCAGGAAGAAATAGTCGGGCATCAAACCATAAGAACGTTCCATCGGTGAGTGTAGAGGAGATACAGTCGAATATAGGATCAGAAACATCTTCACAGGATGTAAGCCGTTTGCGTGTTATAGATGAGTAACATTCTAAATTCAGAAACACTAAAATAATGACTAACTTTTAAGACGAAGATATTTTTTTTGTGAATTAAGTAAATATTCAAAAAGAGTTGATGTGTATATATATAAAGGCATACTTTAACGCCACCAATATTAACGATGTAACTGTCTGTGGCATTTTATGACAGTGAGGCATGTAATTAACGTAAGACTAAGATAAAAAAATTCTGAATATATGTGAGCAAAATAAATATGTTTGATACACCATGTTATGTACTTTGATGGTACGTCTAGTTTTTTTTTCACTGCTGCTGCTCAAAACAACATTGCCTCGGAGTTAATTACGGCCAATTGATTTAACAGTTAATTCATTTTAATTATAGAATGACGACGTATCATTTTTAGATAAAATAGCAACTGAAGACAGTGGCAACAATTGACATGTTTTGGTTCTATAGCTGTTTTATGGAAGATAGAGCTTTCGCTGTGAATGCTTAATGATTGTTTCATAACTTTCACTCTTATCACTAGTGAATGTTGTTTTACTATACATATATAGTCATGTAGAGAAAACATGTTGCACAGAAATAAGACTAAAATCTGAATGCTCATTTGTGATTTTACCTGCATTGTTCACTCGAAGATAAATAGAGAATCTTACACGAGTTCTCGTTTATTTCTAAATTTATTAAACGAGCTGAAAAAAAAAATATGCGATGCTCTGATGAATTCAATAATAGATGAGCACGAATGTAAGATTTGTTTCGTCACATAATTCGGAAAAGTTTACAATTACAATTTATTTAACAAACCTTACGGTGGCTTGTGTATGGCAATACAATAACGCATACAGTCAAACCTGTGTTAGTGGTCACCTCTAAGGAACAAGAAAAAATCGGGCTTATTTGTTTCCGTGAGTCACGGTATGACGTAACGTCTCAAAATAACGTTATTTAACCATGGCAAATTGACGTCATTTAAATTTGCGGGCACTCCGAAAGTACTTCGGCAATAAACGTACGAGACCCGAGTTATACGGAAAACACCGAGCGATGTATCGGAAGTGATATTACCCTAGGTTAATATAAAAAAAATGTGTCCGTAAAATATGCGATAAAAATATATTTCACTGAAATCAACATTATTCTCTACAGTATATGTGTTAAGTAAAAACAACATTTTCAGGAATTCTAATGCCAAGCGTTGATTTATAAGTATATATAGCCAGTATATGGGACTAGGCTATCTACTGATGGTGAATTAACACAGATCCATATGTACAGATTGCATCTCCCTCAAATTTCAAATTTTTGGCAATTGGAGTTAACTGCATTATAACAAAACTTTTGTAATTATTCCCCCCCCCCCCTCCCACCCCCTATTTAATGTATTAATAATTATCTAGTAGTACCCAACGTTATAACAAAAACAATACATGGATGACTATGAAATATTGAGATTTGAATCATGTACTGAATTTTATAAAACCTGCACCTGAACCAATCTGCGGCTTTTATATGGCAGTCAGATCTACTACTTGGCCACTTCTAATGAGATTTTAATGCAAGGAACCATTCAATATGAAAATGAAATGGATTTTATAGCAATAAGTTTTAATAATAATAATACTACCGTTGAGAAAAAAAGATTTATGTGAACAAAAATCAATATGTTAGTAAATAAATCGTTTATGACGGTGGCATGTGTATGGCAATACAATAACGTATACAATCAAACCTGTGTTAGTGAGCACCTCTATTAAGCAACCATTTGTCTTAAACAGCAGCATTTTCTGTTTATCTTTTTCACAGTTTTAGTTTTAATTGACATGCAATAAGCAGCCACCTGTCTTAAAGGGTCAATTATGCTGTTTCCCTTTGAGTGCCTGCTTACGACAGGTGGGACTGTAAATTAAAAAATGATCAACAAAGAACCCGGCCAAATGGGCATATAAGTCACTGCCAACAAATATAAGCATTTTGCAATTTCACATAATAACAAGCAAATGGATTAAAGATCTGATTACACAGTTTCCCCCCTTTTTTACCACGGTAAACGAGTCTTGCACTTAAAAATACATTCCATACAGTTAGGTTAGAAATATTTTCAAAATGGCTTCATAGGGGCTTTGATTTCTTACTGCAAATTTAAGCAAAATCTAACAGAAATAAGACAACACTTGTGTTAAAAACGCGATATGTATACAATTTGAGCAGATGTATGTTCATGAGGACTTCTTGAAGGTGTCACTGCACTGTCTTAATAAAGCTGGTCAACCTTCCATTTATTGTGCATTGTTCCGTGCAGATACATTCTTGCTGTGAAATAAATACTTTAACATATATTCTATGTAGATGTTATTACCGTGGAAATCTTAGACCTTATTTTATATAGAACAAAGAACAAAATTCAACTGTGCAGTAAAACCTTAAGTATAAATAGTATTATTTAGGTAAACATGCTAAAACACAATGTCATTTGTGTAAATATAGTCACAGGTATTTGTATAAATAGCATTTCTCCTTTTGAAATATGCCTTTGTCAAAATTTTGCCAACTTTCTTTGACAATTGTTTATTAGGTACAAATTAAAACTCTGTATTGTCTCTGTTTTCCTTGTGTACGAGTGTGTTAGCATGACTGACTGTATTTAAGTGTAACTGGCATGTTTGGGAAGTTTTAATTACTGGTACCACATTCTCCATATACAATAATAGCTTAACCCTTTAAATGTCGACGCCAAGTTAATAAATAGTTAACTTAAAGTTTTAAAATTATGCTTGACACACAAAATTAATTTGGACTGGTTTATAAACAAGCTTACATGTGATTATCGTTTTTAGGCAAAATAAATAAGTTGTATTTTGTTGTGTTTTCTAATCCGATCGGGTATCTGTCGATCAGCTGTATAGAATCTAGGTTTAAATGATGTGACATGTAAAATTGAATAGACATGATGTTTTGATGTCTATTATATACCATAATATAATTGGTAGATATAGATAGTAAATAAAAAGAAACTAACACTTTTTTTTTAATTTTGAACATTTCTCTTGAAGCAGATTTTTTCTTGCGACATAATCCGAGTCAATATCCTTACTAAGAGTATTAGGTGTTAATCCTTTTTTTTAATTTATTGCCAATCTGGTTTTATAGATATGTTTTATTCTTACTTTATTATAGCTGGGTTGTATTAGTTATATAATATATGCAATACGTGTACTATACAAAGTTTGATAGGATCGAAAATTGCCGATAACTCAACAAAACATTTATTAGTTATAACATCTGGTCATCCGAATATGTATATAGATTATTTATTGTAGATTATGCCGTGTTAGAAACTGGATCAGTTTGCGAAAAATACGAAACGGTCGAAATATGTTCTTGTAAATAGCTCGGGAACCTGTGACTTTACTGTATTTTCAATTTGTTTTGTTCTTTAACTTTACACTAAATGTGTCTTTGTAAGATTAACGTGCATTCATAAATCAAATAATTTAAAATTGTGTACACGTTAAAAATGAGGTTAATTGTTGTTCTTAGTGAATACGCGATATACATGTACATTTTTCTGAGAGAAAATATAAAAGTATACAATCCTTTCACACTAATGCAACCCAGTTTTATTAAATATTTCATAAACTGCTTTAACAATAAACATGCGAATTTAGAAGTTCGAGTTTTGGTGTCTTTTTTTCGTCTTTCGATATTTAAGTGAATATCTTTTCTATACTGGAAGTTGAGAAGGTATTCGTTCTTCGTCTTTCGAATTCCAAGTGCATGCGTAACTCTTCAATACCGGAAGCTGAGAATGTTAGGGTGGCTATTTGTTTCATGACCAAATAAGAAACACGAATATCGAACTTTCTTCAGTCTGCAAAAAACAAGTGTGTTCGGTGAGTTAAATGTAATGTCCTTTCAGTAAATTCAACTTGTATATTTCCAGTATTCAAGTATTTACGGAAAGCAATTATTTTGAGATGAACTATGCCTTCGTAACTTGACAATGTATGTGATAAAAAAAACATAAACAGTGTGACAACCAAAGGACACGACTTTGTGCTAGTTATCATTATTTTATTTTTTTATATATTTCAATCGGAGTTGCATTTATTCTTTTCCAAATTATTCAGAAATTAAAATATTTGAAATTCTACTTTGTTCGTCTATAGATATAGCCTAAACCTTATATTGTCCTTGGATATGAAATAGGAGGAAGGAAGGAAGGAAGGAAGGGGAGGAGAAAATAATATATATTATATGGTGGTGATGATGAAGAATTGATGAAGAAAATACTTAAAAATATAGTATTAGTCATCTCAGAAATCTCATATCAGCATCAAATATTCAGTGGTGATTTCAAAAATACTAACCATTTAGCACATGGTTGGAACAAATAAATTACTTCAATAAAAAAAAATAAAAAAGGAAGAGAGAAAAGGAACTAGTTTTACTTTTACCTCATTCAACTGTCCTGAGTATTCAATGGATGATGATGATTGTTTTACTTCTCGTCACCACCGATTTCTTCCTATGTGGGCGAGGCCTCCAAAAGAATTTTAAATTAGTAATTTTAGATTTTTTGGAGGGTAAAGCAGATATACAAAATACCCTTTTTGTAGCGTCCCTGGTTATTTTACATGCCCGCTGTAAAGCACAGATATATGGGCTCTCGTCTCATCCGAAATACTGATTAGGATTTTCAGTTGGAGGAGCAGGGAGTCGTTCCTGTGACGCCTAGGTTCGTAGTCCATGGCCTCAACCAGTGGACCACTAATCCGCTTATAATATTCAAGGGAGATAATAGTGACGTGAGTCATGAAGAGAGATTTTTTTTTTACATAAACGATTCAACAAACCATACGATGTAATGATATTCAATACAAATTCAATAAAGCTAAATCCATACAAACATCTGCACTAGTTCTGAAATAAACTCAATTTTGGTGACACATGTTATCAGTCAAAATGCATGATATTTCCAGCAACCCCACCCCCCACCCCCCAAAAAACCCCCCAAAAACAACAAGAAACCATAAACATCGAGATGGCGGTTATAATCATTGTTTCCTCTTCTTTAAAAATGCATTTTCCTTATTTCAGTGTTCAAAGCTTTAATTGAAAGACATTATTGATTTATGTTTGAATTTTGAATTTGGAAAAAAATAATGCTTGGATAATGGGATATGAATTTATGATTTCGGAAGTCTTCTTTCACTATGTCAACTTTCATAAAATGATATATATTGTATAGTTTTCTTTCCAATATCCAATAAGCACACAGGCCCATTTGGTACATGATATATATATTCACACAAATCTATGACAGACAGTGGTGTAGTAATGCTATTTAACACTTACAATGGTAGTTTCGTAGTATAAATCGTACCGAATAAATTTAAATTTAACTGGGTTAAAGTGAAGAACGTGGTTTGCATAACAATAATAATAAAAAATAAAAATCCATGTTAGAAACCACATGTAATACAACATGATCTTACCTACCATAGATGTTGTAATTGAAACTTTCATACATAATAAAAATAATTATATTGCTTTATTTCTTATTTGAAAGTATTTTTGTATAAAATTACTAAGATTTTTTTATCGTTCTCTTGCTTTCTGTTTAACAAATTGATAAACTTAGGCATGTTGGTCTTTTCGAATAATATGTATTTATATATACTTTTATCAGATCGGAATATAGCACACATTCAATAATAAAATAGTAATTATCCTTTATTGTATCAACTGCACTTCCGTTCTTCAAATAGTGTTCTTATTGGACGTGTCCAACGGCCTGCCTCCACTTCTAATCGATGCGACGAGACTCTTAACATAGAAAAAGCTTTTATGAATTTATCAAGTTTGATACAATTTGATTAAGACTGAAATCTGAAATTAATAATTGAACAAGAGGTCACCGGTCTTCCTCCGAGAGCAGTCACACAATAATTTCGCCGATATATAGCGATCCTGTCACACTTGTGACGAGCAGATTATAACCACAGGTGTATTCCAGCATAGTTTAAGGTGAGTAACACTTCAATGATGTCAGAAGTAATTCTTACCTACGCTGGAGCTAGGAAATCGTTGCAAACGCGAGTTTAATTTTTCATCAGGTGATGGAAAGTCCATGGCAAGATGGCCGCCATCGAAAGTTGAAAAAGTGAATGCAAAGATTTTACTAGCTCGGCATTTTACATACAATAAGACGTGCGTTTTTATAACAAGTTTGTATGTGATTAATGCCTATAAGCTGGATACTTAAAATCGCAAAAAAAAGCGGGAGTAATTTGTTGGTAATAAACACTCTTTAATGTATAATTCCTGTTAGATGGGTGAGTGTATTGTGAATTGTATTATTATCTTATACCAATAGTTCTACAAATATTTGCAATTGCTTGATTTTCACCCATTTTTTTTAAAAAAACGGGGAGTGCGAGTGGATATTATTTTTTATCTTATTTTTAAAATGTTGATGTTTTTTGTTTTTATTTGTTTTTATTTTTCTTTATGAAAATAAAAAGGGTCGGACGGGAATGATAATCTAGCAATTGATTTATTATGACCTTAAGCAGTGAAGCAGACTGGATAAATCGTATCACTAGCCGAAAACATCTCCTAGTGCATCTGACAGCCCAGAAGAGACAACATATCACTGGTAAAATATTATTCCAAGTGCAACTCCCGGCATTCTTGTACAGACTGTCACAATTCCAACAACAGCGAGATTAGAGTGAATTTGTTTTTTAGCTAAGTACAAAATAGTGTAGGGTCTTCCATGACTCTTCCGGAACCTATCTAAAAAAATAAGAAAATCTAACATAGAAACATAACATCGAACGACAGAAACAGCTCGAACCAGAAGAAAACCCTTGTAGAGATAATACAAATAATTTAACATTATTATTTTCTAATATACATTGCTACTTACAGTATACTAGTTTATACACAGTTTACAGCAGATTATTTTGTTGATTTTGAGTGTTGCTGTATTTAGTTTATGTTTTTGTTTTGTAATTATTGTTTGCTAATCGATTACTATTAACCATGGATCAAATTATCGATAAAAGGATTTTGAGCCTGTTTATATCAATTTCGCGAATGAAGAGATTCTACTTAGCATTACTTTACCAGAAGAAGAACAATGGCAACATCGAGTTACCATACCTACGACGTATCCTGTGCCAACCCGTAATTGGTGCAAGGCATGCATGATGGACTTCACACCAAACGGTAAGCTGGAGAGAGACACTTGAACTGACGATAAAACTTTCGACAAAGATAGCCTTATTGAATCGCTAAGAAAGTTTCACATCACCAAAAATCAGTCCACACCAAAGTTCAACAGCGAAGACAAACAGCTGCGAGAGCTATTGTCAAAATCCATGGCTTTGTTAAAAACAGATAAAGTGCCTATGTCTGAGGAGACTATGAGGATTTTATCCATAGCCTACATTCTGTCCCAGTACAAAGTAACATACTTAAGGAAGAGAGCAAAGGTCAGTGCAATGTGACTATGAAGTTGATAAGGATTATTTCCAATCATCGGGAAAAAGCATGTTGAAGAAACATAGGAGAAAATTTAGAAGAATTTGACTCGGAATATGAAGAAGATTATATCCAGTCATCTCGTAAAGGGAAAGTATAAAAAACTCCATGAGTGAAAGCTACGAAGAAACCCGTGAAAAATAACGCAGAGGTGAGAAGTATTAAAATACCAAGTAGCGACTCTGAGTCTGATAAACTTACAAGTCACCACCACAGATCAGGCGCAAGAAACAAGACGAACGTGCTAAAAAAGGAAAGCAGAAGAAACTACACTTCAAGTAGCAATTATGATGATACAACCAGCAATGGACATAACAGACGACAAAAGAAACACAGCCAATGCACCATCAGTCAAAGAATTTAACGAACGATGGCAAAAGTAAGAGACGTTTGAGAGATATGCCGATGCCTATGGATAGACAGCAAATGAGTGCATCAATTTCCTTAGTTGGAGCTTGACGGGGGGACATCAGACTTCTATACGGTAATAACTGGAAATAACTTCAGTTCCAATGGATGAGCATTATTTTGCAAACAGTATACAGGAAGTGACGAAAGGCGGAGATTTGGTAAAACATACGAAGAGAAATCATTATATGCATTAATATGAAAGTGTAGCGCACAGTACAAAGTGGGAAACCAACCCCAGAAACAACACCTCCAGAAATAAATAAGGGAATCACTGCCAGACCTAGAAGAAGCGGTCACAGTCTACCAATTGAAATCAGCTTTTCAATTAAGCTAAGGAGTGCAGATTGGAGACAATAAAGTGACAGCTGTAGTAGTGTATAAGTCACTTAAGAACCCGCCTAAAAATCAAAGCGGTTAAATGACTGCTTGTAGGTAACTTTCTATGAAAGGAATCACTGTGGAACCATTAAGAATTAAATAAGTTCAAGTTTGTACAGTGAATCAGTTTATGTTGCAGAAATTGAACAAGAGATGCTGTTTGGCTTTGATGTTTTATACACAAGAGAAGCAGCTATTCTGAATTTTGATGAATGTACACTGGCATTCGACGGACATGTCCAGAGTTTGAGTTTCGGCAAGCAAAAACAAACCCAGTTGTTGCAAGAGTCACAATTGCTTAACAGCGAGTAGTATCACCAAATTCTGTGACAAATGTAAAATGCAACATTATTTCGGGTATGTCAAATTATATGATAGAAGAAAAAGACGATTTGAAAGTAATTATACTTAGAACGTTATATGGAGATGGAAATAACTCATTAGTCAGTGTATTAACATATCGGACAGATACAGCCAGTAGTGTACACAATTGAATAACTTGTTACTAAACTATCAAAATGTATTTGCGGTAGATGAGTTTAATTTACTGAAATTGAGCACATTTGATACAGCAGATGCAAAACCAGTGAAAGTGCGAGTGCGAAGGACACTTGCATGCGTTGCTAATGAAGAAGAGGCAAATGTTCATAAGGCTGAAAGCAGGCGTGATACAGGAATCGACATCGCATTGGGCACCAGCACCTGTTCTCATAAGAAAAGTGATGGGATTGTGAGATGGTGCATCGATTACAAAAACACTCAACAACGTGACTGTAAAAGATGTATCCCCCCTACCGTTGGTAGACGACTGCTTTGACACCTTGGCAGGTAACGTTTGGTTTTCTAAACTAGATGCCAACTCAGCATACTGGCATGTAAGAATAAAAGAGGACAAAACCACATTCATTACCAAGTATGGCATGTTTGAACATTCAAAGATGTGATTCGGGCAATGCAATGCACCAAGTGTTTTATCACGGGCCATGAACCTAGTCCTGAGAGGTATAAATTGGACAGTTTAAGTTTTTTAGATGATATACTTGATTTTAGAACACCCCCCCCGCCCCCCCCCCCCCCCAAAAAAAAAAAAAAAACAAAAAACAAAACAAAAAAAAAACAAAAAAAAACGTTATACGTTATAAAGAATTCTAAAAACATGCAGTCGTTGCCTTATCAGGCCGACGAATTTATACTTGACACTGATGCCTTAGTCTTAGCTATCAGAACAGAACTTCGTCAAATACAGAATGGAGAAGAAAAAGTAATAGCATACCGAAGCTTCGCGCTTACAAAAGATCAACGAAGATACTGTATAACAAGAAAAAAATTGCTAGCAGTAGTCAGATTCACAAATCAGTTTAAAAACTACTTGCTAGGCAGACAAGTCTTGTTACGCGCATACCACATTAGTATCACATGGTTATCCCGCTTGAAGGATCCACACGGTCAGTTAGCTCGATGTATGGAAAAGTGGTCACAGTACAATAGTCAATCATCGAGAAGGATTACAACATGGAAAAACAGACGCATCACCCAGGATACCGGACGACCTTAAACACTGTTATGCTTACGTAGCAGGAGTGAAAATATTCCATGTGGAGGATGTACTTATTGTACAAGAGCAGACAAACAGTGGGGAGAGTTCACGAGGGTATTGATGACACCATACCACTAGCATCATCAGAGCTTCACACTTTGGTAAAGTCAAATGAGCAAGGGTCAAACGAAAAAAACACAGGAATTGCAAACCTGGATATGTTGGGAACAAGATTGCACGAGGGACGACGCTTCGCCGACGGAACAAATGCGGCACACGACTGAACAGTATAGCACAAGGAAAGACGACCACCAGTCATCGCCAATGTCGCATAGTACTTTTGCACAGGAATGCGCGAGAGTCGATGATGGGAGTAGTACGCAAATGTTGCATGATGTTTAACACAATTGCACGAGAGATGACTACCTGTGGAAATTGTAAACGATGCAAACAGTCGAAAATGCAAGGTAATGAGCTCTTGGTACTCAGCTGTGGAATATATCAAGATGTACGTAAGGATTCTGTCCAAAATGTAACTTGCTGGGGATTCACAGTTAAATAAAGAAGCTCAAAATGCAGATACAAGCTATCTTGTATTACCTTTAAAGTGAAGAGAATTGGCGATACAGTGTAACCTTGGCCTACCATCAGAATGCCATCAAAGAATCGCCAGAACAAAGGCAAGATTGAAAGAGAAATCCTACTGGTATAACATTGGACAAAAGATACTTGTACATTGATATCTAACATTGTGTGGCACGTGTATCCATAACAAGAAACTAGACAAATACGGACGCTGCCCACTCACAGCATAATTGACAGGGGCACCAGTTGAAAGAGTGCATATTGACTTTTTAGGGCAACTACCTAGAAAACAAAGAGGATAGTGAGCACATACTAATGATGTATTTACGAATTGCAAATGCGAGTGTATGCCATTTCCTTCACAAACAGAGGAACTGACTGCTAGAGCTGCAGTCAATGAAATTATTTTCATAGTTTGAAAGTCCCTTACAGATTTTCTCTGATCAAGGTCGTAATTTCGAAAGTAAGCTACTTTCTGTTTTGTGCGAAGTTTTACAAATCCATAAAGCAAGAACAACCCCATACCGTCCATCCATCAGCAAATAGTCAAGTTGAGAGATTCAGTCGTACTCTTATGGATGCAATGCAGTCAGATGTTTCATCAGCTCGATGCAAGACCAATAGGATCTAGATATACAACAAATAGTGGGTGCTTTACTCTCATCAGTCAATAAGAGTACTAGTTATACACCAAACCACTTGATTCCGGGAAGAGAAGTAAACACTCCAGCTCATTTCATATTTACCCAAGCTGCTGAAAAAACACCGGACACCAACGAAAACATGGAAATGTCTCACAGCATAGCTAGATCGACGCTTAGGACATAAACACGTCGGATGAAACGAAATTGCGACCTCAGAATCTTACAAAGGCCATATGGAGTAGCTGATGCAGTATATATATATATATATATATATATATATTATACTCTGCAACCTTAAAGGCGAGTGTTAAAAGTTAAGCTCCTCTTGGAAGGGTCCAGCAGTTATAGTACAAAAGATATCCGCATATCTTTACCGTGTCAAACTCCAAAACGCTATATTTATGACAAATCATGACATGTTAAACCTTGCATGGCTATGAATATTCCAGCTTGAATTTAAAACTGGCAAGAAAATCCTCAGAATGACGATGATCGTATCAATCTACTGAAATAGCTTAATTTGACAGAAATATTCATTTTTTTGTTTGATTTGAATTTAAACAGGAACGGATGGATTTCAAAATTGGGTTATCAGTAGCGTGTGTTGTCATCGCGTGCGATGATGACTGCTTGTCAGCGACGTCGCATTGAGAGCACAAGCTTGTTTATGTCAGCCTGTGGAATAAAAAATAATATCTGTCCAATTTTGCTATTTCAGTAGATTGATAAGACATAATCATACAACAAACAGAAGATTTCAGCCAAATTAAGTTAAATGTTAACAAAATATGCACATTCAAACTTAGCGAAAGTTTCTTTTTTGGTTCAGTATATATCTGACTGTTTTATGGAAACGTCGTCCAGTCTAGAAGAAAACATCTTTCGGAATCGTTGTGACCAGAAAGATTCAGCATGTTACTTTTCCATTACATAACGGCAGATGGGAATGTGAATTTTATGTTATATTTTATATTATGGTTGAGTTTAAATAGCTGATTGATATATATTTTGACGTAATCAGATCTAAGTAAAGTTGTAGAAGTTGTTCATATCCATTCTGACGAGAATGTCTGCTATTTAATTTCAAATCCGTGGTATTGAGAGTTGTTTTGTTAGAATATAGGCCGAGGAATCTGAGAACGTATTTTGAGCTGTTGATATCGTGTTTACGATGAATTATTGAAATTCATCATGTTAGTGTTGCTTGATATGTGTAATTAAATTTTGTGGATGCTTATTCTGATAGATACAGAATTGGTCGGCAATTGTTTATATTATCAATGAGAAATTATGAAGAGATATAATTGCTACTTTGGGATTAACGGATGCCATATTTGAGATGTTATTTAAAATACCATGAAACGGCAGATAGTAAGTATCGAATGAACTGTTATCATATGTTGATAAATCTACCATGAAACTGTAAGATGGTAAGAATTGAATGCACTGTTATAATATGTTGATAAATCTACCATGAAACTGTTAGATGGTAAGAATTGAATGCACTGTTGCCATATATTGATAAAAATACCATGAAATTGATATATGGTAAGTTATAGACGCAATGTCATTTCGTATTGAGGAAATAGTAAATCTGAGTTTATATATTGTGGACGTTTTAAGACGTACGCGAGATATGTGTCCACTACGTTAACGACGGATAGACGTGACAGGAAGTCAGCTGGTGGTAGTACCTTGATAAGGACAGCAACCCACATAATCGTTATATGGATGACTTGACGATCCTGGCATCGGAGTAGAGTCAAAGTTTAATCGGTATGAGGCGACATAAATCCAAATAACTCAGTACAGAGGTCTAGGGAAGATAACCCTGTTTATATAGCCATCGCTACGAGGAACGATTGGATAATCCGGACGCAGAGTAGTATCTTAAATACAATATTTGTGTATTTTGATAACAGTTATAGCATTCATATGATGCAAGCAGTTTGCATTGCGATATAAATATACGGAACGTGTAGGAGAAAGAACTTGTGATTAATAAAGTGTTAATTCCACCATAAGACATTTTTAAAAATCGTGTTTTTTTTGTGTGTTGAAGCATAGTACCATCATTACAAAAAGGAAGTGCTTCCGTTGGGTAGTCGCATATTGGCGATTATAAATAATCCTCGTTTCTTCTTCTTAAAATATGCATTTTCCTTATTTTAATGCTCATTTTTTTATTCGAATGGAATTATTGATATATTTTGAACATTTTGACAGCATTGTCATGTTTGAATTGTGAATTTATAAAAAAAATTGATGCTTGCAAATTTTGGTATGAATATATGATTTTGAAAGTCTACTTTCACTTTGTCAACAGTCTACACACTGAGCAGAAAAATATCTTATATGTCACATGACCCCTTCTTCTCTTATCATATTTTGATAGTGCAGAGGTTGACAAAGAGTAAAATGTAGTTTCACTTCTTTCATTTGGGATTCTCTATGAATGACAAGCCTTCAAAATTTTATTATTAACCATAAAATAAAGAACAAAAATCAATGGTGTGTTTACACCTAGAGTAATTAGCTTTAATTTGTATATATTGTATAATTGTATGTTCATAATTTTATTCATGTAAAAATAATTGTGAATTTTATTTGAGTATACTTGTATTCTACCCTCGTGAGTTGTCGGCCCTTGGTCATTTTGCTACAGTTGTGGAGAATTGGCGCTATAAATTGACGAATAACGTGAAAATACAGTGAACCTAGAGCAGACGTTGGTTATGACGAGTTGTTTATTTTACACTTTTTGTGGACTTTCGAGTGTTGCACCGGATGGAAAAAGCGTTGGATGGTCGCCAAAAAAGATTTATAGAAGAATATGATGTGTAAGCTTGTACATAAGTTTGATGATATGTGTTTGATTTGACCATTTTATCACCCACCTCTTAACATTGGGGTATATTGCAGTGTATACTTTTACTACAATATAGCTACAATATGACCATATATACGAAGTATATTCCAAAAGTTATAGGACGCATTTAGAAATATGACTTTTAGTGTTTCAATCCAAAGAGAATTTGGCATGAAACATTTTCCGTATTTAAACTATAAGCATGCACAATTTCAATATCATACACCATCATTTAACATTAATTTTGACAAGTCAAAATGTATACGTAACAAAGTACGGGGGAGTTTGACGTTTTTTGTGCGACGTCAAGTTTACATTCAGATGAAAGTCATACTGTTTCGAAGTATGAACCGCTGTGCAAAACACAATTTTTGTGGTACTGCACCCACTTCTGGGATATGTTACGATACTCTGATGACTCAAAGATTCTAACCACAGAATGTACTCAGGCATTTGGCCCGAAGGTACTGGAAGCGCTTTTCATCAAGATCTGACTTGAATCCCAGGAGGACCAAACAAGATTTCGATCGTCCAGATCGCTGATGGTCAGTTATTTTTGTCTCACCATAGGAAACCCTTTTATACCACCAATAAATAAGACTCCAGGATATGACTCTGTTAAAGAGTTGTGTGAAATTAACTTCAGAGTATCCTGTGGGGTCATATGACACCCAACACAAAATTTTACCATACTTAAAATATCCACTTTAGGCGTGACGTTGTCCGCTTTTTTACTATTCAAATTCGCATTTATTATTTCGAAAGTGCGAGCAATATTCAAATGTTT
Organism: Panopea generosa; assembly: GCA_029582155.1. Classification (NCBI taxonomy): domain Eukaryota; kingdom Metazoa; phylum Mollusca; class Bivalvia; order Adapedonta; family Hiatellidae; genus Panopea; species Panopea generosa. Next base: position 63,004,493 of record CM055901.1, read on the forward strand.
ATTGATGACGTCAAAATTTTAAACGACATTCGCACATGATCTGAAATTACGTTTACTGTTATTTTATAACATTTGGCACGATGTTGAGGAAGATGTCTGCTTTCCAATGCAAAGTTGTTTTTTTTAAATGACGTCTAATGTCAAGGTCCCCCGTACTTCTAAACTCCCGTTGCTATGGTGACTTTTAATATGAACTTAATGATGACTGAAACTTGATTTGATGTTTTATGACAATAAAAGATGTGTCGATCTATCCATTGTAACCATTGGTTTGCATGTAACGCCCTAAATACAAAAATGACAGGGTCGTCCTATTACTTTTTGGACATACCTCGTACTATAAACAATTTGTGACCAGTCCTTGTGGATCAACTTGGATATTTATTTGTTTTAGTCGATATTCCAGTATATAGCGCATATTATCGAATTACCATCAGCTTTCTACTCGATTACCTATTACCATCCATTAAAGGGCATATGTTGTTTAGTTTTATGTTCATCATGTTCTTTATGTCCGATAATGGATATAAATAATTATTATATATAGATGCCATATTTTTATGTGTCACTTTTTATTACAAATACCGTTAGCTCAACAACAGTTGTCATCGATCAATTTAATTATTTTTATTGTGCTTAATGCTACTTTATATGTCAAGATTAGCTCCGGCTGTGCGCATAGTAGTTAAAAATGTTGTTATTTATCAATACACAATACACATAAAATATGTTTTGACATGTCTCTTTTAATTCTTTATTGAATGACAGTGTTATTTATTAAATGTAAAGATTATTTTTCAATATGTATATGTAATGTGTTTTAACCATGGTGAATCTTGTATAAAAAATAAATTTAGCTGTATTCTCGAAGCTGCTATATTTAAACAGAAACAACAAAATGTTTACACTTGGATAATTGAGAAATGATGGTTTTGCCTTTTTTTTTGTTGTTGCTGGTGTTTTAAGATATATATGGCATATTCAACTTTTTTCGGGGAGGAAGGGCCGGGCACGATTAGCTCATTTATTACTTATAACCGCCATTATGCGACTACCCTCGGAAGCACTTCCTTTTTCCAATGGTGTTATTATGCCTTATATAATGTTATATTCAGGGAACATTTTAAGACTTTTTGGCAGTTTCAACACGTGCCTTCTTTTGGTCGTCAGTCAACAAGACTTTAGTGAGGCATCTACCTAACTGAAATGTTCCTTTCATGATTTTTCTCAGAACAAAATGGACTGAGGATAGTGAAACACATACAATGCGTGCTATATCACGCACATTATATCGAGCACCATATCGAACATTTTTTTCTAATTATTGACACGGTTTCCTTACATGTCTTTTACCGACAAGATTTTGCTGCATTTTAATAGACTCTACACCAGAAGCAATTTTTTTACTTTTTCTATCCACGAACTGTCTCATAAGAAACGTTCGTCAACACATAAACCCGTGAGATTTCATTAAACAATATTTTGAGAAAAACAGAGTTTAGTACGAACTTTGATATAAGTCCGAATTTCTTCATTATATGCCATTTGTTTCCCAACCATTTTTAAAACAGTGGTCAGTGTCTGTCTAAATTGAAATGAATCTAACTCTGGAATATCGTGTTTCAGCAGATACATGTATATACCATTGTGCAGGTATTGATTAGAGCTGTCCTATCGTAAAAAAATCGATGTAAAAATTTCACGTAAATTGTGCGCAACTTATAAATACACAATACATTTTGAACACCCCTCGTACACGCGATTTTTTATAAACGAGAAAGTACGTGAGACAGCACGTCAAGTAATCACTCGCGAGGTAGCATTCACACATAGTCGAATCAAAAATATGCATAGAAACTATTTAATTGTGATTTTAGGAGTAGTTATTTTATCATGTTTTTATATGTTTAACATAACTTCTCCACATTCATTGAGTACAATAGTGTTCAAAGAAGAAAAGCAGGAATGTGTGCTAAGAAATTTTACTCTCTCTGAAAAGATTATCCCGACCACGGCGTTGGCCAGTTTCCCGGGCTCCGGAAACACGTGGACACGACATCTAATCCAGCAAGTGTCAGGTAATGTAACCGGGATGAAATTGTAGCGAAGTGACATCTTTTTATTGTTGAAGAAAATAGTTAAATCCAATGTATATTTTATAGAGTTTAATCACTTTTTTTCATATGCAGGAATCCGAAGTTATTATGTTAATGTAGGAATGAACGTAGAATAAAGTTCTTTTAATTAATAGTGTAGAAAATCCTTGCATCGGTAAATATTGTAATACATTAATTTTATGTCATATCCATTTTTAGTCTTTTGTAATGTAAATTTGAAAAGTTCTTATCTTTAAAACATAGTTTTTATTAATTCCATCTTTTGCATCTTGTTCCGAAAAGGCTTAAACATATAAACTGCACACAATTAGTGCACACGGGATTAGAAAACCACGTGATAAATATAACAGCAGCGTAGGGAAATTATTTTCAAGTGTACTAAATAAGCGTATCAGTAATTGGTGCGAAAGCAACAATTTTATTTCTGATTCACAGTTTAGTTCAGGAAAAGAATATCAACAGTTGACGCTGCCTTTATACTTCAAAATATAGTAGAACAATTTCTTAATGATAAAAAACTTTTATATTGTGCAGTTATTGACTTTGAAAATTTTGATTCAATTAATAGAAATGCATTATGATTAAAGTTATATAGACTGGTATTAATGGTAAAATGTTAAGATTAATTCGATCAATGTACAACATCGTTAAATCTTGTATCAAACACTCTGGAATGTTCTCAGAATTATTTGATAAAGCAATTGGCCTTAAACAAGGGGAGATAATCTCGCCGATAGTGTTTGCACTGTACATTGAAGATTCGGAGCTTTATTGCAAAACAGTTCAGACAACACGTTAATTTAATGACATAACGCTTATCCTTTTACTTTTTTGCTGAAGATATGGTTCTCATAGGTTGGAGTCCAGACATCTTACAAGAAAATTTAAATTATGTTTATATTTATTATGAAAAATAAGGCCTAGAAGTGAATACAGATAAAACGAAAGTTGTCGTCTTTTCGAAAAGGGGTTAAGTAAATGAAATTGAAAAGTGGTTTTTAATGGTTATTTACTTGAAGTTGTAGATGAGTTTAACTATTTGGATATTATTTTTAATCATTCGAGATCCTTTTGTTTAAATTAGCAAGCAATTTGTTGCAAAGCTTTAAAAGCAATAAATGTGGAGTGTAACTTAATCTCAATAAATACAAAGAATCCACTAACGTTTTTGCAAACACATTCTAACGGCAAAATCAACGATAAGTAATGCAAGTATTTACGGAGAATTGGGGCGATACCCATTATATATTATTAGAGTTGTTAGAATTGTTAAATATTGGATTAAGTTAATTAGCACAGACAATATCTTTTTTGACGGCTGTTTACGAACGCGCTCTTGCTGATAGCGAAAAGGAAAAAAATGAAATGGGTGACACATGTAAAACATATGTGAAACACATATGGTTTTATGTACATATGGATTAAACCGTTAAATATCAACAATCAGGGGGCTTTTCTGTCTTTGTTCAGGCAATGTTTGGTTGATGAAGTTACTCATATTGGACGGCTGAACTTAATAGTAAAAGGGTATTGATTTTATATAAAGAAATGAAATTTCATTTTCTTTTTGCAAATTTCTTTAATATATTTAGTAAAAGACGTTTTTTGTAATGATTTGCCAGGCTACGGTGATCATCACATAGTTTAAGGATTGAAACCGGCAAATATGCAAGAACACGAGTAGAGAGACATGAACATATTTGTCAAATAGGTAATTCTAACGACATAGAGGACGAATTTCACAACGGCATGAGAACCACACGTTTGACACCTACATTACAGATGACAAGCGCCTACCGCATGTTAAGCATACATTAGGTATCTAAATTACACAATAAAAGCACCTACGACAGGAGAACCACACGTTTGGTATCTAAATTACACAAAACACGCGTTACCTGCATGATAAAAGGATAGGTTTTTGGTATTTATACTACACAACACAAGCAACAATTCCATGACAAGCACACGCTTGCTACATTAATTACACAATTAAAGCACATACGGCACGACGGCACGACGGCATAAGAACCATACGTTTTGTACCTAAATTACACAAGAAAAGCACCGATTGCATAATGAGCATACATTTTATTACCTAAATTGATCAAGACAAGTGTTACCTGCATGATAAGCTCTTGGCACCCGATTGGTACTTAAATTAGACAACCAGCAAACTGCATGAAAAGCTAACGTTTGGTACAGTTAAAACACCAATGGCATGATAAGCCCGTGTCTGGTACTTAACTTAACAAGACAAGCACCAATCTGATGAGAACTACACGTTTGATATTTTAAATACACACGACAGTTTCAACGGCATACGTTTGGTACCTACATGGTATGTTCATGTTTGGTACCTTAAATACACTTTTAAAGCACTATCGGCATGAGAACCACACGTTTGGTACCTTAAGTACACACGACAAGCACTACCTGCAAGATACACACATGTTTGGTACCTACATTACATAAGGTTTGATATTTAAATAACACAAGACAAGCACCAAAGCATTAGAACCACAAATTTGATACATAAACTACACAAGACAAGCATAATATGCACCCGTATGGTACCTAATTTACACAAGACAAGCATAATATGCACCCGTATGATACCTAATTTACACAAGACAAGCATAATATGCACCCGTATGGTACCTAATTTACACAAGACAAGCATAATATGCACCCGTATGGTACCTAATTTACACAAGACAAGCATAATATGCACCCGTATGGTACATAAACTACACAAGACAAGCATAATATGCACCCGTATGGTACATAAACTACAAAAGACAAGCATAATATGCACCCGTATGGTACATAAACTACACAAGACAAGCATAATATGCACCCGTATGGTACCTAATTTACACAAGACAAGCATAATATGCACCCGTATGGTACCTAATTTACACAAGACAAGCATAATATACACCCGTATGGTACCTACATTATAAAAGACAAGCGTGATATGCACCCGTATGGTACCTAAATTAAACAAGACAATTTTCTTTTTACTTGACACTGGACTTGCGTACTCGATACTCAACATCCTAACTCGACATTCAATTTCCTTATTCGACACTTATTGCTTACTCGACACTAGATTTTCTAACTTGATACACAACATCCATACTTAACACTAGATTTGTCTTACTGGGCACTCGATTTTCTTTATATACTTAACATCCTTAATTAACATGTGATTTTGTTATTCGATACTCAATTTTCTTACACACCACTCTATGTTCCTTCTCGATACTTGAAGCTATAGACTGTGCTGGTTCCGTTTATCTAAATACCTTTATACTGGTAAAACATATCTTGTATTTTTGCTCGATACTTGATTTTCTCATGCGACGCTTGACTTTCAGTTTCTTATTCGACATTCTATTTTTTTTCTCGACGCGTGACTTTCTTACGTACTCGACACTTTTTTATTTTTTTTATCAAAAGCACTGGTAACTTGCTTCAGCATGTAAACCTTTATTTTTAAAGTGTTTTAAATTGCCCCATTGTTAATTTATTAAAGAAAAATCATATAAATATTAATAAAAAATAAGGATTTGTTTGTTGGCAAATTAACATCTTAAATTTCCCCCAAACCACGATGAAAAATATATCTTGATATTGTTATTTTTAAATCAGATATTGCACTTGCAATTCTTAAAGGTCATAAAATAACATTGTTTATATAGGTCCAGATCTTTCTGAACGGCGCACACGTATAAGCAATGGCGGAGAAAGGTTGATTTTCGGAAATGGGTACATTTTGGATTAACATTTATCTAATAAAAACCTATAAAGGTAACTTTAAAAATATCGACAACGATTGAAAATAAAGTGTATCAAAGAGTTATTATCAGGAATTTATTTTAATATTTTTGATATCTTTCGAGTATTAAGGTTTTCAAAATAACAATTTGACGCCGAAAAAAATACAGTGCTCAGAAATGACATTTTGGATGTTTTATTTCAAATAAAACGTATATTGGTTACTTTGACATTATGACAGATTGAAAATGTATTATATCAAATGAGTTTTGCCAGGTTTTCATTTTTATATCTTGAGTAACTTTCGAGATTTAAGGTTTCAAAAAGAATCATTTGACGATAAAACCGCATTTTTTTGGTCAATATTAATCGATTTTAAATGGGTTTTTAAACTTGTTGATGGACGTAATATTTACCTTTAACAATTTGAAGTTAAGATATTATGAAACAAATCATAGAAATGTCAATATGTAACTTAAAGTAACACTAGATATATAAGCATAAGTGTACAATCCTAAATCGTGGACTTCCCGTAGTGCGTGTAAATCTAACGTGACACCGGGTTTAAAGCAACACATCCACGTTTGAACTTTTAAAAAAAGTTGAGTTATGAGCACATTTCCCATACAAACATATGATCAATTAGCTGTATATGAGCATATAAACACAATTCCGAACAAAATGATGCCCAAATTATAATGCGTGACTAACACTTTATAAAACAAGCGTGTAACTCACCCGAGTCAAAAAAAATTGTCAAAATGTCTTTCAAGGCAGGTAAAGTACACTACGCACTAAAACGTGAAGTTTTTTAATACGACTCGCATAATTCAATTTGAAGAAAAGTTGGAATCCTCTGCAATTTAAAAATAATTTATAAAGCGTTTGTCACGCTTTATAATTTGAACATCTTTTTTTATAATTCTAAAGCGTTCCGGATAGTGTTTGTTAGCACATATATAGCTCACTGACCATATATTTATGTATGGGAAATGTGCTCACAACTCAATTGATTTTTTTTTTAAAAAGTTAAAACGTGGATGTGTTGCTTTAAAGAGTATATCTAGCATTGGAAATTCATAGACAAATTTCAAATTTATGCGGGAATAAATTGTCACAGTGTATACTTAACAATATGAATGTCAGCTAGCTCTTTCGGATTGGCTGCATTTTTTTCAGTTTCGTCCTGTTATGTTGAAGCCCAATGAGGGACTGTTACCTTTTATATTCCGAGAAATATTCACATGATGTCTGGGCTCTATGGAAATTTAAAGATTTCAATTTGTTGGGGCCTTTGTCACAGTGTCTTATTACGTATTAGAGAGAAATATATGTATGTAGTCCACCTAGCTCAGTCGGTAAAGCATGTGTCTTGTCAGCGAAAGGTTTCAAGTCTCGGACTGACAGAATAGTTTTCCATCCTGTTACAAATATAAAGAAAGCTGACCATTAACGTCTTTTTTAATCTGGCTGTGTCTACCCTCTGATCAAATGAGTCCGCTGAATTTACTCTAAATCACACTTGAGGCCTCTCAGTTCCATAAGGCCTTATGTCGTCTATAGCATATGTCTCCCTAGAAACCAGGTCTGTTCGAAGGTATTTTAATATATACACTGTATATTTATTTTATCAGTCTGATTGTATTCCCCATTTCTGCATTTTCGGGTGACTGAAGAACCCATAACCAAAATCACTTCGCTACGATGGAAAGTTTACATTGAATAAGAACTCAAGATGTTCTCTCTCGTCTACACTCCATTCCCTATCTTAAGTTCTTCTAATATTGTGCTAGTTTTTTTGGTTGCATTTCCACACATAATGTTTACTGTATCATAGAAGTTCAAAGGCAGAGACAGCAATCAACTCTGAGCACTAGCACAGTATTGATTGATTGATTGAATATTTAGCGTCATGTCTATGCCATCGAGGGCTAACAGACGATCAGTTAACCTAACCAATTTTTCCTGGGATTAACCAGTACTCGAGCACACCCCGTCTCCGCAAGTAACTGATAATTTTCCCACTTGAATCAGTGGTGAGAGACGAATGATAATGAGACACAATGTCATATATCAATCATCACGGAGATTGTTGCCGGGCGGGGGATTCGAACTCATGACCCCTGGATTGATAGTAAGACGCGTAACCGGCTGAGCTAATCGGGCACAGTATCAGAAGTAAATAAATTCCCCACATCACCCTTGTGAGCTAACTGTTGCAACCAATCTGCCGAATGAACCCATATTACACACCAACCCAATCTTAAAAAGTGTTCGCTTATTCCAGCTATTAATTTGCCGGATTTGGATTTTACCGTCATTTTAAATACAAATGAACAGAAATAAAGAAAAAATCAAATCTTTGAAATTCAATATGAAAAACTGAGTAGTAAGAAATGCCTCGTTTTCTACGATTTACACACACACACACACACACACACACACACACACACACATATCTATATATATATATATATATATATGTTTTTATTATTATTATTTAAGCCATATATGACACCTGAATATGTGAACATAATACAGGTTTCAATACATAATTGTCAATAGTGAGATGGTATGATGTAAAACACAGTTGATTATAAACATATGCAATGATTCATTTGATTAAGCAAGCGTTTGAAGTTGTACTCGCCCCGGCGTCGGCGTCAGCCTCGGCGTTGATTTTTCAGGTTAATTTTTTTATCAGGTAACGTATCTATGCAACCACTCATTTAATTTGAATGAAACCTAACATGTGTGGTCAGTTCAGTATCATCAATGGAACACAAAGAGAAAGGAACCATAACTCTGGGTTGCCTTTTTGGCAGATTTATTGCCCTTTTTTATCTTAATTATTCAGGTTAAAGTTTTTTATGAGGTAGGATATCTATGCAACATTCATTCGATATGAATGAAACTCCACATGAGTATTCAACATCAGAAATGGAACACAAAGAGAGAAGAACATAACTGTGGGTTGCATTTTTGAACAGTTAATGCCCTTTTCAGACTTAATGTTTCAGGTTAAAGTTTTTAATCAGGTAAGTTATCTGTGCAACCACTCATTCGATATGAATGAAACTTCACATTTGTGTTCAACATCACCATTGGAACACACAGAAAAGAAACATAACTCTGGGTTACATTTTGAATTTTGGTTGTTAAAAAGTTACATAAAGTAAGATAGAGTGAGTCGATTTTTCAATAATTTCTCGATTAATAAGACTTTAGTGCAATAGTGATGAATCTGAATTTTGGTAATTATCCTTATTTTGTTTTTTAAATGTTGCATGTCGCTGGAGATGTTGATCTACCTTGTAATGTTTTCGGATTTTTTTCTCGCTTAAAGGACCTTTGTTTTGTATAATTTTGTTGAAAAGAGAAATTGATGATATTAAATGAATATTTACCTTATCTGTTATTGAATGAAAGTGACAAACTAATCGATTTTTATTAAAATTTACTTTTTTCACAATTTTATAAGGCATGTGTTTTCCACCAATTTTCTGTCAAAATGCCAACTTTCGTCTCGTGACTTAGACAAACATCACGTTGTTCCTACTGCAATGCGCAAGGAAGCCATACAAACTGATTTTGTGAATTTAGGTAACGGGAGTTGTTTGTTTCAAATCAATAAAAAAGAATTGAAAGTTGCATTAGATTTTGATGAAATTTTTCATGAAACATAGAAAGATATTATATTATCAAAAAAAAAATATATTAAAAAAATTGATAAAGAACTCAATGTTTTATTGCTGTTTATCTGAGTGTTGTGTTTCTAGAGTATTTCGGTGAACTTGAAACAAAGCCACCCATGTCAAACATGACCCAATACGCAACGAGAACATTATGGCAGATATGCCTACATGTATTTAGATTACCGAGATTAAAAGAACATACGTATCCGGTAGATTAATGTTTTCTTTTTTTCCAACTCCGTTAAAGGTATCGCAACTTCAAGTGTTTACTGTCATCCAGGTCTACTATCAAATGGGTTTCCCTACGAATGCACCAAGAAGCGAAACAGAACGATAGTAACAAAGACACACGTGACAGACATATCAAAACACCATTTCGACAGAGTCGTCTTACTGATCAGAAATCCATACGAGTCGTCGTTGTCTTTCTTCAACTATGTTCAGACTGGTTCACAAACAGATCGCGCCAACAAGAGCGCGACCAACGTAAATAACGTTCGTGAGTATGATGCTTTCTGTTAAGTTTCATTTACTTACGGATGCCCTTCTACCACTCGATCACTTCCTCGCTTGTCGCTCAGCATTGAGGGGATAATTTTAGATCTGGTCGGTTCGATATCAGTGTAATTTGACTGGTTTGGGTTATCATATCATTTGTCTGCGGCAAGATACTCTTGTGCGACAGCTCTTAGAATGCTGTCTCAAAAAGACACTGCCGCGATGTAAATGGAACATTGTTGAAAGCCACGTTACCATCATACAACATTGGCCCCTCGAAACCCCCACACGCATACGGAACATTTCATGTTACTTCTAGCAACACAAACATTTTATCTTTGATGACGTTTAATCTTGTTGCCACAATGTTACTTTTACCTTTAGAGTTGTTTCTTTAGGCACCGATTTTTATTATTAACCACCGTTTATATTGTTTAACACCATTTTTATATTATCTTACTACCGTTTATATCGTTTTTCTACTGTTTATATCGTTTTACAAGCGTTTTTATTGTTTAACTACCCTTTTTTTTTTATTAAATTACCACCGTTATTTATTTATTATTTTATTAATTTTATTATTATTTTATTAATTTACAACCCATGTGGTCACTGGTGATCTCTGTAGAGGGGTAAGTATCCTCCGAATAGGTGTTATGTTCATTTTATCATTTTTTGGTCATGTTCATTATTGCAGTTAAATTACCAGCCCCTGTGTAGTTCCAGGGAGCCATATGAGTGATGGCAAGAATAGGATCACTGTGGCTCATGCATGTCGTAATACGTTAGAATTTGCTGAAACTCTGCAATTCTGCAGGTATCGAGGTTCTATGTTCATTCTGCATATTCGTTTAGTGATGTATGTTAATTTGCTGTTTTTTTTGCGGGTGTACATGTAGAGTGAACCTGGAATCTTCCTTCCAGTCCAATGACTTACTAGTGTTGGTACGCCGAAAAAAACATTCATTCCTAAATTCATTCATTATTATTTTGCCGTTTTCACTTTGAGCGGTGAAACACTTTGTATCAAAATGTATATCTCTAGACTATACTTTATTGAATCTAAATATACAATTATAGTGCAAGATCGCACACATTCAAACTTCAATGAAATTACTTTTGAAAATTTAATTTCGATACTGAGTACGAAGAAAAAAACGTTAATGTTCTTAAAAGGAATCCATGGCAAATTCGATATATTTTCACTTAACCACTATTTATTTTAAAAATATAATAATATCCTAGTTTGCATATCATAAATTGAAATTGTATTTTTTTAGGAAACAATTGTTTTTGTTTCAATTTTGAGAACCATTGTTAAACCAAGAAAAATAGGAATTAATAAGCTGAAATAAGATAAAAACAGGGGATAATGAACTGAAGTAAGATAAAAATAGGGGATAATAAGCTTAAGTAAGATAAAAATCCATAAAGAAAAGGTTCTATTATCTTTTCGAACAATTGAATAAGAGTAGTATAGTATGGCCTATTTTTAAACTAAAACTTACGTCTTTTACTTCCTGATGTTATCAATCTATTTGTGTTATGATTTTCAAAGAAACATGTATGATTAATGAAGTCGTTTAGTTGCGTTTCTGGTTTAATATCCAAAATATGTACTATTCAGGCCAAAATAAATAAGAAGCATATAAACAAAAAGACATAGTCGTCAATGTGCTCAGATGTTTTATTTTCTGAAAATTGCAAATGAAAACTCCATCATAACAAAATGCACTACTCGACCATTAGGTTTTGGAGAAGCGCTCCGGAAACGGAGAACTTCGAAAGTTTGACTATTTGTTTCAATGGTAAGTGAAAAATACTGAAAATAAAATCTTCCTAATAAAAAAGCACACCACTATATCACAAGGTTTAGAAGTGTATGAAGGTAAGTGAAGTTATCTCAAACAGTTTTTAAGTATGCACCGGAAATGAAAAAAAGAAACAAAGCATGTTTCAACATGTGGTAACAGAACACTATTAAAAATAAAAAAATCTTCCTCATGGCAAAACGCACTAATAGACACTTGACTGATATAATGTTTACAAAGTTTCGTGAAGTTATCTTCAATTGTTTTGAGCTATGTGAATTGGTAATTATGTCCTTTTGTTTTAATGGGCAGATTCTAGTCTATATATATATTTATTATTATTTTTTTTTAATCCGCTTCAAGACTTGCGTGTGCCGTGAATAATACACTCAGGAACTTTCAAAACGCACCAATTACAATAAAGTATTCATAGCTCTTAGAGCTTGACCTGCTAGAGTTGTAGGAATTTTTTTCGTATTACCGTTATACATAAATTTGACTCCTAAGTAGCAGAAAATGTCTACAATATCCAATTTAAATAACAAAAATAGCCGTATGTTTTCGTATTTATTTTTTTATTGATTATTGAAATAAGGAGAAAGTGTAACCATTATATTTTTTATTATAAGTATAGCCCACCAGAGCAATTATCACCACTTAAATATATTGTTATATCTGAATGAATGAATGAATGAATGAATGAATAGGGTTTTACAGAGTATCAACACATTATAGGTTTTTTGACGCCAACAGGAAGGAAGACTCAAGGTTCACTCTACATGTACAAAATCAACAAATTAACATACAGATTAAAAACAATACATCAACAGATGAATATGCAGAATGAACCTAAAACCTTGATACCTGAAGAATTGCAGAGTTTCAGCAAATTATATTGTATTACTCAAATTGTCGCTTCTTACGACATGCATGAGCCACACTGGTCCTATTCTTGCCATCGCTCATATGGCTCCCTGAAACCACACAGGGTTTAATTATTTAACCACAATAGTGGACATGACAGAAAATGATAAAATGAACACGACATCCATTCGGAGGATACCTACCCCTCTGCAGAGATCGGAAGTGATTTTATTCTTAGCCGGAACCACACGGGCTTGTTATATCTGAACAATACATTTCCACCACTCAACTACTTTTTTCTTTTTAAACAAAAAGTGAGAGCATATCAGGCAGTTTTAGAGCAATAGATTTCATCCGATTTCAAAGTAAATTTAATTTCCTTAAGGAGTGTTTTCTATGTCTTCCACTGCCAAAATTACTGTTATGACTAAAATTGTTTATGACATCAGTATCAATATTTCGAAGCTACTCACAAAAGTGTATCTTCACAGACGTCAATAATTATCCAGGCGAATGGTTCACACACTCGTTATTGACCTGTGAATTTTTACTTTTGGGGTAACTTCGAAAAATGGAGAAAATTTTTTTTGTAAACTTCAATTTTCAGTCATGAGATTTTCACAGTAGAAGACAGAGATGGCACTTATAACGTATACACACTTTCTGTGAAATCGGATGACATTTTCTGCATTGAAATTAATTGTATGTAAGTGGTGCGTTTTCAACGTCCGTGAATGTGTTTGCAATATGAAGTTTTGGATAGTATTATTACCACAGTCACACTAGCGATACGACCGATTGCCGACTTCAGGCAACCAAAAAAACTGCTATCAACAACAGCTACTGCCGACCAAAATCCCAAAATTTGCACATGTGGAACTATTTCAGACATTTCACTGGCTTTTCATGAGAAGTTATCCCCCTTGGTACCGACGGTTTTTATTACTTACCTGGCTAAACTGTGATTGTTGGTTTACATAGAAACATATAGTTTCATTATTAAATTGCCAACCTATTACAAAGTCTAGTCATTAAGTTAAAAATATAATCTTTGTTATGATAAAATAGAAATTAAATAAGTTAACGTCTTCTTGCTTTCTTTTTTAACTTCATAACATCCTATATGCTCCTAATATTTTCTATATAAAAATAACTCAAAACATGCTACGGCCACTTTTAAGGTCTTATAAACCTTAGTTGTGATTTTTCGCCTATCTATTACAACGTATACGTTAATTGCAAATCAAATTTTCTTTACGATGATATAGATATAAAAAAAATATTTTAATTGCATCTTGCTTCCATTTTGATTTGAAAATCAGATAAAATGTAATTCTGATTTATTTTCTGTGTGCGAAATACAGCGTTCTATTGTACCCAATAATACAGCACACAATTGTACCCAATACAGCATACTATTGTACCCAATTAAATACAGCATGTATATCGCTATATCAACGGGCTATATGTAAATGTTGGTCAACCCCGAAATGTTTATAAATACATGATGATATTGCAAGTTATGTGTAGTTTAAAGTTTTGTTTTATTTATGTATTATACTTATATTCTAAAGCATAGATTTATCTTAAATTTATAATATTTTAATTAAAGAACCTTAAAAAACTTTAAATTCAAGTAAATTTCTTTTGTAACTTAAACGTTATTTAATGGTTTATTTTTTGGCACAAATTTATGTTTTAATGCCTTTGCTATGAAATAATTCAGCGGACATAGAAAGAAAATTGATTAAAAAGTATGTATAATTGGGATACTCAACTAAAATCACTTGATTCTTAAAGACCAGTGTTTAACGTCGCTTTCAACAATTTTTCAGTCATATCAAGACGGTGTCTACTTGAGACAGTATTCTGAGCGCTGTTACACTGGAGTATCATGCCACAGACACATGGTATGATACCCCACCCAGTCACATTATACTGACACCGGGCCGACCAAACCTAGAACTCTCCTCTAAATACTGAGAGTCAAGCGAGTAAACTTCTAGTACCATTTTTAAAGTCTTTGTTATGAGCCGGCCGGGGATCGGACCCACGACATTCCGCATGCAAGGCCGACGCTCTACCACTAGAAAACGCCGCGGTCTCTTAAAGACCAAAACCAGTGACTAAATAACAATAATACTTTACGCTAGGCATATTAATTGAAGAAATAGATTTTATAATGTAGTTGGTTGATAATTATGCAAATATAGCATACTTAGCATATCATTGTTTTGAATTACTCAATTTAAAATATTATCTCCACACATATGAAAATGTTACTTATCAGATCTCAATTGATTTGATCAAAGGAGATGATCGGTTTTTAAAGATATTTTTTAAATATGCACAATTCTGATCTTTTTCTTCTTCAGCTTTTTAATTGAAAACTTGGTTTGTTTAGTATAACGATAAGCAATATTTACATCACCCCTTATCAAGTAACTGTGCTTTGAACTGCTATGCATAATTTATGTTTTTATGTTTTCTTTTCTTTTATAATTCTTTAATAATGGCTATTTACAAGTTTAAATGTTCATGTATATGTTTTGTTATATGATGCGTACATGGATAAGACGATAAAAAGAAAATTACAATGAAACAAATGTAATGAATGGTGTTTTGCGGCACAAAAATAAAATTATTTAATTATTTAAAGAAATATAATGGTGCTGAGATTACTTCCTAAAGTTTGATAACCCGTTCTGAAATAATTATTTTAACTGCAAACACGTTTCATTGTGTGCATTTTTATGTTCGTTTTATAGGCATCGCATTGGTATCATGTAATTAACTTAATACAAGTTAGTTATGATAGACCATTATCAAATGTTTATAACTACTACAGCATATTGAAATAAAACGTTTTCCTAAGATCAGAAAAATAATCTGCAATTCTAATAATCCTTGTACAAACAACCGTAAAGCTCCCCCACGCATGTCAAAAAATTAATTTTAAATAAACTTGCAACTTATTGTATTAAGGGTTTCAAACTCCAGGATTATCGTTTAACAGTTTAATGTAGAATACATTGTATTGTAATCTAAATAACTATTGTATGATTGTTTCTAAACACCAAAATAACACTCTCACAACTTAATTAAACAATATTCATATACCACCTTATTTCAAAGTATATACTGAATTTGCATATATATTTAATCTTTATTTCAGTCTCATCTATGTACATCACAATAACGATAACATTAATAGCATACAATATATGTACATAGCCATTCAAATATATAACTTACAAGAGACTATCACACAATGCAAAATACAATTAACTATTCACATAATAAAACTATGTGTGATGCTGCAAATCGATTTAATAAAAAAGTGTTAAGATAAACACATTTTTAAAATTCTGACAAGAAAAAAAGGCACTATTGCGCAATATAAAAAATATCTTAAAGTATCGATTATCCCCTCTGATCAGATCAGAAAAGGACTTATTTGCAGCTTACACATAGGAGTTGATAAAAAAATAACATTATACATATAAAACAAAAAAAATGCATTATTTACAAAGGTAAGATGCACGTCTTTGTAATATATTAAAACAGGTTTTGGCACAGACACGAATTAAAGATGAGTGGGAAAATAAAAATACTATCTTATCAACATTTGACAGATTATCACAATTATCATTAATTGCAGCTGCATTTTCAAATAAAGCATTTCTAAGATCATTATAAAGATGACAATCTAAAATTACATCTACCACTGTATTACAAAATGCCATTGTCTATCTTCTAACCTAAGATTATCATATCTACCGGTCTTAATTCTTATTAGGGCAACACCACAACGAAACTTGCTAAAAGAGGACCTATGCCTTAAAGGTAATATAATTTTACAATAATTTTCAATTTCAAATTGATTTTTAAATAAACAGTAGATGCGTTGTTTGTTTTGTCCTTTACCAAACATATATGTATGACGATGAACTGTAATGCTTAAGTTTAATAAAATATAAGTTCTGTTCTGTGTTTCAAGTCTCAATCAACGGAATAAACCAATGTTTATTTGTGACCTTTATTACCCGCTACCCGGAGGCAAAACTTGAATGTAATTGAGTAATTATATTTCAGCACAAGTTTATTGTTCAGTTTTTAAAAATTAGCTATTTTATTTAATATCGATATTCAGATAAATCGGTAATGAAACGGGGGAAAGTTGTGTATTTCTCAATTATGTGAATGCATTATTAATTAAATGTGTTGTTATTATTTCTTTAAACAACTTACATTTTTTTTAACTTACGTTCAGTTTTATGTTTAATTTTTCAAAAATAGATCCTCTCGTATAATAAAGCGGTATGCAAAAAAATATTAATCTGTTAATTAATCAACACACTATTATTGTATTTTCATGAAGTACTTTAAAGAAGTTGTTAAAAATTAATTAAGGTTAAATATCGTTTTAGGCATTATAAAAAACTTATGCGCTTATTATCAGACATCTGGCGTAGAAGCCTAATAAACTTTACTGAAATTCAAGTCCAAAAGATCACGGATGGTTCATGGAAGATGGTTAGTTGGAAGCTAAATGGATGAAGTGATATTCTGCTACACAGGTTGTTATAGAATTCATGTCTCCTGCAAGTACGCTAGATAATGTAAATTACCAACATGTCATTGTCTGTTAAATGCACTAAAATGCTCATCCGTCTCATTAAGTCGAGTAAGAGTTTTGATACGGAACATAGAGATAATGGTGAGAATGGAAGTAATGATGACATGTACACTATAATACTACTTCTTGTAACAACGGAAATGTACAGAATGGATTAAAAACACATAGTGTTTAATTACAGTATAAGATTATGTTACTTTAGAATTCAAAATTGCTTGAAACAGAAGTTTATGTTGTGTAAAATTTTCCTAAAAACACATTCCATATTTTGCGAGTGTACCTATATGTATCGTCATTCTTATTATGTTATATGGAAGTCATTAGCAGGCTTGTATGATTTAAATTACAGTTCATATGATCATATGATTTAAACTTGATAATTATATTTTAAAAAATGAATAAATACTACTTGTAAATGTTACGTTTCACATTTTTGTAACATATTTTATGTTTTATAAAGTTATAAAAAATTGTTTGTATTGTACAAACATGTGTCCACAGAACATTTATAAAAGCATCAGAGCGAGACGATACCATTTGGGTGTTAATATGAATCAAAGCCTGCAGGCATTTGATCTGATCCAATTTAAACTTGATAATTATATCTAAAAAAAATGAATAAATACTACTTGTAAATGTAACATTTCACATTTTTGTAACGTATTTTATGTTATATAAAGTTATAAAATTGTGTTTGTATTGTACTAACATGTGTCAACAGAACATTATATTAAAACATTAGGACGAGATGAAACCATATTTGTGTTAATATTAATCAAAGCCTGCAGGAATTTGATATGATCCAATTTAAACTTGATAATTAAATTTTAGAGAAGTGAATAAAAACTACTTGTAAACGTTACATTTCACATTTTTGTAACGTATTTTATGTTATATAAAGTCATAAAAATGTGTTTGTATTGTACTAATATGTGTCCACAGAACATTATACAAAAGCATTAGGATGAGAAGAAACCATATAGGTGTTAATATGAATCAAAGCCTGCAGGAATTTGATCTGATATTTTAAGATGATTTTTGGAACGATTATATAACTGTTTTTATCAGATGATTGTAACGCAAATATTGTTTAGAAGAAATAATTTATAATAATAAATTACATATAACATTACTTATGTGATACACTTGTGTTTTATTATGTATTTTTGTTTATGTTAATTTAATACTTTATAAACAAATCTAAGAAGGGATTTCAATAGAAATATCGGAAATCAATATTACTTCTAAAAAGTAACGTCAAATGTAATTGTAACGTAAAAATACAAAATGATTACAAAATTATTGCTAAATGTGGTATTTTATATCAGAAGAACACTTCTGCTCTTGTTTAAACACCATTGGATAACACATATAACAATTATTCACTGCACTAATGCAACTGTTTTGTATACCAAAAAATAAGAAATTATTTGTAATGATTTTAATGAAATTACAGTTACCATAGAAACTCACTAAAATCAGACACTAAGCTGTGCCTCAGAGGTGGCCCCCTGACTTTTTCATATACCACAGACATGTATCTATTCAAAAAATAGTATAGCAATTTGCCAGTCTGATTGGTACCAATTTGTTAAATTTTGGGTCTTAGCTCACGGCCTATATATAAAGATGTCTGTTTCAAACAAAATTTTATATAACTATATAACCGCAATATTTTAATGTAAAAACAACAACAAAATTTAAAATACCATTTGAATATCAGTACACTTGTCCGGTTAACTCAGTAATGCGTCCGACTACCAACCCTCGGTTCGTGAATTCGAATCCCCGCACGGCACCAGTCTCTGTGGTGATTAATGTACGGCATTACGTCTCATTGCCATTTTGTCTCTTTCAAATATAAGTTTATATAACCGAAAACCAATAACAGTAATAATTTTATTTATTTATAGTAACGCAAAATAATCAATATTTATCTGTTGATTGATAATAAAATAAACAATATCAAAGTATATTGAAATTTGTAATTAAAATTGTTAATCTATGTTATATTATTAAACATTAAATTTAATCAAATGATTTGAGCTTTTCAGTAAAATTCATTATTTCTTTTTTATAATACACATCAAAAATACCAAAACGTGCTTATCAAAACTAAGGGCTTATAGATAGATATTTCTTTATTCAAGAATACACAGTATATACATTAAATAAACATTATATTTAACAGTTAGCCATGCCATTCTGTAAAGAATTATAAGAGACTATATTACATGTAAAACGTATCAATACATAGTTTAAACCAATTTGTCACAATTAATAATACTTGTTGTTTATATATTTACTGATTACCTTACAGAAAAGCATACATACTTTCTCCAGTAACTGCAGAATTTGGTGTGTATTTACCCACATTTACAAAATATCTAGCCGCTTTGTTCTGGACAGCATTTATGCTACTAAAACATTTTTACCCCAAACTCCCGCCCCATACGCAATAACTGGAAAAACAAGATTATCATATAATTTTGAAAAAACTTCATATGGGAAACCACCGAAAGCTTTTGATTTTGCAATAAGTAGGCCTAACGCTCTGTTCGCAGATTGCGCAACAATTTTTGCAGTCACTGCAAAATCTAGGTGTTCTGTCAATATAAGACCTAGGTATTTATATTGTGACTTGTACTCAATTTCATCATTGCCACACTTAAATATAACATTACAACGATCACATGATGGATTTCTAAAATGTACTATATTGGATTTGGTACAGTTAACTGACAAATAATTATTTATGCACCAACTATTAAGCATGTTTAACATTTACTGTAGATCTTCTGGTATTTCTGCTATTAAAAAATGTCATCTGTATAAAAGAACTGAAATTAGAGTGTCATCTATCAGAACACCCTTCTGTAATGTATTTAAAGCAAGATCATTAATACACAGGTTAAACAGTATCAGATATAAAGAACACCCTTGCTTCAAGCCCGTATTTACACTAAACCAATCCGTATTAAAACCATTTAACTTAATAGAACATAATACATTCTTGTAGAGAGACTGAATGGCTTCTAAAAGTTTCCCCCGAATTCCTAACTTATCTATTTTTTTTCCACAGAACATCTCTTTTTACAGTTTCATATGCCTTTCTAAAATTAATAACAGCACAGTAAGTAAATTTTTTCATTTTTTTCCTAATATCTATTAGGTTTGTTAGAGATGTAAGATGGTCAATGGTACTGCGACCTTTACGAAAGCCATTTTGACCTTCAAATATAATAGCGTTTTGCTCGGTGAAATTTGTAATTCTATTATTCAATAAACTACAATAAATTTATAGACTGTAGATGTAATTGTTATACCCCTATACGACAAAGGGTCTCGTGGATAACTAGCTGTACATTTTGGAATAGGAGTAATAATACCTTTACCTTTACCGCACAGTAGGAACTTTACCTGTATTCAAAAATATATTAAAACACTTATGAAGGTAACTTATAACTATTTCATTCTTTAGGACCTCCCCTGGAATTTCATCTACTCCAATGGAACGACCATTACGAACACCAAGTACTGATTTTCTTACTTCATCTAACGTAAAAACTAAAATTTGAATTATTAATATTGAGATTAACATCCACATTTTCTATATCAATATCAGTGTCTATATCTTGATTAAGAAGGTCACAAAAATCTGACTTACTTTTTTAAATACAGCTGTTTTATCTGTAACAATTTTACCATCGTTATCTAAAATTTCCATAGGTATGTCGTTTTTTCTATTATCTCTAACATCAACTTGACCAGTAGTTTTCCAAAATTTATTTGGGTTTTTCTTAACATCATTAATAATCTCTTCTTGCAGTTTAAACCAGTATTTACGTTTACTTTGTTGTACATTTTTATCGAATATTTCTCTTTTCTCAACATAAACTCTTTTTTTACTGCTTTTTAAAATACCATTAGTCATTAACCAAATTCTCTCCGCGCTACACATATTATTCAAAAGTTTACTTAAATTTTCATTCCACCATGGTTTTGGAATTCGTTTACGTTTATTAGAATACCCATATTTTAAAAAAAAATTTTGCTAGGTATTTTTTCTAACATTTCATCTTTAATAATACGAGAAAACGAATTATATAAAGTATCTACTGTTCTTGTTCATTATTTTTTAATTTTGAAATCGTTTCTTGAATACTGTTATCAAAAGCTATTTCTGAATTCAGGCAAAAATGTTCAGGAATATGCCTAACATCAAATTTTGTATACATCTTTTCTATTACAATATATTCGTTATTTTGTTCAACAATTGCTGATTTCAAACATTTAGGATGAAAATAACATGTCAAAAGTGAGTGATCAGATATACTCCTCGACTCTATACATTGTTCCCGCATCATATCCGATGCAATAGTTACATTGACATTATCTATACATACGATGTCTTCATCAGGAGCTATAAAGTAATCGACTACAGAACTACCTTTCGATGAAATACATGTGAAATTATTACTTTTAAAATGTCTCCCATTTATTATACAACAATTACTATCAACCAAAAAATTAGACAACATGTCTCCATATGCATTTTAGCAAAATCAATCACATCTCTTTCTAAGACATTATCAACACCTTCGATAAAATCTGGCATATCACCAACTCTGCTGTAAAAATTACCACATATGACAAACTGATCTAATTTTTGATATTCATATATATTTGTTAAGAGTTGATCATAAAATTCATTAGTATTGACATATCTGGGAGTTCCTTGAGGAGGTAAATAACATACACCTACGTTAAGCGATAAAAGTGTTAATTTGTTTTTAAAAGACACCTATAAAATACTTTCATATGACTTGTTTAATACATTAATCTCAAACTCCTTATATAAGTCACTCTTTACAAGTAAACATACGCCGCATGATCCATTTCTAGCATTAACATGTATCTGTTTCCTTTTATGCCCAATAAACATATAGTTATCTAAAGCTAAATTATTTTCTTTTAAAGGATAAGTTTCAGCTTTGCCAATAATATCAATATTCATAAAACGTACACAATTTTCTCTAAAAATAAAATTATCTGAACCGCTATCATTAGACCATCCATTTACATTCCAAAACCCTAATTGAAACTACCTTGATTCACCATAATAGTTCATGTTTCCATTATAGCCTCGTCTGTTTCTCCATCCGTCTTGCTGAGCATTTCTCTTCCAGCTTTCATGTCTGTTGCCTTTATTGTCATGTGTATGAGATTTCTTTTCCGCTTTAGTTATTTGTTTGATCCTGAAATTTGTTGTATTCGCGATTATTGTCGATATGTTGGTAACTTCTTCGTGGATATTGTTCAAATGATCGGTAACTGGTACTTCAGTTTCCATTAATGTGCGTGCTTTCACTGTCGCCTACTTTCGTATGTCTTACGTCTACATTTCCGCGCCTATCACTGGTGTTATATCTTCATTCTGGTCCTTCGTCTACACACAAACGTGATCCGCGAACAGATAGACATTTGACCCCAAGCGATGAAATTAATAATTTGAGATTGTGATTGTTCACGCGGACTTCCATTGATTGGTCTTTGTGCACAAACACCTTTTCATATTTTCTGGAGTGTCTCAGTTGGCTTTTATTTTTTCAAAATAGCCACTCTGTCATCTATTGTATTGCATGACACAATTATTACTCTTGACTTTTAATCTGTTCCTTCTTTCCTTACCGCTTTCTTAAACTTAACATCTCTTAATTTGAGACCATCTCCACTTTCAACATCAAATTTCAAGTTCATCATATCCCTCATTGAATTAATAGAATAACCATCTCTATGTATTTCTTCTGAGATATCAATTATTTCTGGGCTTATGGGATCTTTTGGTTTTTGATTACCTCTTTTCTTCTTTTTAATTGATGTTTATTAGTACCACTAGTCGCACTTTCACATGTACCTTCACTATTGTCACTGTTTATGCTCTTTTTGTTGCTGGACACACCTTTTCCTTTATCTTTCATTGAGGCATTCACATTACGCTTTACCTTGACTACATTTCTAGTTTCTTTATTGCCATTTGTTTCACCACTTTTAATTTTCTTCACGGCACTTTCTGTTTCTGATGGCGCTGATAATCTTCTTTTCCTTGTGGTGTTGATGGGTGTTCTTACCGCTGAGCATATAGGTTGCGATGACATCTTCGAATCCACATATTCTTGGGATTCACTCATCACATTGCCTTCATGTGTACGTACTGGTTGCTCAGATATCATTGCTATATTTAATTTAGGCTATAAATCTTGCGCATTAAACAGTGATAAATACGGGTACACTTGTAATATATTTGCGGTATTTATCTGTATATACTCTTGTTCTGTCATGCATGACGATTTTCCAGTCAATATGCGTGGGTAGTATTACCAATTTTCCAATACACACCCCAACCGCACAAAAGTATATTGCGAACACTGGCAATTTTTCAAATGTCAAATTCAGCAACAAAAAAAAATCACTTTTCAAAATTCTAAATCGGCAAAGTTATTCTATACCACTTGGTATCACACGTCTAACACGGTTTTGTCGTCAGTATAGGTTTTAGCCAGAAAAAAAGAAAATTAAATCAGCTCTGATTTATCATGTAAACAATGTTGTCTGGTACCCGGCTTATTCATAATAAGTCCTTGTCAAAACTAATAGATATATTACACCCGGCATATATAGCACGTCACACCTACTTAGTATTAGTGTCAGAGCGGAACGATACCTGTATGTTTTATCACAGTCTAAGGGAAGCATACCATCAAAATGCCAGGGGAAATTATCGGATAATTCTTATGTCTGAAATAGTCTAGTATGAAGATTGTTGCCGGCAAAGGGTATTCAATGCAACGGCAACAACCTCCAACCAACCAAAAATCTCCAACAACCATTCACCGAATACCGGCAAACTTTTACAGACTGCAAACAACCTCTCTACCACCTCTGACAACCAACAACCGACAAGCGGTGTTCGGAAGTCGCTAATTTGCCGTATGTCTAGTGTGACTGGGGCTTAAACTTTATTTAATGACTTTTCGTATCACTTGCAATCAAATATTAGTCAGTGTTCTACGGTGTCCCACTGGGACCATCGCGGCATATTTATTAAATTTAGTAAAGCGGAAACAACGAAACAATTATTGTGAAAAGTTTAATAAATATGCCGTGATGGCCCATAACGAGACAACGTAGTGTTCAGTTTTTAATTTTAGTTTATATTCCTTTCTAGATTGGAGGGCGCATGTGAGGGTTGTACTGAAGGGTTGGATCAAATTTTACAAAGGATGGTTGAAGTTTCCTGGAGAAGTCTACGTTTTGCGATATGACGATTTAAAATCAAACTTATTTAAGACTCTGGTTGATTTAACTAAGTTTCTTAATGTTCCAGTAAAAATGGATGCCATACTTTGCACCGTCGAACTACAAGAAGGCAAATACCATCGCAATTATGATCCATTGGAAAAAGAAGCATTGATAAGAAAGATTTATGATGACGAGATGATTAAGGCAATGAATGATATGATATACCAACTGGAGGTCAATCTGAAAGAAAGATTCAATAAGGATTATCACCTTGCGGGTAGAATATGAAATGAAATGACATAATTGGAGAACTGGAGACAATAACAGAAGAACACTGACCATTTTCCGTTTATTTTTTTATTTGTAATAATTAATTGTCAATAACAACAATAATTGTGCCACCTGTATTCCCTGCTGTGGTAGTCTGCTATGTCCTTCTACGTTCTTTTCTTAATGATGTACCAAAACGCAAACATCGTCCGACTGTTTTTTTATTTTGATTTTGTATTCATTTTCCAGTACATCAACTATGCTAGTAGGTTTATACAATTCCAATACACAGCATGTATAACATATAAACTAGGAACATATATTTTTCAACAGATTATGTTGTATTTTAAGTAAATCATTTAAATAATGCATGACATTGAAACGTCACATATTGTGCGATATTTTGTTAGTATCCATTTTAAAGGCAGCAAATCGATGTTTAAGTGTGTACGTGTGCGTTTTACTTTTAAATCATTAAAGAAAAATAAAAAAAAAAAAACCGCACAAAAAGACAGAGAGAAACAAAAAAAAATATTTTCTTTTTAAATCTGATGATGTAACTATTTACATTTATCAATTTTAGTAGTGGCATATCAAAAATAAGTCATTGGGGCGGCCTTCATTATCCATTAAAAAGCATAAAATTAAAATTATTTGTCAAGATGTTTTCTTTGTTCAATTTGAGTATTTCAGAAAAACAAAAATAGTTGTACTATCATTATTTTTCGCCATATAAATATTGCGTTAGGTTGTCCTAGCATTGTTTTGGGCCGTATAAACATTGTGTTTGATTGTCCTTATCATTGTGTTGGGCCGTATAAACATTGTGTTTGGTTATCTTAGTATTTTGTTTGGATCTATAAACATTGTGTTTGATTGTCCTACCATTGTCTTGGATCTTATAAACATTGTTTGGTTGTCATAGCATTTAGATGGGATGTATAAACATTGTATTTCGTTATCTTAGAATTGTGATCGGCCGAATAAACATTGTATTTGGTTGTCCAAGCATTTTGTTGTGGCGTATAAACATTGTGTTTGGTTGTCCTAGCAATGTGTTGGGCCGTATCAACTTTGTATTTGGTTGTCCTAGCATTTTTGTTGGCCCTACTAACATTGTTATTGGTTTTCTTAGCATTATGTTGAGCTGTAAAAACATTGTGTTACGTTGTCCTAGCACTGTGTTGGGCCGTATGTACATTGTGTTTGGTTGTCATAGCATTGTGTTGGGCCATATTAACCTTGTGTTTGGTTGTCCTAGCATTTTTGTGGGCCCTAATAATATTGTAATTGGTTTTCCTAGTATTATGTTGAGCCGTAAAAACATTGTGTTTTGTTGTCCTAGCACTGTGTTTGGCCGTATGTACATTGTGTTTGATTGTCATAGCATTGTGTTGGGAAGTATAAACTTTGAGTTTGGTTGCCCTAGTATTGTGTTGGGTTGGGCCGTATAAACATTGTATTTGGTTGTCTTAGCATTATGATGGGTTTTATCATCATTATGTTGAGTTTCATAATCACTATGTTTGGTCATCATAGGACTGTAATGTATAATATTTGTGCTTGTTTGTCCTGGCATTGCGTTGGGCCGTATAAATATTGTTTTTGGTTGACATAGCACTATGATGGGTTTCATAACCACTATGTTGGTTCATCATAGGACTGTATTGCTTAATCTTTGCGCTTGGTTGTCCTGGCATTGTGTTGAGCCGTATAGACATTGTGTTGGGTTGGTCTAGCATTGTATTGGGTTGTCTCATCATTAGGTTGGAATTGTATTATGTTGTATAATCATTGTGCTGGGTTATCTGATCATTATGTTGGTTGTATAATCATCTTGTTAGTTTGGAATTGTATTATGTTGTATAACCAAAGTGTTGGGTTGTCTCATCATTATGTTGGTTGTATAATCATCTTGATATGTTAACATCGTATTGTGTTGTATAATCAATGTGCTGGGTTGTCTCATCATTATGTTGGTTGTATAATCATTTTGATATGTAAACATTGTATTATGTTGTATAATCAATGTGCTGGGTTGTCTCATCATTATGTTGGTGGTATAATCATCTTGATATGTTAACATTGTATTATGTTGTATAATCATTGTGCTGGGTTATCTGATCATTATGTTGGTTGTATAATCATCTTGTTGATTTGGAATTGTATTATGTTGTATAACCAACGTGTTGGGTTGTCTTATAATTATGTTGGTTGTATAATCATCATGTTAGGTTGACAATGTATAATGTTGTATAATCATTGTGCTGAGTTGTCTCATCATGATGTTGGTTGTATAATCATCATGTTAGATTGTCCTGCTATTATGTTGTATAATCATTGTGCTGGGTTGTCTCATCATTATGTTGGTTGTGTAATCATCATGTTAGGTTGACAAAGAACTATATTGTATATTGTATTGTTGGGTTGTCTCATCACTATGTTTGTTGTATAATCATCAAGTTAGGTTATAGTATTATTTTGGGTTGTCTTAACATCATGTTGACTGGGAAGGTCACTATGATGATTATATTGTTGACTGTGCAGGACACTATGATGATTATATTGTTGACTGTGCAGGACACTATGATAATTATATTGTTGACTGTGAAGGACACTATGATATTTATATTGTTGGTGCAGGATTGTATAATAATTATATTGTTGAGTGTGTAGGACACTATGATAATTATATTGCTGACTGTACAGGACACTATGATGATTATATTGTTGACTGTGAAAGACAATATGATGAATATATTGTTGACTGTGGAGGACACTATGATTGTTATATTATTGACTGTGGATGACACAATGATGATTATATTGTTGACTGTTTACTGTGCATGAAACTATGATGATTATATTGTTGACTGTGCAGGACACTTTGATGATTATATTTTGGACTGTGGATGACACTATGATGATTATAGTGTTGACTGTGGAGGACACTATGATGGTTATATTGTTGACTGTGGGGGCACAATAGTGATTATGTTGTTGACTGTGAATGCACTATGATTATCTTACAAGATACAAACTGTCATATGCACAAATAAATATAACACTAGCTGTAAAGCTTTTTGCCGACAATGCCTAGAGGTTGCTGACTGAAGTCATTATGATGATTTTATCTTCTGAAATGAACATGTTAAAGCTAATAATTACTTAAATAATAAATACATAATTATGTTACTGGTTTGTTTTAATTGACTTTAAAAAGTAGTTAAAACCTACTAATTTGAACCCATGCAGTTTGCAATCGTGTAATTATTAAAATAATAAATACATAATTCGGTTACTGCTTTGTTTTCATTGTCTTGAAAGAGTAGTTAAAACCTACTAATTTGAACCCATGCTCCAGTTTGCAATCTTTTTCAGACGTATCTAATATTAACAATTAGTATGTTAACAAACGAGAGCTTTTTTGTGACTTTAGATTTAAGTTTTCTTGAGCCCCGTCGGTCGAAGAATGGCAACGCGGCATTAACTTTATATTCAAAGTATTTAAATCAGGTCCGTGCCGGTCAAGGTCAGTTTATTTTTAACATAAGTAAAAAAAATGAAAGCACCTGACCTGGTTAGCTGAGAAGTGCATTTGCCGAACAAGGCCGAACAATGCCCAACAAGGCATGCTGTTTGTCGGCTTTGAATTCACTCACCCCTGGTTATTATCTATGATGATTAGTATTTGATACTGTGTCAAGATGTTGGGTGGGTATCTTAAACTTAAACTAACAGCCTAGCTTGAAACTATGTTAAACAATTTTGTTCAAACTATACAATATATAAATTTGTATCAGGCTTCTTGTCTTATGATTAGTAAACTTCAAACAAACAAACAAACAAACAAACAAACAAACAAACAAACAAACAAACGAAATAAAAAATGATTATAATATTTAGACAAATATGCATACCAATTAACTATATACAGTATATTGTTTCAAACCTTATAGACTTGAACTAACTGTTGTTCAATACTATTTTAATGAGACCAGCTGTTCAGACAACGTGTCTTGACAGCATACGATTGAGACTGGTTTCAAACTCAAACCAAAACTTTATGTCTGGAACACTGTTCATCCAGTATAAAAGTACACCTATATGTTTGAAGACTGTTTAAAACCCTAAACTTCAAACTTAACGAAAGCGCATGAAACAAATACAAGTTTCAGCATGTAAATAAAGTTATTGTTTGAGAACGGTTTCAAACTAATAACAAAACTTTATGCTTGGAACGATGCTCAGTTCCAGCACAAATATACACTTATTCGTTTGGAGACTGTTCCGAACATATGTCTTCGAACTAAGATAAAAATCAAGTTCCAGCACAAAGCTAAGCTGTTGTTTGAGAACGGTTTCAAACTAAAGCATCAGACTAAACTATTGTGCATGAAACAATCCTCAGTTCCAGCACAAAAAAATATTCCTATGAGTTTCAAACACAAGCCTTCCCAAAGCCTATCGCAAGAAAAAATCTTTGTCGCAGTGCACTGTTACACCGTATATAGCTTACGCTAGATACAGCTTACGCGTGAGCTATAAAACTGTATGCAGCTTACACCGAATACAGCTCACCGTAAGCTGTATACGTCAAGATGCTTCATATCGCCGTATAAAGCTCATTCCTGAAAGATGATGATGATGATGATCATCATCATTGTCGTCGTCGTCGTCAGCAGCAGCAGCAGCAGCAGCAGCAGCAGCAGCAGCAGCAGCATCGTCATCAACACAGTGTTGCGAATGCATGTAGTTGTTGTTGTTGCTATCATTGTTGCTGATGTTTGTAGTTGTGTTGTTGCTGTTGCTGCTGTTGCTGTAATAGAAGTAGTAATAGTAGTAGTCTGTCTGTCTGTCTGTCTGTCTGTCTGTCTATCTGTCTGTCTGTCTGTCTGTCTGTCTGTCTGTCTGTCTGTCTGTCTGTCTGTCTGTCTGTCTGTCTGTCTGTCTGTCTGTCTGTCTGTCTGTCTGTCTGTCTGTCTGTCTGTCTGTCTGTCTGTCTGTCTGTCTGTCTGTCTGTCTGTATGTCTGTCTGTCTGTATGTCTGTGTCCGTCCGCCCGTCCGTCTGTTCGTTTGTCCTTAGAAAAATTACAGGGATTATTATTCTACCGTGGATCAAAATTCTTTGAGGGGGCGTGGTGGGGGGTGGGGGCTCTGTTTACTTCACGTGGGGGGTTATACTATTTTAACCGAGGGAGTCGAAATGCTATGACCGGGGAGTCACTTTTTTTCGAAATATAATGATGGGGGGTTGGGGGGAGGGCATTTTTCTATTGGGGTCACTTTACTTCGTTAAACATATTCTGGGCATCAACAAAATTCTGAAAATCACTTTGTTTAGACTCGTACACATTTTTGGGCCGTTGCGCCGATTTTAGGCACAGACACGTGTTTAATTTTGAACTGTGGCCCGTTTTTTTGGTATTCCTGACGGACACCCTTTTCAAACAGTGATCTTTTTTTCAGAAACAAGAGCACCGCCATAGGAGACTGGACGTGCGACTTATCTCGGAGCCTGTCTGTTAAAAAGGGCAAGCTTCACTTTCCTATGAAATTTTCCCCAATTTTTATAAAATAATAAAAATAGGGAATTAAAAATCACTGCATGTTTTGTTTTGAGTATTGTCCTATTTTATCAGAATGCAATGTTAAATTTTTTAAGCATACTGTTACCATGAAGAAATTTGAGGCCAAAATGTATGCCAGATGGCAAAAACTGCTATTTAATGGTCATTTTCCCACAAAAGTTTACTCTTTGATGTAAATATTAAGATAAAACACAGTCATCAACCACAAAGATATTTCAACTACATGTAGATTTATGTCAAGTCCCTGTTAGAATATCTTTGTAGTTGATGGCTGTGCTCTGTCTTTTTTTACATCAAAGACCGGTGTACCATCGACCCATTCCACATCTAGAAAGCAGCTTTCATTTAAAAAGATTCTCTTTGGGTTAATTGCTGGTTCTCAGTATTTTCAATTGGCCAGCAAAGAAATCCACTGCATTCGAACGTTTCGGTCTTTTTCGTTGTTTTCAAACAAAAATCCCATCGTAATAACATCTCTTTGAGACGATCCGGAACAATAACGATTTTTTTATTATCATTAGATCTTTATTATTAAAGGTCATTTTCTTGCACATTACAGGGTATTTTGCCTTCGATTATTTTGAAACTAAGAGAAATCCGAGGAAAAGTTTACAGTGAACAGGGGCTGTCATTACCGCTTAAAATAGTGCATATATTTTACCTAAAAATGAATAATGTGGGTGCTTTAAAGCAAGTTTACTCATGTAAAAATACCTAGGTATACTATCTGCAGTAGTTTTCAAGAGATGGACAATGTAAATCCATTGTTTATGCACGCAAGTCGACAGGGTCACGGCAACAGGTTTACTTTTTTTCCTATCTATAAACAACAAGAACACGTAATTATCAAAATTATCATCATGTTAGAAACAAAAACATCAATTGTGAGAAACATTTTAACCAATCGCTAACGTGCGAGAAACATATGACGTAATCATCTAAATCACCATCATATTATGTAAACGTGAAACATAACGTCATTATCAAAATAATCATCATTATGATTGTCTGAAACATTACGTCATCATCAAATCGTTATTATGCGTAAAAATTAATGTCATCATCAACATCATCATCATCATCGTTATGTGTAAAACATAATATCATCATCAAAATTATCACCACATTTGAAACATAATGTAAAGATCAAATCATTGTTATGTGTGAAACATAATGTCATAATCAAATCATCAATATGTGAAACATAATGTCATCATCATCATCATTATGATTGTATAAAACAGAATGTCATCACCCCCAAATCATTATGTGTGAAAAATAACGTTATCGTCATCATTATTTGTGAAACATAACGTTATCGTCATCATGATGTGTGAAACTTAATGTCATCATCAAATCATCAACATCACTTGAAATCAACCATTTCTTTACCATATGTCGGTAATGCCATACCAACCAATTCCAACATGTATCAAAGCCAACCATGCATTGCACCATTTTGGTTCGTTAATGTCTTTTACAGCAATACACAGACCACTGTATCGTCCTGATTTTCTCAACAGTCTACGAACACTCACACTTCTTGGAACACTTTCCATCACAGACGATGCTATATGTATTCTTGGTAAAGGAATATAAATGCCTCGTATTATGCCACGAAAAAAAAAGGGCAAACTTTGTTTAGTGTATATCTGGTTTCCGGACGACTCCTTATGCTGATCTTACAAATGTATGCTAAAATCTCTGTTGGTAAAGCATGTATTGTTGTTCCTCTATTGCACGTTAGACGAGCCTTTCTTTTCGTTCTCTTATTTCTAATTTTTAACACTTGATCCTTCAGAATTTCTTGACTATCATGTAGTTCAGATGTTGAGCTCTCTTGGTCAACGACAGAATCCGTGTTATGGTCATCAGCGTCAACAAACGATAAAAATTCGGGTGTCGGCATATCTACACACACATAGTGCATCCCAGCATTCTCCGAAAAGTGGCCTAGTATTATTGTGTTGATAATTTCATGGTAAACGCTGTCATTGGAGACCATTGACGTATATTCTAGTCCCAAAGTAAAGACTACAAGACATTGGCAACTGAATTCTCTTGTGAACGCCAGCAGCGTAAGGTGGTCTCCGTAGGTGCCGTATTTCTTCATTTATTCGGTGTAATCTATAAAGCTACCGAATACGTATGGTTCGTAATGTGGCCTGTTTTGCACAATATGTTTCACTGTCCTTTCTTTTAATTCCCTATCGCTTGTATGAATGCCGTGCTTTCGGAGCTGAAAAGCAAACGCCGCAAATTGGCAGTTGCCATTTGGTTGCGGATTATGGGATAGTTTAATGTTTTCAGTAATTTCTCCAACTGCTGATCGTGCGTGTTCACTATAGAGTATTTAACTTTGTGGGCTTTCTTTTTCTTGGCATCTTCAGATAACTTTCTAGATTGTCGTTGTGTTTTCATCGTCTTGGCTTTTTCACGTTTCCTTTTTTCAGTGTCTGCAGTTATACTGGTTATATTTTCTATGCCAACCCAAGCTTTCTTTTTGTTCTCCAGACGGCGACTTAAACTTTATTTTAAAGCTTAAACCAACGTATACATCTCACACGTAAGCTATATACGGCGTTAGCTATATACGGTGTAACAGTGCACTCTCCCCCCAACCCAATTAAGCTCCTCCGAGGTTTCAAGTACACTTTGACGCTGAAAATCCCAAGCAGACTTCTTGCAACTTGTGTCGAAAGAAACTAGCTAAATATGGTATTGCTTTATTACGAAGCAGTAAACCGTCCTTTTTTCAACCGTAAAAGCTCTGACTCTTATATTTAGGTAAACATTTTAGTGATTTATGAATAATATTTCAATCATTGATTATGATTGTATCGTTCATCTTTTTATGATGAATTATCTTTTATAACTTATATCTGGTATAAAACTACAGTGTATATAATTTTAGCAAAAAAAAAAAGTTTTTATTATTACTTCATATACACATGCTATATACAGACATTTATGCTATAAACAACGGCATTATTTTGACACACTGTCATTATGCCATATCCGTCTCTCACGTTTGATTAATATGACATGGGCAATATTTCAGTTACACGAACAAGCAAACTCCAAAGAGAAGTTTTTATTCGCATCATAAAGTTCAATGAATATACAAAGTATATAGAAATCAAACATGTCTTTTAGTGAACATTAACAGAGCGTGTTTTGATGATGCAGCATACATGTATGTTGAAATGGAAGGTTATTTACGGTGCACATAATTTCAAACTGAAAACCTTTGACCTGTGTTAAGTACATTATTGTCAAGTACCGTCTAACCCTGACTGTTACTAATCATTTCGCAGTTTAAAAAGACTTGTATGGACAATAGTACAAATTATTGTCTGATTTATAAACAAAAAAGGTTATAAATCATTTGCAGCATAAGAATAAGCAATCGCGTTAAGTGTATTACATAGATAACATTAAAATCAAAGGCATGTTTGTTAAAGTAAGCTTCATAAACTTCATTTTTTTGAATATCCTGCAGGCTTTAAAGATCGTGTTTTAAGAAGCAGTGTCATCTCCTTGTTTTTTCAGTTTAGATATTACATATGCATAGAATACATTCACTGAATTTAGCACTCTGTATGTGTTATGTAGCGCGTGGTGTGTGACAAGGTAGTCTGTAGAACGGTAGCGCGTGGTGTTTGACAGGGTAGTCTGTAAAACGGTAGTGCGTGGTGTGTGACAGGGTAGTCTGTAGAACGGTAGCGCATGGTGTTTGACAGATTAGACTGTAGAACGGTAGCGCGTGGTGTGTGACAGGGTAGTCTGTAGAACGGTAGCGCGTGGTGTTTGACAGGGTAGTCTGTAGAACGGTAGTGCGTGGTGTGTGACAGGGTAGTCTGTAGAACGGTAGCGCGTGGTGTTTGACAGAGTAGTCTGTAGAACGGTAGTGCGTGGTGTGTGACAGGGTAGTCTGTAGAACGGTTGCGCGTGGTGTGTGACAGGGCAGTCTGTAGAACGGTAGCGCGTGGTGTTTGACAGGGTAGTCTGTAGAACGGTAGCGCGTGGTGTGTGACAGGGTAGTCTGTAGAACGGTTGCGCGTGGTGTGTGACAGGGTAGTCTGTAGAACGGTTCTAGCTTTTGATTCGGGATATAACATGATCTGTGTTACAAAAACAAAGGGAAATTATATCGGGATTGAATTCTCGGTTTAAAATAGTGCCAAAAAGGCTTAGGAAGTTCATGACTGCTGGTTCCATAGAACAATCTGTAAAAAACTACTAAACTACACAATAATACTTATTGCTTTTTTGTATATCCAGTGCAGGTAATCAATGCTGCCTTGTGTCGTTTTAAATTATTTCTAATGCTTCGCAATAAATGTTGATACCAGAATTACAACATGTCCAGCCTGTAGGGCAGTGGACTTCCAATTGTTATTTACAGTACTCACTAAGTTGAAATTGACCCAAATTAAATATTAGTCTGTCATCTGGCTCAACTACACTTCATTTGATATCTGATATGCCGTGATCCGCAACATTTGAGTCTGGTTTACTGGAGTATCTAAAGATGCATCACCAGTAACTTTCTGTTCAGTAAATGATGAAATGTTTATTGAATCACAAAGAGGAAGGTCCCATTAAAAGATAATATTTGGTTCTGTCCTTGTAGGTTGTCTCATTTATGAGAAATTCATTAAAACACGGGTCGGCGATTTCCGTTTTAATCGTCAATGTTTTAGCAAAACCCGATACTTAGCAATAAGTGCCTTTATCGCGGGTTGCGATTAAATATTTTGCCAACAAAATTATAGAATTTTACACAAAAAACAATTTAAGAACAGAATGTCCATCATATATGATGTTTGATATAAATGTGCGTTTTACTGCTTAGATCGAAAAAGTATCGGCGATATACATGAAGGTGAGATATCTTTAATTGTTCAAATGTCAACAAACGTAATGGTGATGAACGCCCTCAGTGCAACCTGTGCGGTACCCATAAAAGTCTCTGTATGTTAACCTTTTGATTTATTTTTGACATATAAACATAATTGAGGCACACATGTGAACCTCATTTAATATATCGGGTAAGCCTTTATCTTCAATATAGTGAAATAGATCATGATACTAACACAAACACCTTCATAAACATCTCACCAAAGACGGACTGTGTCACCACACAGTTGCACCCCTTTTTGTCACGGTAACACGATTCTAACGACAAAAAACGTCCTATGTAATTAAGTTTGAAATACTTTCAAAATGATTATACAACATAACGCTACGACAACCCAACACAATGATTATACACAGCGCAATACTCATACAACCCAACACCATGTTATGACAACCCAACATAATACGTACACAACCCGACATAACGCTACGACAACCCAACACAATGATTATACACAGTGCAATAATTATACAACCCAACACCATGTTATGACAACCCAACATAATACGTACACAACCCGACATAACGCTACGACAACCCAACACAATGATTATACACAGTGCAATAATTATACAACCCAGCACCATGTTATGATAACCCAATACAATGCGTACACAACCCAACAGAACGCTATGACAATCCAACACAATGATTATACACAGCGCAATAATCAAACAACCCAACACAATGTTATGACAACCCAACATAATGCGTACACAACCCAACATAATGTTGTGACAACCCAACACAATGATTATACACAGCGCAATAATTAAACAACCCAACACAATGTTATGACAACCCAACATAATGCGTACACAACCCAACAAAATGTTGTGACAACCCAACACAATGATTATACACAGCGCAATAATTAAACAACCCAACACAATGTTATGACAACCCAACATAATGCGTACACAACCCAACATAATGTTGTGACAACTAAACACAATGATTACACACAGCTCAATACTTATAAACTCAATACAAAATTATGACAACCCAACACAATACGTTCACAACCCAACATAACGCTACGACAATCCAACACGATGATTATACACAGGCCAATAATTATACAACTCAACACAATGTTATGACAACCCAACACAATGCGTACACAGCCCAACATAATGCTACGACAATCCAACACGATGATTATACACAGTGCAATAATCATACAACCCAACACAATGTTATGACAATCTAACACAATGCCTACACAACCCAACACCACCCTATGTTAATCAAACACATTGAATATACAATTCTATACAATATTACGACAACCAAACGCAATGCATACACAACAATTATATCTGTAGTTAGTTAAATGTAAATTAAAGCCACTTTTAAACAAGGCATATACCACAGTTTGTAATACAACGGTATTATTACAGAAAATGCCAGAAAATCCCAATTTTAGAAAAAAATCAAATACATGATCTTTAAAAATATGAAATGTCTGAGATTTTATTACTTTGTTTGTTTGAGTATTTGGCGTCATTCTTATGCCATCGAGGCCTAACATACTGTCAATTAACTAAGTATACTGGAATCTTGGAAAATTAACCAGTTCTTAGCACAATCATCTTTTCAAATAAATGATAATTGTCCCACTTGAAAATGCGATGAGAGACGAATGGCAAGTGACGCAATGCTGTTTATCAATCATCACAGAGATTGTGGTCAGCGGGGATTTGTACTAACGACCCCTGGGCGAGCTACCGACGCCATACTCCACAGTTGATATTTTAAGAGTACGAATAAAGGGAAGTTACTGCAATCTTCGGACTGTTTTAAACAACACTGAATAAAGTCCCTTGATATACAGTTGATACGAGACGGTAATACCTTTTTAACACGTTTACAATAAAGGCCGGAGTACTAACAACTTCATACAAATCACGAAAAATGTCTAATGAAACCAAATCAGAAAGAAATACAGATAACAGTATAACCGCACCGTTAAATTTTGTTCTTTGTTCTATATAAAAAATATGGTCCAGGATTTCCATGGTAAAATGATAATTCCACACAGATTTTTTTTTAAAAATAGTTTTTTCCATACCACATTAAATGCACCATAACCGGTGAGTTGATCAGCTTGTTTTTCTCAAAGACAGTACGGTGACATTCCTATGTTTTTTTTTGTTTTTAAAAGAAGTCTTCAAGTGCTCAGAAATAGATCAACAGCCATCAGTTATAAACCTTTAAAAGTCATTTTCAATACCAGTGATACCGTATTGAAATGTATGCGATGCAAGCCTTTGTTCTACTCATCTGCATGAAGAAATTACAGCCCCTATAAATCATTTTTAAAATATTTCGAACCGAATTACATAGAACTCATTTTTAGCGCAAGAATTGGGTGCGAGTGTTTAGTGAGACGTTAAGTCCTGAAGATCTCAAGTTCTCCATTGATTTGGTGACGATTGCAACCATGATCTTTTGTTGGCAATTCTGAAACTCAACCACTAGACAATTTTTTAATGGATTAAATGCCATTTTCAACACATTTCATGATATATATGGCATATCCAGTTTTACTGGTGGAGGAAAACCTCAGACTGAGTAGAAACATCGTCCTTCTGCAAGTAACTTGAAACTTTCCCATATAAAGTTTTTGGAGCGAGCGGGACTCGAGCCTACGACTTTAGCGGTGAGAGATAAGTGATCTTGCGACGGAACCTTAGACCACTCGGCCACGGAGGACCCTTTACAAGACAAGGAACTAACCCAATCTGTGCACTCTGTACATGGACAATATTATTAGTTATTTGAGATAAAGCGAATGCCTGATATTTTGATGAATGCATTATTGGAACCAACTATACATACTTATACAAGCTGTAAGTGAGTTTTAATTGTGTAATTTCTATCTTCATTATTTGTCCATAGAATTGCCCGGTGTTAACACGTGGGCTCGTGGGACTAAATACACTACTGTCCAATCATTATCTCCCATCAATTCGACCGATCACTCAATTATCAATCATGCTTAATGAATTATTAATCTTCAGGTTTTCACTGCAAATGGAATATACACACAGAATGGAAAATTAATACATTTATATTTAGCTTTTTCCTGCCAATATTTTAAACAATCAATAGATGAAGTACGTTTTTATCTAAATATTCTCAACAATTCACTCGACCATTATAACCAAGGGACATAACTCTTGAGTTCCTGTGACAGTTGGATACGTTGTTAAGTGCATAGACATATTATGCTAACCAAATACTTGAATCGATCCTTTGTGATGAGCACGAAGTAAAATTATAGAATTGAAAACACTTATTTGTAATTGCTATAACAAGCAAATTAGATAACTATATAATCGTTTTGATGCATTATAGGGGACAGAGCTTTCGTGACAATACTTATCATTCAACTTGTATCCTTGTACAAACGTGTAAGAACGACCAGTTGATCTTTTTGAAAAATATGCCAAAAATAATCAACTGAAGGCAATTTTGAATAGCCTACTTTAAAACATTATTCCACTGAAGATACTAAAATTATCACGATGAGTTTGTAGGGAGGGATAATGCTGGTGTACAAGGTGTTAGAAACGGATAGTTATCACATTGCCGTCTATTTACTTCATCTAACAGTTATAATTTTCTTAAAATAGTTTAAATCAGCAAACGCATTTTGCTGTCTGGTTCTCTAAAAGTACCGCGTACTGCGTGCTAATTCGGGCAAACGTTTAACTGAACTGAACGTCTCACACCACTATTACGTCTCACACCACTATTACGTCTCACACCACTATTACATTTCCAATAGGACTCCATTGTAACATTTATGTCCAAAACACAATAAAAAACTAAAATCTGCAGCATGTGTCTGGGCTTCAATTTTTCACTGGTTCAAGATATGAAATTATAAAGAAAAAACACACACATTGACCAGTTTTTTTTAAATGCAATGCTTTTGTGAGACCTATCAATTTCCAGAGTAATAATAAGTCAACTACTCGCCCACGACGTGGTTCGAACCAACAATTCTGAAATGACACAGAATTGCCCAGATATCTGGTATAAGCATCATATTCTTCAGTGGTGATTTCTAAAATACTGACCATTTAACCCTTTACTCCACAAATATCGTAACGAGCAATCTGAACACTTCCTGCACTGTTATCCACTATGTCAGTTAATATAAACATAATTCACCCAATAATTCAAAAGCCTTCTATATTAGGTGTCCAAAGGCGTCTATATGAAGTAAAGGGTTAACACATGATAGGAAATAATAAATCACTGCAATACAAAGTCCTGAAAAAGAAGAAAAAGAGAACTTAAGTTTAGTTATCTGTAGGTCCGGATTACTCCAGGGAGATAATAGTGGTGTGCGTCCTGAACGCAGCCCGTATGTTACAAAATACGGTCGTGTTGTCGATCGTCTGAGGGGGTCGGTCGCCAAGATCCCTACAAGTGTCGTGTTCTTCAGCAATACTTTTATTACAACGGGATTTTATGCAATTTTCTGCACTGTATGTTATATGTCAACCAGTTTTATTTTTTGGAATATATGTGAATCTGAGATTCGCAAATACCTTTCTCAAATAAAGTGTTTGAACCATACTGGATTCAAACGAAAGACCTCGGCGATGAGACGGATGGGATTTTGAGTCATTTACCAGTATGTGTTTATTTACTGTTTTTACTAACAGGAAGACGATATGTACTTGCGTTAACAGCATGCTTTATGTTTACTAACGTAATATAATTAAATATGATTAAAAACTAAATATATGTTTAAAAAATAGTAAGGAATAGTGAAAATTAAGCTTTTGAGTCCTTTTTACGCTGAAGAAATTTTGCAAGGAATGAGTCAGTTGCTGGTATGTTGTAGAAAGAGAACACTTGAGTTTACTGTCTTAGTAACAGAGCTAACTTTACAATGGCATGTTATAATGGTATTTCTAAAACGTTTGTTTGATTGCTTTTTGATATTTTGCGCCTTTTCTTCAATAATATTTCAGTTATGTAACTGCGGCCAGCTCGTCTAATCGTCGTTCCTTGACCACCTACTCGGCGGCCAACCAGTACTGGACAAACCTTATTTCTGCAAGTTATCGATTATCTTCCCACCTAGACCCATGTAAGTAGAACAAAATAACAATCACAATGGCTATGTGATTTCAAGATACAAAACATTAGTTATAGCTGGCATGAGCTAATGTTTATTGTGTTATTCCTCATGCCGACTAGAAATTAAGTTGTGTATCTTGTTTTTTGTACCGTGTATCTTGGCCGCGCAAGGACTCGAACTCACAATCCCTGTATTGCCAGGGACTCAGATCGGTGAAACTGCCGCCGCAAACATCAGCACAATGCCATCATGACTAGTTGATAAAAAATACAAAACATTAGTTATAGCTGGCATGATCTAATGTTAATTGTGTTATTCCTCATGCCGACAGGAAAAATAAGTTGTGTATCTTGTTTTTTGTATCGTGTATCTTGGCCGCACAAGGACTCGAACTCACAATCCCTGTATTGCCAGGGACTCAGATCGGTGAAACTGCCGCCGCAAACATCAGCACAATGCCATCATGACTAGTTGATAAAAAACAGTTCCATGTCACCTGTGCTTGTTGCAATGATTTATATTCCACTTATCTCAAACTTCTTATTTGTAAGAGTTATTATTTTTATCAAGATTAAAACTGTAAAATGATATATTGGAAAAAAAATAATACTTAAGATAATTATGTTCCACGAAGACCTTTAACCAATTACCAAACGTCGCTATCGAAATTTGCGTAGGTTTATCATTTCCTTAGTTGAGATAGCACATGTTACGCATTTTACCTTTTCCATTTTTTATCAGATATTTAGTTTTCGTGCAGATATGAGTGAAATGGGAAACAAAAGCTCTGCCGTGTGATTTCATGTTCACTTGTATCGTACTTTAACGATCTATAAACTGCTACAATTAGATGCATTTCACAAAGCTTGACCATGACTTTGGAAATATTGTCGTAATCGTGATACTCGTGTACGTTTGAAAACTTGGAAGCATTTAAAATGAGATTATTAAAAGATCAGGTGGCATGTTACAATAATTTTGCAAAAAAAAAAAAAAACCCGTTGCGTGACATTTTGTTTATATGTATAAATATTATGTGGTAAAAACCTCGATGATTCGAAATATACTACCCGATTTTCCGTTAGCAATTCGAATAACGCAAGTGTTTAAATTAGCTATATTCTATGCACAAAGCCTGATGTGCAAAAATAATTGTTTTAAGTATTTCTTTCAGGTGATTTGTATAATACGTTTTAAACTTAAAACTTTGAGTTACGTATATTGGCGTTTGACTGCACTGTGATAATTCATTATTTGCAACACTTGATTCCAAACGGCTGCTCTTTTATCTTATGTATATAGCATATGTAATTAACATTGCATGAACTTCGATTGCAATCATATTGTTGACGCAACTAACCAATTATCTCTTCAATTGATTCCTCCGTGAAATAGCGAACAATTCGACTTTGATATCACTTCCTTTACCAATATCCTGGCCTGCGATTTATTTCAGCTGAAGATTGATAGAAACATCCTTGTGTGTTTTTGTTTTATTCATTATCAATTATAAGGATCCGTTGGCTGTTAATTGGATGTGAAAGTAACAATGCTTTTATATTAATATAAAGAAGCAATAAGTTGTTGAAAACAGTATTTACTAATGAAAAACCAGTGCTAAAGACAAAATGATTGTGCTCTTTGATAATAGACAATAGAAAGTCAAAGCCTTTTGTCATACTATGAATAGTGAAAAGTATAATGAAGGTGAATGCATTTGTGATTAATATTGTTCGTAGTTAAATTATGAATGCAAACACACCAGGAGACATTGTACTGTAGTTAAACGAACTGGTGATGTAGCAGAATAGACCAGACAATGGAACGTTAATGTAGAACAAACCAGACACACAGAACGTTAATATAGAATAGACCAGACAATGTAACGTAAATGTAGAACATACCAGACAATGGAACGTTAATGTAGAACAAACCAGACAATGTAACGTTAATGTATAACAAACCAGACACCGGAACGTTAATGTAGAACAAACCAGACAATGTAACGTAAATGTAGAACATATCAGACAATGGAACGTTAATGTAGTGCAAACCAGACAATGTAACGTTAATGGAGAACAGACCAGACAATGGAACGTTAATGTAGAACAGACCAGACAATAAACCGTAATGTAGAATAGGCCAGACAACCAACCGTTAATGTAGAATAGAATAGACTAGACAATGAACCGTTAATGTAGAATAGGCTAGTCAATTATCCGTTAGTATAGAATAGACTAGATAAAGAACTGTTAATGTAGAACAGAATAAACTTGACAATGTACTATTAAAGCAAAATAGAAAATACTAGACAATTAACTTTTAATGTATAATAAAATAGTCTAGTCAATCAACCGTTATTGTAGAATAGAACAGACTAGTCATTTAACCTTAAATGCTGAATAGAATAGACTCGTCATTTAACCATTGATGTAAAAATACAATAGACTAGACAAAGAATCGTTAATGTAGAAAATAATAGACTAGTAAATGAACCGTTAATGTAGAATAGAATATACTTGACAATGAGCTGTTAATGTAGAATATGATAGACTAGTCAGTGAACCGTTAATGCAAAATAGAATAGACTTGACAATGAATCGGTAATGTATAAATGGAATAGACTAGATAATGAACCGTTAATGTAGAATAGAATAGACTAGACAATGAAACGTTAATGTAGAATAGAATAGACTAGTCAATGAACCGTTAATGTAAAATAGAATAGACAAGTCAATGAACCGTTACTGTAAAATAACATAGACTAGTCAATGAACCGTTAATGTGAAATGAAATATACTAGTCAATAAACTGTTAATGTGAAATAAAATATACTAGTCAATAAACCGTTAATGTAAAATAGAATTGACCAGAAAATGAACAATTAATGTAGTCAATGAATCATAAACGCTGAATAAAGAGGGAAATTCTATAACTGTGTCATTAATTCTAATCCTTTACACAAACATATTTGTAACTATGTATCATTGTAAAATAGCCCAAATAAAATATATGTGAAACAAACATGGAATAGACCAGACGATGGACAGGTAATGTAAAAGAAATAAGTTTATGTTTCCAGTTGACGACGAAAACCAATTCATCAATATGATTGTGTCCTAGATTTAATAACATTGAAGAAGTAATCAGTTTAGGTTTTTGGTTTCATATAATGGGAATGTCACCGACATGGTGGTGACAGTAATATATTTGGGTAAAACCCCATAAAATGTTATAATATATAAAGGAATAAAAAAAGAAAACTGCCAAAATTCATTTGCAACCATATCTCAATGTAAACAATTGTATTTTATCAGGTGTGGACGGGATTATCTGTTGTTTACGTAGATATTTACTTATCAAAGTTCAACATCCAAACCAGCTGAAAAGCAAAACTGCTTAATGTAATATACTATAAACTAAATACTATATTATACACTTGCCGCCCGCTTCGAAAACTGCTAGTTGAAATTAATTATAGTGATAAAGATTTATAATCTCAGAATATGTTTTACTTCTTTTCAGAAATATTTTATTATCTCAAATCGGATATGCTAATTCCAGTTTAAGTTAACCGCGTCAGGGAAAAAAGATAACAACACTAAAAGCCGTCTTTTGAACGTGTCACACGCTAGAATAAATTACCCCGCAACTGTCAGTACTCCTGAGCGTCCGAAATGAAAAGTTTAAAGTGCGCGTTAGAAACCAGGTTTTGATCGTTAAGGTATTGATTTATACAATCCGACCGTCACAACACACGGTTTTATCATAAATATGGCTACCTGCATGTTTAAGCGTGGTGTGTTATTATTATCCATGTATGTGGACCTCGGTTATTATTGAACGAGTAACCAAATATGCAGCGATATTATAGCTGGAGTTATTAAATAAGAAAGAACATAAGTAGGCGGCATTTCGTTTTAGATCGTTCGTGAGCACGCAATATTGGATTAAGGTTATCGAGAAATTGCGACATTTCCGACAAATAAGCTACTGAAAAGACACGTTTTTTGTAAAGGTAGGAATTTAGTATTTCGGTATTTAAAAATTATGTGTTCCTTTGTTAAGTAAATAATTATATTACTGCTACTGACTATTCAA
This sequence comes from Panopea generosa, assembly GCA_029582155.1. NCBI lineage: Eukaryota > Metazoa > Mollusca > Bivalvia > Adapedonta > Hiatellidae > Panopea > Panopea generosa. The sequence goes on from CM055901.1 coordinate 63,049,196, forward strand.
TAGTTTAACAATTAATGTAGTTTAATAGTGTAATACTTGTGTTTGGAGGTTATTCACGGAGAGATGCGCGTTCTACTCATAATACTTCTGAGCTCTCCCTTCACTACTAAACTCAGTCGATACGCGTCTGACTATCAATCCAGGGGTCGTGAGTTCGAATCCCCACCCGGCAACAGTCTCCGTGATGATTGATATACGACATTGTGTCTCAATAGCATTCGTCTCTCACCGCTGATTCAAGTGGGGGAAGTTATCAGTTACTTGCGGAGATGGGGTTAACTCGCGTACTGGTTAACCTCTCAGCATTCCAGGAAACAGCGGTTAGGTTAACTGATCGCCCGTTAGCCCTCGATGGCATAAAAATGACGCTTAACATCAATCAATCAATCAGTCAATCAACCAATCACTATTAAAAATAGATACCATAGTTAAATATGCAATGTGTTAATAATGGCGTTAAACCTCGTTAACATATCCGTGCTGTATCAGGTAGTTGAAGCAAGCAATATTCTAACTATTGAAAGTGACATGAAATGGATACAGAATAAACAATGCAGATGGTTCAATACCACCTCCAGGTATTATGACATTGTCTGAAGATGCATATATTTACTGTAATCAGCTGTTAGTATTGGCATTCATCATAATTTCATGGCTGTTATTGATAATTTATGTTAGAGTGTTAGTTATGAAAGAGACTGAATGGGATTTCGCTGAGAGAGAGAGAGAGAAAGAGAGAGAGAGAGAGAGAGAGAGAGAGAGAGAGAGAGAGAGAGAGAGAGAAAGAGAAAGAGAGAAGGAGAGAGAGAGAGAGAGAGAAAGAGAGAGAGAGAGAGAAAGAGGGGAGAGAGAGATATGCGAGAGAAAGAGAGATGAGAGAGGGGGAGAGTAAGAGAGGGATAAAGAAAGAGATAGATAGACCGAGACAGTGGACAGAGTCGGGGAGGTGCAGACTGGCTGTGAGAGGGAGAAAGGAAGAATGGGTAAGAGAGAGAGAGAGAGCGAGAGAGAGAGAGAGAGAGAGAGAGAGAGAGAGAGAGAGAGAGAGAGAGGGGGGAGGGAGAGAAAGATAGAGATATAGAAAGAGAGCGATAGACCGACACAGTGCGATGCAAACTCAAGAGTGGGTGAGAGAGAGAGAGAGAGAGAGAGAGAGAGAGAGAGAGAGAGAGAGAGAGAGAGAGAGAGAGAGAGAGAGAGAGAGAGAGAGAGCGAAGAATGGGTAAGAGAGAGAGAGAGAGCGAGAGAGGGTTGTTATTCATATCCATTAGTTCCAACGATAACAAACAACTTAATGTCGTGCATGCGCTAATTCCCTTTCAAAAACATTCTGATCATCAGTGTGCTATGTGTGTATTGAGCAGTCATCTGCCTTAAGGAATAATGTTTGCAATTTCCCATGAGTGGCTGCTTAAGATAGGTTTGACTGCATACTAGTGACTGTATACTAGTGACTGTATACTAGTGACTGTATACTAGTGACTGCATACTAGTGACTGCATACTAGTGACTTTATACTAGTGATTGTATACCCATGGTGTTTTTGCCAGAGGAACATCTAATAGGGTTTGCTTCAGTAGGATAGAGAAATGAAAGACCGTTTCTGTCAAGAATAAGTGCTTCTTTTGTCAGGAATGAGTGCGTTTTCCGTGAAATGAAACTACATGCTGCTTCTTTCAGGGGCTCTGGGTGGCAAAAAGAATCTAAATAGTGCAGCGCTGCTGTTTACTTAACTAAAGGTATTCTACTAATGCACCTTACACCCCTCTCTCCTAGTGGTCTGAGGCGCGGCCGTCAAACGACCACTAACCTTTCGTCGCTGAGATCGCGGGTTCCAGCCTTGCTAGGGCCAAAAATGACTTTATAAGAGAACGTGTGCCAGTTACATAGGGAAGGGCGATGTTTCTACTCAGATTCATTCTGAGGTCATAATTATATAACCTGTTATGTGGTGAAGCTCCCACTCAAAACAGATTATAAAGGTTAGAGTTCACTATTTACTTTCCAATGTAGGGCTCGAATACTTGGACGACAGCTTCTATCAAGAAACATCGATTATAAAAATCTGTTAACTTCTCCAAATTCTACAGTAATATCAGTGGAGTCTCCATGTGCGAGTGGTCTAAGACACAGTCTTACATAAAACATAATTATAAACAAAGTGAAAACAATTATTTTTCGAATGCATTTAATTATGACAAGCTTAATTTTGTGACATTCTGTGATTTTGTGAATTTTTCATTTCCAAGCACAGCACAGGTCACTCATCATAGTGAAAGTAGGCACTAAGTTTACTTCCTCCTGTTTTCCGTTTCATACCGCAGTTCAAACATACAACCTGTCTATATTATACATAGTTCTAAACAAACATACAACCGTTCTATATTATACATAGTTCTAAATGAACATACAACCGTTCTATATTATACATAGTTCTAAATGAACATACAACCGTTCTATATTATACATAGTTCTAAATGAACATACAACCGTTCTATATTATACATAGTTCTAAATAAACATACAACCGTTCTATATTATACATAGTTCTAAATGAACATACAACCGTTCTATATTATACATAGTTTTAAATGACTCATTCTTATACTTACAGAGTTAAAAAACACACCGTGCGCACTTATATGATCATTTAATAGTTGAGCGTGCGTATTTGCATGTTAATAATAATAAATCAAGTTAATGCACTCAGTGATTTTGTTATACGTGAGACATTTCAACAACAAAAATGTATTAAACATCATTACATAAATGTTTGAAGGTTGAACGCAACCCAATAAGAGCCACAGTGCTAACGACACAAAAACGCATTTTTGCAAGTTGAACCGTCTAGACTATACAGCATACATAATATATTATGAATTGACATCAGTCTTGTACAAAACATACAGAAAGAATGTTCTTTACTTGTTTTTTTTTCTTTCGAAAAAATGGATTTCTAAGAGATATGATTATACGACACTTTCCTGGTGTGAATTTGTTTGCTTGTATATTGCTGTAGAGAAGACGAGATTAATGGTTAACCGTTAATGTTACCACAGACCTGCATTTTCATCAAAGTTCAAACAACTATCCCATTTTTAAAAAAATGGGTAGATAATACGCATGCCAGGTTTGCGGTTTACCCGTTCTCTTGTCCCATAACGCTGGCTTCTTTGGTAGTATGAATAAAAACTATAACTGGTTGTAAAGTTTAACCTATGACGTTTAAGTTCGTCATAAAATAAATTTTGCTGTTTCGGTGTTTATATACTCGTTCTTTGTGGCCGTGGTGAAGGGTAGCGGTATAGACAAACCATTTGTATCATCATTCTTGGTATGTTGGGAGTGGTATAAATGCATTATTTGTAACCATGGTTATATTGTAACTGGCATAAATACATTTCAGTGACCATTGTATAGTTTGTATACTGGTGTAGAATGAACACATTATTTATCACCGTGGTATATTGAAGTAGGTATGGACACATTCTTTGTGACCTATTATATATTGTTTGTATGAACACATTCTTTGTGACCTATAATATATTGTTTGTATGAACGCATTCTTTGTGACCTATTATAATTACATTGTTTGTATGAACACATTCTTTGTGACCTATTATAATATATGTTGCTGGTTAGAACATATTCTTTGTGACCGTATTATATATTGTTGGTATAAACACATTCTTTGTGATCGCATTATATATTGTTTGTATGAACACATTCTTTGTGACCTATTATATATTGTTTGTATTAACACATTCTTTGTGACCTATTATATGTTTTTGGTATGAACACATTCTTTGTGACCGTATTATATATTGTTGGTATAAACACATTCTTTATGACCTATTATATATTGTTGATATGAACACATTCTATGTGATCGTATTATATATTGTTGGTATGAACATATTTTTTGTGACCGTATTATATATTGTTGGTATGAACACATTCTTCGTGACCTATTATATGTTGTTGGTATGAACACATTCTTTGTGATCGTATTATATATTGTTGGTATGAACACATTATTTGTGTCTGTAGTATATATTGTTGGTATGAACACATTCTTTGTGTCCGTAGTATATATTGTTGGTATGAACACATTATTTGTGACTGTAGTATATATTGTTGGTATGAACACATACTTTGTGTTCGTATTATATTGTGGTTGGTATGAACACATTCTTTGTAATCGTATTATATATTGTTGGTATGAACACATTATTTGTGTCTGTAGTATATATTGTTGGTATGAACACATTCTTTGTGTCCGTAGTATATATTGTTGGTATGAACACATTCTTTGTGACTGTAGTATATATTGTTGGTATGAACACATTATTTGTGTCTGTAGTATATATTGTTGGTATGAACACATACTTTGTGTTCGTATTATATTGTGGTTGGTATGAACACATTCTTTATGATCGTATTATATATTGTTGGTATGAACACATTATTTGTGTCCGTATTATATATTGTTGGTATGAACACATTATTTGTGTCTGTAATATATATTGTTGGTATGAACACATTCTTTGTGTCCGTAGTATATATTGTTGGTATGAACACATTCTTTGTGACTGTAGTATATATTGTTGGTATGAACACATACTTTGTGTTCGTATTATATTGTGGTTGGTATAAACACATTCTTTGTAATCGTATTATATATTGTTGGTATGAACACATTATTTGTGTCTGTAGTATATATTGTTGGTATGAACACATTATTTGTGTCCGTAGTATATATTGTTGGTATGAACACATTCTTTGTGACTGTAGTATATATTGTTGGTATGAACACATACTTTATGTTCGTATTATATTGTGGTTGGTATAAACACATTCTTTGTGACTTATTATGTATTGTTGATAAGAACACATTCTTTGTGATCGTATTATATATTGTTGGTATGAACACATTATTTGTGTCCGTTGTATATATTGTTGGTATGAACACATTCTTTGTGTCCGTAGTATATATTGTTGGTATGAACACATTCTTTGTGTCCGTAGTATATATTGTTGGTATGAACACATTCTTTGTGACTGTAGTATATATTGTTGGTATGAACACATACTTTGTGTCCGTAGTATATATTGTTGGTATGAACACATTCTTTGTGACTGTAGTATATATTGTTGGTATGAACACATACTTTGTGTTCGTATTATATTGTGGTTGGTATAAACACATTCTTTGTGACTTATTATGTATTGTTGATATGAACACATTCTTTGTGATCGTATTATATATTGTTGGTATGAACACATTATTTGTGTCCGTTGTATATATTGTTGGTATGAACACATTCTTTGTGTCCGTAGTATATATTGTTGGTATGAACACATTCATTATGGCCTTAGTATATAGTGTTGGTATGAACACACACTTTGTGTTCATATCGTATTATGGTTGGTATAAACACATTCTTTGTGACTTATTATGTATTGTTGATATGAAAACATTCTTTGTAACCGTATTATATTGTGGTTGGTATAAACACATTCTTTGTGACCGTATTATATATTGTTGGTATGAACACATAATTTGTGTCCGTAGTATATATCGTTGGTATGAACACATTCATTATGGTCTTAGTATATATTGTTGGTATGAACACATTCTTTGTGTTCATATTATATTGTGGTTGGTATAAACACATTCTTTGTGACTGAATATGTATTGTTGATATGAACACATTCTTTGTGATCGTATTACATATTCTTGATATGAACACACTCTTTATGACCATATTATATATTGTTTGTATGGACATATTCTTTGTGACCTATTATATATTGTTGATATGAACACATTCTTTGTGATCGTATTATATATTGTTGATGTGAACACATTCTTTGTGACTGTATTATATATTGTTAGTTTATTTTATAACGCCAGTAGTATATTCTAGATAGACATATGTTTTACTCCAATAATATATCGTATTTGGGATACACAAATTATTTGCTCCAGTGGTATATTGTAGTTTGGATACAGATATTCTTAGCGCTAGTGGTATAATGTAGTATGGATATACGTATTCTTTACGCTAGTGGTATATTGTAGTTTGGTAACACATATTCTTTAAACCAGTGGTATATTGTAGTTTGGATACACATATTCTTTGCGCCAGTGGTATATATAAGTATGGAGATACATACTATTTGCGCCAGTGGTATATTGTAGTTTGGATACACATATACTTTGCGCCAGTGGTATATATAAGTATGGAGATACATACTATTTGCGCCAGTGGTATATTGTAGTTTGGATACACATATTCTTTGCGCCAGTGGTATATTGTAGTATGTATATACGTATTCTTTGCGCCAGTGGTAAATTGTAGTTCGGTACCAGATTTTCTTTATATAAGTGGTATATTGTAGTATGGATATACATATTCTTTGCGCCAGTGATATATTGTGGGATGGATACCATATGCTTTGTTCCAGTGGTTTATTGTATTTTTGGTACACGTATGCTTTACTCCAGTGGTATATTGTAGTTTGGATACACATATGCTTTACTCCAGTATTATATTGTAGTTTGGATATACATATTCTTTGCGCCAGTGGTATATTGTGGGATGGATACACATATGCTTTGCTCCAGTGGTATATTGTATTTTGGATACCATTATAACGTATTTGGGATAGACATATTATTTGCACAAGTGGTATATTGTAGTATGGATACACATATGCTTTGCTCCATATATATATTTGTGACAGATATTATAGTTGATATAGGCACATTCTTTGTGCCCGTGATATTTTGTAGTAGTTAATATAAACTCATTATAGTGACAGTAAAGTAGCATATTGTAGTTGGTATCATACATTCTTTGTGGCCTTAGTATATTGTAGCTGGTATCATATACATTCTTTGTGGCCTTAGTATATTGTAGTTGGTATCATACATTCTTTGTGACCTTAGTATAGTGTAGTGATATAAATACATTTTGTGAGCCTGATATATTGTGATACGAACTCATTATTAATTGTAACTGTGGTATATTGTAATGGTATAAATACAGTTTAAGAATCTGAAATATTGTGATACGAACTCATTATTTGTGACTGTGGTATATTGTAGTTGGTGGTATAATGTTTTATTGTGGCCATTATATAATGTTGAGACCATGGACACTTATTTTTGTGACTGTGGTATATTGTGTTTTATATACAATTATAAACCCACTCTATAATGTTACGGTTGTATTTTATTATAGGCAACCATGGCATACAGCGACGTACGTTTATTTTGCGCACCAAAACATGACCAAATGTTTCAATGTTGACTCGTACATGTACATCTGTACACCTTTAAGGTTGGCTTTTTTAGGGAAAGAACATAAAGTGTGCATAAATACGAAGGGGAGTTTGTCCGCCTTGGCAAAATTTAGCATAGGGCTAATGTCCGTTTACCGTATATGGAATGAGTTTTTTTGTCCCCATGTCGTTTTGTGTCCGCAATGCTTGTATGCATAAAAAATGCTTTAATGAAATAATTTTGATATAAAACGTTTTTATGTATAAGTTTTGATTACTGTACAAGTGATAAAAAAATCATATTCAGACAAACAAATGTCCAATGTTGACATTAGTATGCCCGGGACGCATCTTGAAAAGGAAAGAACCTTCATGCCACGAATAACGCACACCTCTTAAACTTAACAAAGGTGCAATTATAACTATGATATGAAAAATATAAATTCAATATGTGCATGTGTGTGCAAGAATTAATCAAATACAATACAGGTTTTATATGATTATAACAGCGCGTGTGGGACGTATGAAATATGCCCAGATATATTGTTTATGTTTAAGGTAATGCGTTTAATGATATCTTCCCGGACCGGATGATTTTTGTTTATCTTATCTTTATGAATGAAAAATCGTTAAATCAATATTATCGAAACCTCTTATCCATATAACATTTTAGTTTATCCCACTCAAACGGTATGAAGAAAAAAAACCACAGACGGTATTTCTGACTGTGTGTCAGAGCTAGTTTTATGAAATGTGTATTGAATGGTGTTTAGCCTCTCTTTCAACAATATTTGTATCACGACGGGACGGGTCCAGTTTACACGGCTGTAATGCTGTCACACTGAATGATCATGCAGCAGACACATGGTCAGATTCGCCGCTCAGTCTGTTATGTTGATTATCATAACCACGTTTAGAACTTTAGCTTTAATTATCATCATTATCATTATCGTTATCGTTGTCGTTATCGATATCGTTATCGTTATCGTTATCATCATCGTCGTCGCAATCGTCATTATTGCCGCCGCCGCCACCACAACCACCACCACCATCATCACCATCATTATCATAAAGCAATCAAAAGGATGAATTCGATTAAGAAATTATTTGACACATTTTATTATTTTGTAACCAATTTAATATATAAAAATAAATAATGTGTTTTTTTTTCAGCAGATCAAGTCAATCTTACAAGAAGTCCTCGAACATTTACATAAAACGGCCAATAATTAACATAAACTTGCATTTTATTAATTCATGAGTGCGCAATAGTATGATAGCTGACAACCATATTAAAATTCATCATCGTAAGGGCATCTTAGGTCAGAATCAATTTCATTTTTAGTAAAAAAACACCCACAATATGATAAGGATCCAATTAAACTGAAGGGTGTCTCTCGGAGCAGCATGTAGTTCTAGATGTTAAGTACTTCCTTTGATATAACGTCAAAATTTTAATTAAAGTTATTTTTTTTTTCAGATTTGATATTTGCATAAGATACGTTTGGTGTTCATCTTCAGGGAAATAATATATATTTTTTATTTGTCGGTTTTGACTTAATTAAATATACATTTATATCGTATAATTAAAAACAGCTTTCCTCTTAATATGTTTTACTCACCATTTTCTTTTTTTGATATTGTCGCAAAATCTTTATGTTCATTTTTTTTAATTATAAAATGATATCAGAAAGTCAATAAATTCCACACTTCGAGTTTAATTTAATTATAATGTTCAACACTCACGTAATAGAAATAGTTGCTCCTCGCCCACTGCAGAATGTCGTCTGCAGCCTGGCACACGGTGACACTTTCCTGTTTGGCAACAAAATCGTGCCGGTTAGGCCATAATAAATAAATTGCTGGATTATCATCCCAGTCCGCCCCATAATTGCCATGCCGCCCGATCTTTTTTATTTTCAAAAAAAAAATGGCCTTCTAAAACGAATTTCCGTTAAGGACAGTTTTGAGGACACTAAATTTCACTTTTACATATATTCATTCTTTATTTAGTATCATCCATACATGTTCAAAATTTTACGGACATTTACATATATACCCGTTGATAAAATATGTTTTCATAGTACATAGCCAGCCAACAAAGAATTATAAAAGATTATTTCATTTCATGTATATAACTATAAAAAATTGCTTCCAATCGGGTAAGAAATGTGTTTGTCATCTTGTCAACTAGTTCAGAATCTGTAAATGGACATGGATTGAAGTACATGTACACAATCTGTTAGTATAATTCATATATGTAATCTGTGAGACTGTCACAAAGGGAATAACCGCAGCGGTGGTCTTTGGGTAGAGCGTCCGCCTCGCATGCAAAAGGTCGTGGGTTCGATTGCCGACTGGGTGATACCGAAGACTTGAAAATGGAACTACCTCGCTTGGTGCTCGTTATTTAGAGGATATTTCTAGGTCTGGTCGACCTGGTGTGTATATGTTAAATCAATGCTGTATTTTGTAAATATGTTGAGGGCCTCATGGAAGATTGAATTTATTAAAATGAGTTATCTCGTTTATTAAAGTATTTATTATAGTATTATAGTCTGTTTATAGGTACCACACCATCATGAAAAAGAAAATATTATCTATGCATTTTCTTTTTTCTTTTGAGTTCGTCTTTAAGTCATTTTCAATACATTACATGTTTATATGCCATCCAGTTGTATTGATGGAGGAAAACCCCAAATTCACATTTGTTTTCCCACAAGTAACTGGCAAACTGTCTCCCATGGACTGTACTATTTTCTAATTGTGAATGATACGTATATTCGCAAACAGTACCATTGTGTAGCCTGCTATATTAACGTATTGGTTGGCATCTATCCGAGAACGATATACTTATAATGCAAATAAATGTAATGTCATTGTTTTTAATGAATGCAGTTCTGAATCACAAAATAACTCAAGGCAATGGCGTTTAGGCCAAAGTACTGTCATTGAAACCGATACATATGTTCATCTAGGCATTTCATGTAGTAAAGACATGTGTCTGAATGAAAACATTAAAGACGCGTGCACTAAACTGCGTAAAACATATTTTGGATTAGCCGACTGTGGCGTCCATCAAAATGGTTTACACCCAATTACAGTAAAACATTTATATCAAACTGTTGTCCTCTCGCGAGCTTTATACGGCTGCGAACTATGGAACGCCATTACGGACACGCAACTCAAATCGCTAGAACGAGTACATGTTCAATGTATTAAACATATGCAGTCTTTACCAAAACAAACTCGTAGTGATGTCGCGCTGGCTTTAATTGGCCTCACACGAATCGAGCATGAAATTGATAAGCGAAAGCTCTTGATGTTTGGACAATTATGTAGTATTAATAAACGCTTCAGGATAAACACACTTTTTGTTATTAGGCTCATACAATTCATGTCTTATCCACGTAAAACGCAGGGTTTTATACCAGATATCTACCGTATTCTAGGCAAATACAAATTGACCGATGTTCTAACGGAATACATTTCCACTGCATTCTTCCCTACGTTAAGACAATGGAAAAAAAGACTTAAATTAAGTATACATAAATCAGCCGAATTTGACTTTAGAACAAGACTGGTTCAAGACGACAGTCTCAATAGTTTTCTCAATATACAAAGAGAAATCGTACCAAACAGTATTTGGTATTTCTCCCAAATATATCGCGATTCTCTACCATACTGTAAAACTGTTACTTTTATAATTGGTAAATTATTTGCCCGCAAATATCAAACTGTTTGTCCGCAGTGCAGTCTTATTACAGACACTGTAGCTGAACATTTAATTTTGTTCTGCTCGTCAAATAATTCCCTCCGACATACTTTATTATGTAATATACATAAAGTATGTGGATCAGATATGTACGATAAGCTTTGTAACATGGACGCCTTTAATCAAATTATAGAACTAGTTTCCGGTTATCCTTCTTTAAACATGACAGATAAACAAACGGTTGCTATTTCAAAAATTACGTTTAGACATTTACATCATATGACTAAAGCATTAAGATATACGTTTATGTAGATAACACACACACGATACTTCATCTTTTGTGTGTTGTCACTTTGTTGCTGAGCTCGTCGTTATCTCGTATTGACAACGAAAATAACAATACACAATAATATTGTTTGTATTCAAATTGTTAAAAAAAAAAAAAAAAAAAAAAAAAAAAAATAATGTCTTCAAATAATGCGTTCCTTTCATTTAACTTTTAAGGTACGAATACAATTATGTTTTTGAAAGATATTATTTGGAACTAATACCACTTTTAGCGCCCATATAGTGTATGTATGTTCTTGTGTTTCGTTTCGGCAAGTCATATCAGTCATTATATGCAATACTCTTCTAAAAGTGTCAATATATTTTGCAATTTAAATGGACATATCATTTATTTATTTTGTTTGTATATATGTAAGTTGTTTGAACTATCGAAGTAATATGTTTGTTTGTATTGTATATATATATGATTGTCATTTAATTGTCTATATGTGTATTATGTTTTTGTATATTTATTGTACTCCCATTTGCTGTTTAAATGTTTATACTCTCCTGTATATTTGTACTATGGAGGAAATAAAGAATCAATCAATCAATCAAACTATTTAATTCATTTAGCCAGATTACATGCGAGCCGCAAAGTATATCAATATATCCTTCACATCAACCGGTAGACAAGTATTCAGTATAAGTAATGGCATGAATAACGGTATTGGTTGGCAATTGATCGTGCTTTTTTTCGCGCATATATAGAAAATAGGTCATGGTACGACATTTGAAAGTTAATTCAGACCTAATTCTGCCGTATTATTGTCAGATTGGCTTATAAACAAATGTTTGTCTTCGAAGTTTGCTGATTGTGTGCTAAACTTTGGTTATATACCGTTATCATCGATTTGCCATTGTTTGTCACGCCCAGCTAAATGTGGGTACGATTTATATCTTAGATTCCGGCTGAACAAGCAAATATCACGGCATTTGGCCGGCATGACTGGCATTTGATACGATTAATCTAATGCGGATGTAATATTGTTAAACAAGTGTGATTTCATGGTGTTACAATAACAAGAATTCTGGACTTGGTCACTTACGTTTTAACGACACTTGGGTTGTGTAAATGTTGTGATATTTTATTGAGCATATATAGTTGCTATATTACTGCATGGGCAGAAAACACTTTGGAATATTTCACTTACAGAGGTAACGAATTATATATATATATATTGCATTTTCGTTTATTTGAATAGTTCCAGTTAATGATGAATATTATTAATAGTAATAGTTTTTTTTTTTTATTTACGTGTTATATGTTATAAACAATAACACTATACATATTAAAAAGCATGCCTGAGTTATAAGAATGATAAAGTACGTTTTGATATTGTCAGGTAAAGATATAGTTTTAATAAAAAGATGAATACATTTAAATGTTTAAATTTGGAATGAGTGTATCTTTTAATTATAAAAAAAGTCATTAAAAAATGACTATAAGATCACAATTAAAAAGTGGATAAGACCTATGGTCACTGCATTAGTTAGTGTTTATGACTGAATTTGACAAATACATCTCTGTTTATATTTCTGCATTTCACGGGGGGGGGGGGGGGGGGGGGGGTAACAAAGATGAATTTAAAAAAAGTATTTAACAATAATCATTAACACTCCGATAATATACAAAATATGAAAATTAATATCATTGTGTCATGCCTATTTTAAAAAGTTGCAAAGTACTTTTTCCGTTAACTTTTTCAAAATGGCAACCAAACATCAAAATAGCTCATAAAATGTATATGTAAACTAGATTTTATTGGAAAAAATATTACATCTAAAGATAGACCGCAGGGTACACGACTCTCTCGTGTGCGGAAGGTCGTAGGTTCGATTCCCGACCAGGTCACACCAAAGCTTTAAATATGGTACTAGAAGCTTACTCGCTTAGCGCTCGACATTTAGAGGATAGTTCTAGGTCTGGCCAGCCGGGTGTATAATAGATGGGACTGGGTGGTGTATCATACCATATATGTACGGTACTAGCATGTTACTTTAGTGTAGCAGCGCTCAAAATACTGTCGCAAGAGGACACCGTCGCGAAATAACTGAAAAATTGTCGCAAGCGACACTAAAAACCATACAACAACATTTTAGTACGGTTGATCAGTAAAACTGTATAAGCCCATTCTTATTAAAACTTTTCAGTTTAAAATCGGAATTATCTGTACCACTTAGTTAGAATCTCCGCTGATACTATAACATTCATGAGCATAATTGAAATAGATCATCTTTGGTTAAACTTTACGAAGTTACGTATACTTTACGATGAAAAACAACCCAATCTGCAACATAAGACCCTCGCTCAGGGTTGAAATTTTAATTTTCCTCTTTTTATTTAGAACAATCGAGTTGTCATCATATCATAATCCATTTCTTCTTCTTTTCTTCTATCACAGACACAGGCAATTCACACATATACCATTTCAATCATCCATCATTTTCAAGCCTTTCATTTTTTTCCATCTTGAAAATCACCGACGTTGCAGATATTAATAACTGTTGAAATATTAATTAAAAGTATAAAATGGACACCCTGCATTGGTATCACTGGTACTATTTTTTATACACCGCGAGATAATATGACACGATGGATTTCATAAATTGTGTGTGATTAAAATGGTAATGTTCTGTTGAGCATTAAATTTTTGAAATTGAAGCGATCCTTTGTTCCTTTTTTAAAAATGTAAATTAAATTTGTTGACACGATTTTTGCCTCTGGTGTCCACAGTGCCCTCTACCGGTATATTTGATGGATTGCTTTGGGGTTATTCGTGCTGCTGCAATGCAATAGGATTGCATTTTGATGATAAGCATTTATGGTGTTATAAGTTAAATAGAAAATGGACTTAAAACAGCTTTTATGTATATTTCTAATTTTTGCAATTTTACATATGAATATGTATTTCGCTGACTGAGCATTGCATGCAAACTCCGACACACATATGGTTCAAGTAATCACAATTTATAATCATTTTTTGTTGTTCTTTTTTTCAATTTTGTTTCGCATTTCAAGAGTTTTATCGGACTTTCAATGCAAGGTAGATGGTGGAAGAAGTTCCTTTCTGTAGTTTCAAACATACTTAAATATGAAACAAACGTTGGAATATGGCTTTCCACAGAAATGGATCTGGCATTTGATACAAACAGAACAGAAAAGGAATTTCATTTAGCTGTTTACATGTGCGTGGTACATTATCATGGAAGACATGTTATCGAGATAAAAAAAAATGTTACGGTATCACATATACAACAAGACACCATAAGGGGGTTAACAAAATTATTCTTAAATTTCCAATATATTATATCTTATCAATATAACTTAGTTTTACCTTTCTTATCATATATATCTAACTCATTAGAAGGTTTAACATAATGTAAATATAAACATATGCATACATGTCATTTCGTGAAAGAACTCCTTAAATGTTATCATCAGGGGCGTAGCTTGGCTGACAACGATGTGTGTAGGCATTGTTGTAGAGATCCGAAAAAATCAGCCAGACTGTCTTAGGTGCGTTCCGGCATATATTTCTTATGTTTTATGAGACTGGTTATCCTTAATATTAACATTGAATTTGCAGTTTTATAACCAAATTGATAATAGAGGTAATATTTTAAGGTTTGTTCACATAACAAGGACTTATTCAAAGGGGAAAATGAAGTAGCCGTCTGTTTCATGGTTTTATGTTGCTACTTTTTTCATACAACAGGTGTTACAATGTTTAAAGTTTACACTACCCACAAGTGGTTCGATTTTTAATGCATTTTTGTCATTTTTCTTTATTTTTTCGATTTCTCAGAAAAAAAGTGTAGGTTTGTGCCTACAGTGCCCTTAGAAAGCTACGTCAATGACCATCCGACACGGGCATTTACATGAATTTCGTCTTCAATATCTAAAAAATGAAATAGTGCTGACCGGCTCTCATGTTTGGACGTTATATCTCTAACCGAACAGTCTGTTTCTTCTCTGAAGAAAGCTACTGGATAACCTTTAACGAAAAGTGTATGTTCTTAAGCATATCAAGATATGTTCCGGTATATAGAACTTAATTAATTTTCGCTTCCCATACTTTTATTTTAAAAAATAATAAATTTCTATATTTTTGAGAATGTACAATTATCTACACGTTTTTTTGTGTTTCTGAAAATGGACATATATACAGATAACTATGTCAAGCCATAATATTATTCTTGCCAAACATTTGAAACCCAATTTTTACACCCTATATACGCAATACGTACACAAATAAATTGTTTAAAAAGAATAAAACAACCAAATGTTGTAGAATTGGCATATGGGAGATAACTGTTATTTATTCAGTGTAAGATAATATTCACAATGGTTATTTTATTCCACATGGGCGTCGAGGTCCCTGCACTTTTTTCTGAACAGTAAAATTGACTCCATCCCCTAGTGACATTTACCAACCGCATGGGGGTGTCGGGTTTCGGGTACAAGGGTATACATCTTACACTGTTTTCATGATTCGTATTTTGTAAAAATAAATTATAGACAAAATGTCAACTTCAGTATATTAAAGCCGGGAGCAAACTTCATTTAATATCTTGAAGATAACACTGGCTGACATTTAATTCGCCGGTGTTTACTTTGTGTACGCCCGAAGTTATGTAAAACACGAATTTAATTTATATACGCCAAACACCTGCTTTAAAACTTGTCCCAGGTCGTAACTTTTGTAATTAATGAAAAATGCACATTTCTATTGCATGCAAATGTATAGAAACTCAATATTGCAATTTTATAAGGACGTTTCCCACATACACACGTTTACAGAATATATATTGGTATTTATCTAGTTTTGATAGAATGTCTACCCCCCCCCCCCCCCCCCATGTATGAGTGATAAGCATAGAATTGGACACATTAGTAATTAATTATATCAGTGCATTCTTGGCGTTTGTTAAATTATTGCTGTATGGTGTTTAGCGTATTTTTAAAATATTTTTTCAGTCATATCGCGACGGTGTTTAAATAAGACAGTACTGCCATAGAAACAAGGCGTGGTATCCCACCCAATCACATTACACTGACAACCTAAACCTCTAAATTCTGAGCGCCAATCGTAGACGCTTTTGGTACCATATTTTAAGTAGTATATCCCAGAACCTGATATCTTCCGAATCAGTTCTATTATCCACCAATGAAAAAACAGGGAAGTCTACGCCTGTCCCGCAATCCGTAGACGTAGAACGCTTACTAAATTTTGGTGTCATCAAACTTCCAGTTGAAACAACTGACCAATCAACGTGCTCAAAAGTGGCGTTCCCAACATTGCTATTTAACGGACCGACTCGGGAGAGCTGGCTCCGTATAACATATTATTTTTTAAGTCTTTTGTCGCATATTCGAACACACGACCTTCTGCACGAGAGACGGACGCTCTATTCATAGACCGCTGCTGCATTACGTTTGTTAAATCATGTCTACTGTCTACAGCTGTAGAGTATATGCCATATATAACCTGAAATGTGTTGAAAATGGCGTTAAACCCCATTCAAAAATTAAAGAACGTAGTTGTTATAATTTATACATCTGAATAAAACACTTCTGATCTACTATATCAACATGTTACGGTTACACTGTACAATGATACGTCCGACGATATACCGTATTTCTGTGTTAAAATTAATACTTACACAGGTTTACAATAATTTAAATTAAATAAAGCCATATTTTCTTATGGTCGTCCCGAGTGTTTGCGGAAATATTGACTCAGTTCTCTGTTTGTTTTGTAGAAATTGAATTTTTAGTAAAACTGTAACATTCAGGTTGTTTGTTCGTATACCCTGGTTGAATATTTGAAGCCTTTCATTTCTTAAATTTAAATATTTGTTATGGTGTGATAGTCACGGAGGGATTTCATACTAAAAGTTTTATACATTTAAAAATAAAAAGGGGAAATCGGAATCTAAGGTATTTTCTATTTACAAGAACATGTTCGTAATTATGATATATATTAATGCATATTTCTTTGATTTTAACTGTTGTTGTTGTTGTTGTTGTTGTTGTTGTTGTTGTTGTTGTTGTTGTTGTTGTTGTTGTTGTTGTTGTTGTTGTTGCTGTTGTTGTTGTATGGTGTTAAGCATCGCTTTTAACAATTCTTCAGTCATATCACAACGGTGTTTACTTGAGACAGTGTTCTTAGCGCTGCAACACTAGAGTATCATGCAGCAGTCCGTCACATTACTGACACCAGACCAACCAGACCTAGAACAATCTTGTTATTTCTAAGCGCCAAGCGAACAAGTCAGTTTCTATTACCATTTTCAAAGTCTTTGGTATAACCTGGTCGGGGATCGAACCCACGGTCTTCGCATGCGAGGCGGACGCTCTACCCCTAGACCACCGGTGTGGTGTTAGAATTTGACTGTTATAGGGACGTAGAAACTTTACATTTAATAGGGAAAAACGTATGATAAGAAGAACAAAAACCAAACGAACATATACTCTGACGTTCTCTTGAATTATTTTGATCACACCAATACAATGACAATTAATAAATATAAAGTGGTGTCGTTACGCCATTGACAAACGTTAGTTTCCTTCTCAAACATAAAACAGGATTTAGTGGATGCATTCATTGTGTGTTGCTTTTAAATTTTATTTTAACGTTTTGAAGTGTGTTTTTGTCTGAAGTAATGCATATGTCAAAATTTCTGTATTTCCCTGGGTGTCGTTTTTCCCTAAAAGACCTTTCTGCAAAAAATGCACAATGCCAGCTATACATCGGGTTTACATTACAACACACGAGCATGGAGGTCTCTCACCATTACCTCCACATTTTTGTTGGAAATACTTAAACAGGTTATATTTCTTTGTACATATGAGAACATTGGAACATTTTCATGAGTTCTGCTAAGTTTAGATAACACTCGGTACTGTTAGATAAAAATATAACAGTTTAAAGATGTGAAGTGATACACTGCAACAAATGGGCAGCATTGTCAAAGAATGAAGGGGTGTCATCAAACCGTCAAATTTGTGAAAAAACAATCTGGTCAGCCCCATGTTTTTTTCCTGTATATCTGGACTAACGGACACTCTATGGAAACAAGCTACTTTTAGAACGATTGGCACAATGTGTTCAGTATTCCATAAGTGCATGGGTCTATATGTAGAACATTAGAAAATTAATTGGTGTGTGAGACGTGAAGTGATTACATAATGCAAAACAGTGATCGAATCTACAGCAGTTTGCTGCAGTAAAATTCCTCACAGTTTAACACAATCATTTCTTATTTCTCATCTTGAATCTTGAATCTCTTCAAGCGACGGTTTGTGCGTCACAGCTTTTATATTAGCGTGACATAAGATTTAAGAAAACTGACAATCGTTGTGCAAATAAATGTTTCCGCAAGAATAAATAGCCACCCCTGTGTAAATATAATTACTTAGGAGACATTCTTTGATGCTTTTTTTTATAAAAGAAATTGAAAGTCAGCGAAACACTATTATATAGCACGCTGTCAACATGTCTGTATATTAAATTATAAAAGTATACCGGCAATTGTCATGATAAAAGCGAGCAGTTACTATATTTGATATGATGATTAATGTATTTTTTTAAACCACACGCGTAGAATTACCCAACAGCCCCGTTTTTTAAAAGTTACACGTTTCTCTTACCATACTTTTACGAAAACGTGTTCTAGCGTTACACTTTCGAATCACGTTACATTCGGTTAGAATCACGTTACATTCAATTCAAATCACGTTACATTCTGATTTTACTCCTAGCAAGAGAGCTATTATGACACTAAATCACTCACCTGGAACAAAAGACACACTTTTAAATGCAAAACAAAAATTACACGATTATATAAAATAAAGCAGGTGTAACAGTACACATAAGGTTTTATAAAGACAATTTAAATATAGGACATTGATTTGGTGAATAATTGTCGAAATTGTCCATTTCAATAGCTGTACGCCCACCATTGATTTTCCTTTTTATTTCTATGGCGAATGAAACATTATAAAGGGCGTGTCATTCATAGAAAGACCCAAATCACAGAACTGAAACTTACATTTTAATGTTGGTTAATATCCGTTATGCAAAAAATAATTAGACAAATAGGGGTCGTGGAACGCTAATGCTGTTTTTTTCTGTTCAGTGTCGAAATAATGTAACCAAACTTCTAAATTCACAAACACAAATAATGCCATTCAAATCACAAATAGAGCAGTAAAGATAGAAATTTTTTTTAAAAGAAGAAGAAACAAAAATTATGTATCACTCACCCACCCACCCACCCACCCACCCACTCACTCACTCACTCACTCACTCACTCACTCACTCACTCACTCACTCACTCACTCACTCACTCACTCACTCACTCACTCACTCACTCACTCACTCATTCACTCACTTGATAGCCTACATTCCATACCTCTATTGATGGCGGTGTTATTTATATCGACTGTGTGGTAATTCCGGATAATACAAGCTATATACGTCCGTAACATTTCAAACCTCGAGATAACTGTCACCCCTCGCCTTTTCCATGGTGCCTCTATCTCCCCACGTTATGCCGTTAAAGTGTGAAGCCCCAGCGAGTCTTTGATATAGATTTCTTTTGATGACCCATCAATTACCGCATTAATGGGGCATTAGTACGCCATGTGCCACAGGGGGGTTGACAAGTGGACAGAGTGAAGATAAGATAAGCATAACAGGACACTGTGTTCCACGCTACGGCATGTGACATACAAGAAAAACAAGGATGGGATGGGCTCGTGAGATGGGCTCGTGGACTGGAATGACGGGCTCATTGAGTAGGCTCAGAGGCTAGATCATACACTGGAACTGAACATTACGATAACACGTTGACCGGAAGCGTTGCACATAGCCATGTTTTATAAATACATTTATGACCCCTTATCGAATGTTAGTTTCGAGGGGAAAGTAAAACTCCCTTGCACGTGTAAAGATATGAGGTCAACTGAACCCAGTCGTCCATGAACCCATCCCACACACATATCCACGACCATGAAATGCTAGTGTTAGATTTAGTTATTATAGACACGGTTCTCCACAGGAATGAATGCAAGCGCTGGAGTAAGAGCGTAAACATCTCAGTCACCACATTTTCAAGCGTTGTGTAAGGCACTCATTGAAATATATTGCACTAGTAAAACTTGTATTAATCAGTTTATCAATTATTTAGTTTGTTTCATTTTAAGCATTTAAATGAGAAAAAAATATGCAAAGAAAAATAATAATTTAGAGGAAAGTAAGATTTTGCAAAAGTTTGTTAAAGAATTCAGGAAGTGCTTCCGTGGGGTAGTCGCATAATGGCGGTTATACATAATCCTCATTTCTTCTTCTTTAAAAATGCATTTTCCTTATTTTAATGCTCATTTTTTTATTTGAATGGCATTATTGATGTATTTTGAACATTTTGATAGCATTGTCATGTTTGAATTGTGAATTTAGAAAAAAAACTGATGCTTGGAGTGAAGAGGTTGACAAACAGTAAAATGTAGGTTTCACTTCTTTCATTTGGGATTCTCTATGGATGACAAGCCTTCAAACTTTTATTATTTACTATAGAATAAAGAACAAAAGTCAATGGTGGAGTTACACCTATACCATTTCTGACAGTCAAGCGCTGGGGTGCCCCTGTGCTTAAATGGCATGTGGAGAAGCCTGATACAGAAACAGGCTGTTTGTCAAGCTACCAGTGGAGTTACACCATTCTTGTTACATTACCGTCATGACTCGAGGTCCAGCAGGACCTTTGCCATCTAACTCAACTAAACACTCGTGAAACATCTTTAAAAGTCTTATATATGTACCATTCCACCGATATCATAGCAAATAGAAATAGTTAATATGTTATTCTCTTTTCGTCTCTTAGTAGACGTGTAATGTAACTCTTCAATATTGGAGGTAATTCAGATAAGGGTACGGTTAGTTTCAGACAAAAACAACAACAACAACAACAAACAATTATATTTATGTCAGTAGTATCCGAGCATTTTTATAAAATACGTTCGGGTTTGCTTTAACAATTTACTGAAGAGCAACTAATTTCACTAGACCTACTTTTTTTTTATTAGCAAAACAAAGCTTAAAATCATAAGAGGGGTTATCGGGTTATTTTAGGCTTATGTATAAAGAAGACCCGCGTTGGAATGTGTCAATCATTCATCTACAACTAAGAACGCTGACTTAACCTGTAAACGAATTAAATTTTGAGAGAGAGAGAGAGAGAGAGAGAGAGAGAGAGAGAGAGAGAGAGAGAGAGAGGGAGAGAGAGGTACAAACACAGATGGGGGGAAATGACGTATTATTCTCTCATCAATCAATTATGACTTATTAACGTGCTCACGGTGTATAACATTCCGCCATAGACAACACGATTTTTCTATAAGTGTTTATTCATTGAGGAGACACTTAGTCGATATACATTAATTTTCCGTATTTTCCGTATTTCACCTTAATGTATACAACACTTCACAACTCGACACGGCACTTCGTGATTTACATGCATAATGCTCGTAAACAAACTAGAAGTTAACGACTTGTTGAATGTATAATCCTCGGAGATTAACTTTGAAATTAACCGCTTTTCTTTTTTAATTGATGAGGACGTGAATAACCCGGTATATGATACTCATACTTCTGTGGACGCTTGTGTTCAGTAAGCCGTGCGGCTGGGTAACGTGAGACCAACACTAGGGTTATTTTTTTGTGTTGTACCTCACCAACGTATACCATTTCTTGTTTAATTTATATGCATATCAGTAGCTTCTCACGTAAATGCGTAAATCCAAACCTAGTGAAGTATCATAAATAATATAATGTTGTATCTCCAAAATTGTAGTTTATTTTGATTTCCACAAAGCAGTGTAATTTTAGTCGACACGTTTGTCTTTGTTTGGGAGCAATTGATATCCGAGTCATTTGTCAAATTCCCTTTTATTTGCAAAAAAATCTACAGCACTTACAAACCAGCCGGGCAGGTTTTTATTCCATTTGAGTTGATTACTTTACAATGAAATAAAACAGGAGAACGCATTATATAATTTTGCTTAAAACTTCGCATTTCTTTTTTTGACTTTTTTTTATGTACCTGGAAAGTTAAGAAACGTTTGCTAAGTCATTCATACGGGTGTTGATTATTTCACAATCAACCTTATCAAATATACATTCTATGATTTTATAGATTTTAAAATTGACATAAGGCAAATGAGAATTATTCAATACAACAGCAAAAGAAAATATTTTGAACCCAAACAAATACAGAATTACCATTTCTTATGTCAGCGACAGATACTATCTGGGCGATATTGCTCTCTTTAAAACTTACGATTGATCAAATGTCGGCGTAAAGAAAGACGCAACAAAGACATCGGAACAACAAACAGCGAGTTATTTTATATTTGCCCTGTCTGACAGCGAGGGCCACATGACATTAAGGTTTGAAATAGTCAGATTAAAACGTTTGATTCAACTTTTATGTAACTTGTCTCAGCGGGAACGATGTGAAACTGATAGTATGAGCACTTCTTTATATCTTTTTAAGGACAAAAAGTATTTCATTTGTTTAATGAATATATCAAAACATCAAACAAGTTTCAAACACTGAGATACCATTTGTGGTATAAAACCTGTGGTTAAACATGTTTTCTTTAATTTGTAATTTAACATTGAATGCAATTTTAACTAACCAAACACTAAATGATAAAATGAAATGTAATTATGGCGAGGAATAACATTATCACTTACTTAATATTCAGAACTATGTATATTGAGAGAGAGAGAGAGAGAGAGAGAGAGAGAGAGAGAGAGAGAGAGAGAGAGAGATAGATAGATAGAGAGAGAGAGAGAGAGATAGAGAGGGAGGGAGGGAGGGAGTGAGGGAGAGAGAGAAAGAGCGAGAGGGAGAGAGAGCGAGAGAGAGAGAGAGAGACAGAGAGAGAGACAGAGAGAGAGAGAGAGAGAGAGAGAGAGAGAGAGAGAGAGAGAGAGAGAGAGAGAGAGCAACGCTATCAGAGTGAGCATTATAACACCGACATAGTTTTCTACATATCACCTAACTTTATTTTTGCAGTTCAAAATAAGATGTACTATCTTACAAGAAGAAACGATTGTCAGACTAGAACAGAACAGAACGGAACATCTCATTTATATTCATGAAACACGTCCTTTATTAATTGTCTGTGATTTTATTCGTTCATATTAAAGACCAATCTTATTCTAAGGGTCCTCCGTGGTCGATGGGGTCTATGGTATCGTCTTGAGATCGCTTACACCCTCTACCCCACCCCCTATAGTTAAGGTATTGCGTTAGAATTTAGCTCTGTTCAAAAACTTTATATAAAGTTTGTTAGATTCTTGTTGAGTTGGTTCCACTACAAATAAACCTGAGGTCTTCTTTAAGTCTTCCTCCATACCATAGAACGTGTTGAAAATGGCGTTTAAACTAATGGTTTAAAAGTATACTACTCCGTCCTGATGCCAAGCTGCCTCCGTATGCACATCACGTGGTCTCGTGCCGTCACCGGTAGTCTGTCCTGTATATAGTAAAGGGACACAGGGCAATACTGACAAACATGCGCATGGCGCTGTTTTTAAAAATTATATTTATTATATATATGGACATGAAATAAAATATGACATTAAATTAAATTTTGAAAGGCATCATTTTCAATATTTGAAGTCATTTATGACAAAAAGTGTGAAATACATCAAATTTTCATCATTCTGTTACCCGTATGATATAAAATATATATAGGGGAATATCAATTAATATTAAAATTTAACAATCCAACACATGTGTAAATTTATTGACTCGCGTCCTTTAACGACTTCTATTTCTTTAGATAGTTGTACAATAAATAAATATAAAATGTTAATCGAGAAATTCCGAGATTGTTTGATGGTTTATACAGACGACCCATTATATGTTGCACGTTTATCCTTCCTTTGTGCAAAATTAGGAGACCGTGGTTGCGCATTGTGTAATATTTACATAGCAAATATTGTTGATGTTCTAGTGTTTCACGATTTTGTGTTCTCCATCGCTCTCAGCGATTGAATTAAATTCTGATTACGTGTATGCCGAACGGGTTGACGTTTTATATGAATTTCACGTCTGGTATAAGTGTATTATACTTTATAACAAGTGTGGACCTTGGTTCTTGACGTGTGTTGTGTCATCAAAGGGAATACATGTATATGTTTGATGTATTTTAAAGAGCAGGTGAGAAAAAACGGGTTGTATGATTAAACACATCCGATGTCATATTTGGATGTACACTGTAAATCATCGCAGTTGTGCATTAGTCAGACCCAGAAAACATCTCAGTATGCTAAGTTAATTAAGTGATACAAACTGTTATCTGAAGGGGCATACTTAACATGCATAAAGTATCAAAGTTTATAATAAATACAGATAAACGCATCCTATCTATGAAATGTGAACTAATTTATGCATATTAATCACCGCTTATCTCTTATTTTAATTTCCTTTATATTATACAGGTTATACAAGTCGGGTTGACCTCAAGTATGGTAGTGTTTGGCGACAAGATGGCCACGAAAGGGGAGTAAGGAAAACGCACATTGTCACATCCCTAGAAAAACACGACTGGATGGCGAACTAATTCGTAATCCTCTACCTAAATAGCCCATAATCTTATACGTAAATAAAGACGCGGGCAGTTATTAATTATCTACTAATCTACGTCAGCTTTATAGATAGCTGCACGACAAATGAATGAAGGCTTCAACATACAAAAGGAAATATTCCCAAAGACAACAATGTGGTCGAACAAGGATGAGTGACTTGCAGTGATTTTGATCTAGACCTTACTGTGTGTGTAGAAGATGGTGTAGATACGTTCTGTGATCTTTATCAAGTCAATAATACGGTGTACAAGGTAATTAGTGACCCGCCAAAACAAATGAGGCAGGAAGGTAGAGATACCCTACTGGAATTTTAAGGTGACAAGGAGGGCGTTGTTTGAAAGCACTCGATCGGATTTGTTGCTGAGACATCTGATGAAGACCAAATTAAACATGATATTGACAGAGACTGGATAAAATCAACCACGAAATTAACAATATTTGTTTTTAATTTAACTGTGTAATAAACCATTTACAAGATAATTGAAAAAGACTGTGGATCAAAAAGGAATAACAATAATTAAAACGTCAAAACAAGTGCATATTGTTAAAACCAACTGAATAATTCGCACTAATCTAAATCAAACTATTCGCGACATAGTTCTTGTAACAATATATACAGACTTTGAGTGTTAAGCTAAGGACAGGCACATACATAATGTCGAGACAGAGTTAATCAATGTGTACGGTTTAACAAAAAATGCCCAATAACCTTTATACGAAAGTCTCAAATTAGTATTCAATTAAAGGTGAAGTGGTACGTGTTGTCATCCCGGTGTAATCAGCTGTAAATCTCGGTGCGTACGGCCTATATCTGAAAATAGAATTCGTGAGAACATTTACAACAGTTCGTCTAATATTATACGACCGTACGGTATTTCTCACTTCAGATGAATTAACTATTCACACGAGACATAGTAATGTGCCTCAAAGTAATATGACTTTGGCAGTGTGTGCCAGATTTAATGAGAGCAAAGTGAGAATTTAATATATTTTAGTTACACACGTTGTAACGGGCCAACTATCTTCGCAGGATAGGAGAGAACTTTAATTTAAAGTTGAGCATTGGTTGTTGCATTATTGAACTAAATTCATTTCGAAATTGGAACTAGTTTTCCCAGCTAATTTCAATATTGAACTAATTTTATTCTGAAATTGGGACTAGTTTTTTTTTCTCCAATTAATCCAATGTTCGTATTATATGGAACATTTTATTAATGTGAACAGCAAAACGCGCAATAATTATCTTTGATTACGACAAAGACACGGTTGTTTATATATACAAAGCCTTGCTGTAAATAAATGGGCTGATTCAAACTTGATCAGTCAAATTCAAATATAGTTTGATAATACAGTTTAACTGTCAGGAGCGTACGATGTATTAAGTACTTATTAGAAAGAAGAAAAAAAGACATAACCTCCTTTGATAGATACTATAACATTGATGAAAGGACACTTTCAACTCGTTAAGTAAATAATGAAATGTCTAAGACGATAAACGAAGAGAAAGTAACTGTCAAATAAAGAGTTGTCATCACGAGTATTTTGAATGAAATAAACGACCTGGGAAACATCATTTTATATTTGAAGAATGCCAAGTTGATATTTACACATAATACAAAATTCCGTTTAGATGTTAAACTTATTGCACACATTCGTTAGATATAAGACTTCGACGAAGACATAAACACAGCAAGAGACCATGCTGTTGCATTTGTAACACGTATCAACGTGAAAATACGTCAACCATATAATCGTTATATGAGTTAAGGTAATGAATGTAAATTTAGCGTTTGCGTCCTCTTAAGAATGAAATACTACACATTGATACAGCATGATATTGTTGTGAAAAATTAAGTTTTAAGTCGAAGTGGTAAATGTTTACGTATGTAAATGAGATATCCCAGGTACGATGCGCACTGCTAAGTGATTTCATATCGGATATAAGGATTATTGAAGTGGACAGATTGTGAATAAAGATAACGCTGATCGCTGGTAAAGTGAAACATAGAAGTATAACGGTGATTATTGCATTAGACGGTATTTGGAGACATGGTGAAGGGTAATTTATTTCAAACAGAACATATTTACACATGTCCGTGATTTGATCCTTTTGTGAAACCGCGAATGCACTTAACACATGTGTATTCTACACGTGTAATGGAAGATATGTGAATAAACTAAATGCATACTTGTTTGTGTGTTTGTGTGTTTTTAAAGAAAATATGAAGATAAGAGAACAGTGGAGAAAAGTCAATAAAGTACGGAAAGTATTGGACATATAAAGTATAAATAGAACTTTATTAGAGTTGTTTAGGTGCGCGCTATGAAACACTCACCTCGGATTAAATAATGAATATGACAATAAAGGAGATAGAAAATATGAGGTAAACCGGATGAAATGGAAAGTAATTTGTTTCATCGCAGCTGTCGCGAGGTCGCTATAAAACAACTTGTGTACCTTTCAAAGGGCAATTTGAAACAGTGACTAATGTACAATTTTGAAGAATCAATACTACGTTTGATGGACAATTAGGCAAACAGTAGGGACTTAACTACTATGAAGTGGATTAATTGTTAAAAGCAACTAGTCGAACGGAAACATTAACACCACAGCAATACAGACCGGCTTTGTATTCGTATGTGAATATAAACAAACACCATAATAACACCGTGTCATTGATATTGGTCAATGATATAGGTGATGAAAGAACCGCTTATGCGATTAATGATTTATGTTTATATGTGATTGACTGTTAAAGCAAACGGGAAGCAGATGGATTGAAATACTTGCATTGTGATAAAAAACCTATTTCTTTGTTAAAGTTTATTCAAGTAGCCAAAGACAACCCACAATACGAAGGAAACGTATAATACCCGTGTCTTCTACAAGTGCTTATATCGGATGGATATGATATATTTTGTATATCACTTTTTATCGTTGGAATGTCGGTGAGTTTACGTTCCATTCTAATATACAAGACAAAAATAACGGATTGCAATGGGGACAGCGTATATGATGACAAGTGGGTGTTGTTTTTTATTGGAAACGATTCTACAGCTGTACGTCGTGGCAACTCACAGTAAAGGCTCTGAGGCACTATTTGTGATCCTCCTGGCACTCGTGATGGGGCCTCTAATACTTATTAACTTCATATCAGCCATCCAAGTCACAAGAACACAGGATTTCAGCGGTAAAGGATGCGGCCGAGCCGTGTGTATAGGCTTCCATTCGTTTCAGTTAGGGCTCGTTTGGAGAACCCTGAAACTGCTGATTCTATTTGACAGCAAAGATTGGGACGACTATTTGAACATGAGATTGTTTCATTGTGGATTTCAAAGTTTGCCATTTTCTGTGATTTTAGCTTACAGTATGTTTGTAAGTGAGAATGTGGAAGCAGCATCGGTCGTCACCATCGTAGTGTCATTAAGTTCGGCAGCAGTAGCGCTTACCACGTACAGAACAGGTGATAAATTATATGAGGCAGTTGAATTTGAAAACACCAGACTAAAAATTAGAAAAAATATCGGCGTAGTGTTTTTAGCCATTAGTACGTTTTTAGTGCTTCTTTCGAGGTGTTCTTCCATCGTTTTGTTCACAGTTGTGTTGCCAGTTTGGATAGTTCTACCGTTAGCGTTGCGTTTTCTGGTAAATGTTATCGTACGACTGTGTCGTTTAAAATGTGACACGGAAAATACTTTGTCGCAAACATTAAAGATAATTTACTTGTCGTTTGTAAGCATGTTTGAAATGGTTGGAAAGGAATACAAAGGTGTCAAATGTTCATATGTTTTTTTTTATTCCACAGTGTTGATAGAGAATCTGATTATGAGTTTTTACTGGATGTTATCAGCAAATTATGGAGAAAGATTCAAGCTCATGACGGTAGTTGTGATATTAATGAGCTTTATAATTGGAGTTATTGTAAAATTTGCAAGTTGTGGATGTATATATAATATTGAATCTGACATACTAAGTGATGCCTTTAATAATCCGGAACTGAAAACTATCACTGACAAAGGTATAGAAGTTACCACACCTATCTCCAGATCTCATGTTAAAAATGCACCTGAAATGCAAAATAATGAATTTCATGAAATACATATCGAAACAGACCAAATTAATCATCTACCTAGTCCAGTCATTGCATCAACGTCCAGAGTCAAAAGGTCGAAAACATCCAGAAACGGTAGTTCCTCCACTTCATCAAACACTGCAGCACATCGGAGAGACTACGACAACTTTGCATTTATTCAATCTCAGGGAAACATATCATTAGACACTCCTCATTCATTGCATAATCGTCAATCAAGTAACAGCCAAATAGAATCTAAGGAAAGCCATAAACACTCTATGGATGGCCATAAACGATCACGTGATAGAATAAAACGTTTACGTGACAATAGTGATCACCTGAATCTATCACATGAAAGTAACACAATATCTAGCGGCAGTCACAAACGATCAAAAGATGGCCGTGGTAAAGGTTCACATCACAGTCATAACCGATCCAAAGGTAGTTACGAGCATTCACATGACACCCATACTCGATCTCATGATAGTCAAAATTGCTCACGTGACAGCCACAAACGTTCACATAATAGTCAGGAACGTTTACGTGCCAAAAATAGAAACATTCCTGAAAAACCATCCAAGGTTAATAGACCTATGTTGATAGTTTCAGATACAAGCAAACACGAAAACATGGACCAACAAGCGGTTCATAATACCAGACGAAAAATAAAAGGCAGCAACGCCGATTTGGCATCTTCCAACAGTAAATATAGTAGGAACACGAACACTTTAAACGGAAGTGTGCAAAATTATCATTACAACGGATTTAACGATCCATATCGCGAAAGACGATTATTGGAAAATGGTAAGAACAACAGAACTGACCATAGTCGTCGTCACAAACGGTATCGTAGCCGAGGCTATAGCAGTAGTATTTACTCAAACTTGGATTATTCTTTAGATTCCTCTGAATTATATCCATCCATGAGCTCTGACACTTCTAGCATGACCTCCTCGTATGAGAACACGCAAAATTATGTTAGGAATAAACCACGCCATAGGACACATACACGGCATAGACATAACTACGACTCTCGTGACGGGTATTCAACGGATGTTTCAAATTCGGACTATCTTAGTTTTAATGATTACTCTATGGGGGATTCTAGCTCTTGGACCGAGTCATCCGAATCTGACGGTGCTTTGACATGGCCGCCCTCACATACATCAAATCTGCTTAATATGTATAATATTCCAGAAAATGTCTCATCAAAAGACAATGTCATGCATTGGTTAGATACAATGGAAATTGAAGATTCGGTCCACGATACTTCGTTTTCAACATTACACGAACCTTCTGTTGCGAGTGAAACAGACATTAGCCTAAGTGCAATGCAAACGTTCGAAGTGAAAAAAGAGCGGAAGCGATTTAAGAGACTAATTCCAAAACCAAAAGGGGTGCTATTAAAATTTTGTAGTTTAAATTATAAGGGTAAACAAAAGCACCTGCGTGATAGGCCTTATCCTTTAAATCAAAGTACTCAAAAGACTAAGTACGCTTATGAAACAAAAGTAGCAGGTACATCTCCTGTGAATATGCACTTATCTAATAACCCGGATGTTGATGGACGGGTTTCCTTACCCACAATGCCTTTACCTATAGACAGTGTTCAAGAATCTATTGTATAGATGTTAATTCATTTAATCATATTTCAGATGTTTTTGTATTTTGAAGATAATTTTATTTTTATAAATTAAACACAAATGCTCAAACTGACTTGTTTCTTTGGTGATTTGTGATGGTTTTGTTATGAAAGCATTCTTGCAACACAAATACATTTTTTCGGATCGGTGCCTTATACACTCTGAGTCATATATGTACATATTTTCTTGCGGAAAGATTGCCTGCACTGTTAAAACCACGTTATATTTAAAATTGAAACAATATATAAATGTTTTTTATAAGAATAATATATAATTAAAATAAAAAAAACCCATAAAATTTTGCACAATTTTTTAAATTTTTTATTGCATTAAACAGGCCATTAATTTGGGTCTGTGACCCGTGTATCAGAACAATTTTTTGAAAATAGATTTATTACAAACATATTTCTCTCAGGACGTTTTTTTTTTGTTATCTGAATATCAAACCCATGTACGACTCTTATTCTGGTAAAATGCATATTCCTATTTGGTATGCACGAAAATAAGTATACATTGATAATAATTCGACTCCTATTTAAACTTATTTCAGTGGTAATTGGAATTTATCTAATTGTTTATTGCGTGATATCTCTTTTGGTAAAGATTATTATCTTGCTCACGTGACACTCCTACTCTTCTTCCAATAGATAAGGTAAACTGTTTGGTCCACACTTGTATTCCGAATCAACAATGTCTTCCACTATATGTGATCTTAACCATAAATATATGTATATGTTTGTACAATTAACATTGCAATATACGTTTAATACATGTTATATCACGAATCATGAGGAGACCACTGTCTCAATGGCACTTACCTTACGTACCTCAATCATGGAGAGACCACTGTCTCAGTGGCACCTACCTTACATACCTTAATCATAGGGAGACCACTGTTTCAATAGCATCTACCTTACATACCTAATTCAATGGCACTTTCCTTGCATATATCAACGCTGATCATGGGGAGACCACTGTCTCAGTGGCACTTACCTTACATATCTCAATCATGAAGAGACCGCTGTCTCAATAGCACCTACTTTGCATACCTCAATCATGGGCCGACCACTGTTTCAGTGGCACCTACTTGACCTCAACGCTAATCATGGGGAGACCTCTGTCTCAATAGCACCTACCTGACTTACCTCAATCATGGAGAGACCATTGTCTCAATGTTACCTACCTTACATCAACGCTAATCAAGGGGAGACCACTGTCTCAATGGCACCTACATTACATACCTCAATCATGGAGAGACCACTGTCTCAATAGCACCTACTTTGCATACCTCAATCATGGGCAGACCACTGTCTCATTGGCGCCTACCTGACCTCAACGCTGACCATAGGGAAACCACTGTCTCAATAGTACCTACCTTACATACCACAATCATAGAGAGACCATTGTCTCAATGTTACCTACCTTACATCAACGCTGATCACAGAGAGATCACTGTCTCAATGGCACCTACCTTACATACCACAATCATGGGGAGACCAATGTCTCAATGCTACCTACTTTACATACTGCAATCATGGAGAGACCACTGTCTCAATGGTACCTACCTTACATATCTCGATCATGAAGAGACCACTGTGTAAATGGTACCTACCTTACATACCTCAATCATGGGGAGACCACTGTCTCAATGCTACCTACTTTAAATACCACAATCATGGAGAGACCACTGTCTCAATGATACCTACCTTATATACCTCAATCATGGAGAGACCACTGTCCCAATGGTACCTACCTTATATACCTCAATCATGGAGAGACCACTGTCTGAATGGCATCTACCTTACATACCACAATAATGGAGAGACTACTGTCTCAATGGTACCTACCTTACATACCACAATCATGGAGAGATCACTGTCTCAATGGTACCTACTTTACATACCACAATCATGGAGAAACCACTGTCTCAAAGGTACCTACCTTACATACCTCTATCATGGAGAGACCACTGTGTCAAAGGCACCTACCTTATATACCTCGATCATGGAGAGACCACTGTCTCAATGGTACCTACCTTACATACCTCATTCATGGAGAGACCACTGTCTCAATGGTACCTACCTTACATACCTCAATCATGGAGAGACCACTGTCTCAATTGTACCTACCTTACATACCTCAATCATGGGGAGACCATTGTCTTTATGGCATCTACCTTACATACCTCAATCATGGGCAGACCACTGACTCAATGGTACCTACCTTACATACCTCAATCATGGAGAGACCACTGTCTCAATGGTACCTACCTTAGATACCTGTATCATGGAGAGACCACTGTCTGAATGACATCTACTTTATATACCTCAATCATGGAGAGACCACTGTCCCAATGGTACCTACCTTACACACCTCAATCATGGAGAGACCACTGTCTCAATGGTACCTAACTTACATACCACAATCATGGGGAGACCACTGTCTCAATGTTACCTACCTTACATACTTCAATCATTGAGAAACCACTATCTCATTGGTACCTACTTTACACACCTCAATCATGGGAAGACCACTGTCTCAATGGTACCTACCTTACATACAACAATCATGGGGAGACCACTGTCTCAATGCTACCTACTTTACATACCACAATCATGGAAAGACCACTGTCTCAATGGTACCTACCTTATATACCTCAATTATGGAGAGACCACTGTCTCAATGGTACCTACCTTACAAACCTCAATCATGGAGAGACCACTGTCTCAATGGCATCTACCTTACATACCACAATAATGGCGAGACCACTGTCTCAATGGTACCTTCCTTACATACCTCGATCATGGAGAGACCACTGTCTCAATGGTACCTACATTACATACCTCAATCATGGGGAGACCACTGTCTCAATGGTACCTACCTTACATACCACAATCATGGGGAGACTACTGTCTCAATGCTACCTACTTTAAAAACCACAATCATGGAGAGACCACTGTCTCAGTGATACCTACCTTATATACCTCAATCATGGAGAGACCACTGTCCCAATGGTACCTACCTTACATACCTCAATCATGGAGAGACCACTGTCTAAATGGCATCTACCTTACATACCACAATAATGGAGAGACTACTGTCTCAATGGTACCTACCTTGCATACTTCGATCATGGAGAGACCACTGTCTCAATGGTATCTACCATACATACCTCAATCATGGCGAGACCATTGTCTTTATGGCATCTACCTTACATACCTCAATCACGGGCTGACCACTGACTCAATGGTACCTACCTTACATACCTCAATCATGTAGAGACCACTGTCTCAATGGTACCTACCTTAGATACCTGTATCATGGAGAGACCACTGTCTGAATGGCATCTACTTTATATACCTCAATCATGGAGAGACCACTGTCCCAATGGTACCTAACTTATATACCACAATCATGGGGAGACCACTGTCTCAATGCTACCTACCTTACATACTTCAATCATTGAGAAACCACTATCTCATTGGTACCTACTTTACACACCTCAATCATGGGAAGACCACTGTCTCAATGGTACCTACCTTACATACCACAATCATGGGGAGACCACTGTCTCAATGCTACCTACTTTACATACCACAATCATGGAAAGACCACTGTCTCAATGGTACCTACCTTATATACCTCAATTATGGAGAGACCACTGTCTCAATGGTACCTACTTTACAAACCTCAATCATGGAGAGACCACTGTCTCAATGGCATCTACCTTACATACCACAATAATGGCGAGACCACTGTCTCAATGGTACCTTCCTTACATACCTCGATCATGGAGAGACCACTGTCTCAATGGTACCTACATTACATACCTCAATCATGGGGAGACCACTGTCTCAATGGTACATACCTTACATACCACAATCATGGGGAGACTACTGTCTCAATGCTACCTACTTTAAAAACCACAATCATGGAGAGACCACTGTCTCAATGATACCTACCTTATATACCTCAATCATGGAGAGACCACTGTCCCAATGGTACCTACCTTACATACCTCAATCATGGAGAGACCACTGTCTCAATGGCATCTACCTTACATACCACAATAATGGAGAGACTACTGTCTCAATGGTACCTACCTTACATACCACAATCATGGAGGGATCACTGTCTCAATGGTACCTACTTTACATACCACAATCATGGAGAGACCACTGTCTCAAAGGTACCTACCTTACATACCTCAATCATGGAGAGACCACTGTGTCAAAGGCACCTTCCTTACATACATCGATCATGGAGAGACCACTGTCTCAGTGGTACCTACCTTACATACCACAATCATGGAGAGACCACTGTCTCAATGGTACCTACCTTAGATACCTCAATCATGGAGATACCACTGTCTCAATGGTGCCTACCTTACATACTTCAATCATGGAGAGACCACTGTCTGAATGGCATCTACTTGATATACCTCAATCATGGAGAGACCACTGTCCAAATGGTACCTTCCTTACATACCTCAATCATGGAGAGACCACTGTCTCAATGGTACCTAACTTACATACCACAATCATGGGGAGACCACTGTCTCAATGCTACCTACCTAACATACCTCAATCATGGAGAAACCACTATCTCATTGGTACCTACTTTACATACCTCAATCATGGGAAGACCACTGTCTCAATGGTACCTACCTTACATACCACAGTCATGGGGAGATCACTGTCTCAATGCTACCTACTTTACATACCACAATCATGGAGAGACCACTGTCTCAATGGTACCTACCTTACATACCACAATCATGGGGAGACCACTGTCTCAATGCTACCTACTTTAAATACCACAATCATGGAGAGACCACTGTCTCAATGATACCTACCTTATATACCTCAATCATGGAGAGACCACTGTCCCAATGGTACCTACCTTACATACCTCAATCATGGAGAGACCACTGTCTCAATGGCATCTACCTTACATTCCACAATAATGGAGAGACTACTGTCTCAATGGTACCTACCTTGCATACTTCGATCATGGAGAGACCACTGTCTCAATGGTACCTACCATACATACCTCAATCATGGAGAGACTACTGTCTCAATGGCACCTACCTTACATACCACAATCATGGAGAGATCACTGTCTCAATGGTACCTACTTTACATACCACAATCATGGAGAGACCACTGTCTCAAGGGTACCTACCTGACATACATCAATCATGGAGAGACCACTGTCTCAATGGTACCTACCTTACATACCACAATCATGGAGAGACCACTTTCTCAATGATACCTACCTTACATATCTCAATCATGGAGAGACCACTGTCTCAATTGTACCTACCTTACATACTGCAATCATGGAGAGACCACTGTCTCAATGGTACCTACCTTACATACCTCAATCATGGGAAGACCACTGTCTCAATGGTACCTACCTTACATACCTCAATCATGGAGAGTCCACTGTCTCAATTGTACCTACCTTACATACCTCAATCATGGGGAGACCACTGTCTTTATGGCACCTACATTACATACCTCAATCATGGGGAGACCACTGTCTTTATGGCACCTACATTACACACCTCAATCATTGAGAGACCACTGTCTCAATGGTACCTACCTTACATACCACAATCATGGAGAGACCACTGTCTCAATGGTACCAACCTTACATACCTCGATCATGGAGTGACCACTGTGTCAATGGTACCTACCTTACATACCACAATCATGGAGAGACCACTGTCTCAATGGTACCTACCTTACATACTTCAATCATGGAGAGACCACTGTCTCAATGGTACCTACCTTACATATCACAATCATGGAGAGACCACTGTGTCAATGGTACCTACCTTACATACCTCAATCATGGGGAGACTACTGTGTTAATGGTACCTACCTTACATACCTCGATCATGTAGAGACCACTGTCTCAATGGTACCTACCTTACATACCACAATCATGGAGAAACTACTATGTTAATGGTACCTACCTTACATACCTCGATCATGTAGAGACCTTTGTCTCAGTGGTACCTACCTTACATACCTCAATCATGGAGATACCACTGTCTCAGTGGTATCTTCCTTACATACCTCAATCATGGGGAGACTACTGTGTTAATGGTACCTACCTTACATACCTCGATCATGTAGAGACCACTGTCTCAATGGTACCTACCTTACATACCTCAATCATGGGGAGACCACTGTCTCAATGGTACCTACCTTACATACCTCAATCATGGAGAGACCACTGTCTCAATTGTACCTACCTTACATACCTCAATCATGGGAAGACCATTGTCTTGATGGCATCTACCTTACATACCTCAATCATGGAGAGACCACTGTGTCAATGGCACCAACCTTACATACCTCCATCATGGAGATACCACTGTCTCAATGGTGCCTATCTTACATACCTCAATCATGGAGAGACCACTGTCTCAATGGTACCTACCTTACATACCTCAATCATCGAGAGACCAATGTCTCAATTGTACCTACCTTACATACCTCAATCATGGGAAGACCATTGTCTTTATGGCATCTACCTTTCATACCTCAATCATGGAGAGACCACTGTCTCAATGGTACCTACCTTACATACCTCAATCATGGAGATACCACTGTCTCAATGGTGCCTATCTTACATACCTCAATCATGGAGAGACCACTGTCTGAATGGCATCTACTTTATATACCTCAATCATGGAGAGACCACTGTCCCAATGGTACCTATCTTACATACCTCAATCATGGAGAGACCACTGTCTCAATGGTACCTAACTTACATACCTCAATCATGGAGAGACCACTGTCTCAATTGTACCTACCTTACATACCACAATAATGGAGAGACCACTGTCTCAATGGTGCCTACCTTACATACCTCAATCATTGAGAGACCACTGTCTCAATTGTACCAACCTTACATACCTCAATCTTGGAGAGACCACTGTCCCAATGGTACCTACCTTACATACCTCAATCATGGAGAGACCACTGTCCCAATGGTATCTACCTTACATATCTCAATCATCGAGAGACCACTGTCTCAATGGTACCTACCTTACATACCTCAATCATGGAGAGACCACTGTCCCAATGGTACCTACCTTACATACCTCAATCATGGAGAGACCACTGTCCCAATGGTACCTACCTTACATACCTCAAGCATGGAGAGTCCACTTTCTCAATTGTACCTACCTTACATACCTCAATCATGGAGAGACCACTGTCTCAATGGTACCTACCTTACATACCTCAATCATGGAGAGTCCACTGTCTCAATTGTACCTACCATACATACCTCAATCATGGAGAGACCACTGTCTCAATGGTACCTACCTTACATACCTCAATCATGGAGATACCACTGTCTCAATGGTGCCTACCTTACATACCTCAATCATGGAGAGACCACTGTCTGAATGGCATCTACTTTATATACCTCAATCATGGAGAGACCACTGTCCCAATGGTACCTACCTTACATACCACAATCATGGAGAGACTACTGTCTCAATGGTTCCTACCTTACATACCTCAATCATCGGGAGACCACCGTCTCAATGGCACCTACCTTACATACCTCAATCATGGGGAGACCACCGTCTCTATGGCACCCACCTTACATACCTCAATCATGGGGAGACCACTGTCATTATGGCATCTACCTTACATACCTCAATCATTGAGAGACCATTGTATCAATGGTACCTACCTTACATACGTCAATCATGGAAAGACCACTGTCTCAATGGTACCTACTTTACATACCTCGATCATGGAGTGACCACTGTGTCAATGGTACCTACCTTACATACCACAATCATGGAGAGACCACTGTCTCAATGGTACCTACCTTACATACTTCAGTCATGGAGAGACCACTGTTTCAATGGTATCTACCTTACATACCTCAATCATGGAGAGACCACTGTGTCAATGGCACCTACCTTACATACCTCAATCATGGGGAGACCACTGTCTTTATGGCACCTACCTTTCATACCTCAATCATGGAGAGACCACTGTCTCAATGGTACCTACCTTACATTCCACAATCATGGGGAGACCACTGTCTCAATGGTACCTACCTTACATACCTCAATCATGGGGAGACTACTGTGTTAATGGTACCTACCTTACATACCTAAATCATGTAGAGACCGCTGTCTCAATTGTACCTACCTTACATACCACAATCATGGAGAAACTACTGTGTAAAAGGTACCTACCTTACATACCTCGATCATGTAGAGACCACTGTCTCAGTGGTACCTACCTTACATACCTCAATCATGGAGAGACCACTGTCTCAGTTGTACCTACCTTACATACCTCAATCATGGGGAGACTACTGTGTTAATGGTACCTACCTTACATACCTCGATCATGTAGATACGACTGTCTCAATGGTACCTACCTTACATACCTCAATCATGGGGAAACTACTGTGTTAATGGTACCTACCTTACATACTTCGATCATGTAGAGACCACTGTCTCAGTGGTACCTACCTTACATACCTCAATCATGGAGAGACCACTGTCTCAGTGGTACCTACCTTACATACCTCAATCATGGAGAGACCACTGTCTTTATAACATCTACCTTACATACCTCAATCATGGGCAGACGACTGTCTCAATGGTACCTACCTTACATTACTCAATCATGGAGAGACAACTGTCTCAATGGTACTTACCTTACATACCTCAACCATGGAGAGACCACTGTCTCAATGGCATCTACTTTACATACCTCAATCATTGGCAGACCACTGTCTCAATGTTACCTACCTTACATACCTCAATCATGGAGAGACCACTATATAAATGGTACCTACCTTACATACCTCAATCATGGAGAGACCACTGTCCCAATGGTACCTACCTTACATACCTCAATCATGGAGAGACCACTGTCTGAATGGCATCTACCTTACATACCTCAATCATTGGCAGACCATGTCTCAATGGCATCTACTTTATATACCTCAATCATGGAGAGATCACTGTCCCAATGGTACCTACCTTACATACTTCAATCATGGAGAGACCACTGTCTCAATGGTACCTACCTTACATACCTCAGTCATGGAGAGAACACTGTCTCAATGGTACCTACCTTACATACCTCAATCATGGAGAGACCACTGTCTGAATGGTACCTACCTTACATACCTCAATCATCGGTAGACCACCGTCTCAATGGCACCTACCTTTCATACCTCAATCATGGGGGGACCACTGTTTTTATGACACATACCTTAAATACCTCAATCATTGAGAGACCACTGTCTCAATGGTACCTACCTTACATACCACAATCATGGAGAGACCACTGTCTGAATGGTACCTACCTTACATACCTCGATCATGGAGAGACCAATGTGTCAATGGAACCTACCTTACTTACCACAATCATGAAGAGATCACTGTCTCATTGTACCTACCTGACATACTTCAATCATGGAGAAACCACTGTCTCAATGGTACCTACCTTACATACCTCAATCATGGAGAGACCACTGTCTCAATGGCACCTACCTTACATACCTCAATCATGGAGAGACCACTGTCTCAATTGTACCTACCTTACATACTTCAATCATGGAGAGACCACTTTCTCAATGATACCTACCTTACATACCTCAATCATGGAAAGACCACTGTCTCAATGATACCTACCTTACATACCTCAATCATGGAGAGACCACTCTCTCAATTGTACCTACCTTACATACATCAATCATGAAAAGACCACTATCCCAATGGTACCTACCTTACATACTTCAATCATTGGGAGACTACCGTCACAATGGCACCTACCTTACATACCTCAATCATGGGGAGACCACTGTCTTTATGGCACCTACCTTTCATACCTCAATCATGGAGAGACCACTGTCTCAATGGCACCTACCTTACATACTACAATAATGGAGAGACCAATCTCAATGGTACCTACCTTACATACCTCAATCATAGGGAGACTACTGTGTTAATGGTACCTACCTTACATACTTCGATCATGTAGAGACCACTGTCTCAGTGGTACCTACCTTACATACCTCAGTCATGGAGAGACCACTGTCTCAATAGCACCTACCTTACATACCTCAATCATGGACAGACCACTGTCTTTATGGCATCTACCTTACGAACCTCAATCATGGGCAGACGACTGTCTCAATGGTACCTACCTTACATTACTCAATCATGGAGAGACAACTGTCTCAATGGTACTTACCTTACATACCTCAATCATGGAGAGACCACTGTCCCAATGGCATCTACATTACATACCTCAATCATTGGCAGACAACTGTCTCAATGTAACCTACCTTACATACCTCAATCATGGAGATACCACTGTCTGAATGGCACCTACCTGACATACCGCAATCATTGAGAGACCACTGTCTGAATGGTACCTACCTTACATACCTCAATCATTGAGAGACCACTGTGTCAATGGCACCTACCTTACTACCTCAATCATGGAGGGACCACTGTGTCAATGGTACCTACCTTACATACCTCAATCATGGGGAGACCACCGTCTCAATGGCACCTACCTTTCATACCTCAATCATGGGGAGACCACTGTCTTTATGGCACTTACCTTACATACCTCAATCATGGAGAGACCACTGTCTCAATGGCACCTACCTTACATAACTCAATCATGGAGAGACAACTGTCTCAATGGCACCTACCTGACCTCACGACGCTGATCATGGGGAGACCACTGTCTCAATAGCACCTACCTTAGATACTTCAATCATGGGGAGACCACTGTCTCAATGGCACCTACCTTACATACCTCAATCATGGAGAGACCACCGTCTCAATGGCACCTACCTGACATACCGCAATCATGGAGAGACCACTGTCTAAGTGGCACCTACATGACTTCAACGCTGATCATGGAGAGACCACTGTCTCAATGGTACCTACCTTACATACCTCAATCAATGGGAGACCACTTTCTCAATTGTACCATCCTTACATACCTCAGTCATTGAGAGACCACTGTCTCAATAGCACCGACAATGCATACCTCAATCATGGGCAAACCACTGTCTCAGTGGCACCTACCTGACCTCAACGCTTATCATGGGGAGACCACTGTCTCAATAGCACTTACCTTACATACCTCAATCATGGAGAGACCACTGTCTCAAAAGCACCGACTATGCATACCTTAATCATGGGCAAACCACTGTCTCAGTGGCACCTACCTGACCTCAACGCTGATCATGGGGAGACCACTGTCTCAATAGCACCTACCTTACATACTTCAATCACGGAGAGACCACTGTTTCAATAGCACCGACTATGCATACCTCAATCATGGGCAAACCACTGTCTCAGTGGCACCTACCTGACCTCAACGCTGATCATGGGGAGACCACTGTCTCAATAGCACCTACCTTACATTCCTCAACTCGGTCTTAATAATACAAGCGTAAACATAGTCCAATCAGTTGTTTTCGGAGTAAACGTGTTTTTGCTTCTCAATTGCAATAGCATGGGTTTGAGACCTCTATAGTGCTGCATTGTCTCAAGAATCACTGCCTGACGTTTATTCTTGTTTAATACTAGTATGTGGTTTAAATAAATAGTGTGTGTGATAAAGTCAGGTTTAACATGATAAAGTATTACAGAAATGTATTCCAGGGGTCATATTCAACAATCATTCTTGAGAATATTCTTAGACTTGAGTCTGAAAATCCATATTACAATGTTATATATCTAGTTTACCTTTACAGATATAATAATCGAGAGAGTTAATTTGAATATATGTTTGGTGTCCTAACATGCTTGCAAATTTTGGTCTCAAAAATGGTTTCTATGAGTGTTTTTCAAAATTAATAATTGAGTTCAAGTCTTAACAATATTTATCTAGAATGATTGTTGAATGCCACCCCTGTTTTCTGCTCCTTTAAAAGATGCCATTGCAATACAAGCTTTAATTTGATTAAGCGATGGGTACCACTGAGTACCATCACAGTTGCGCCCTTTGTTGCACTACACAGTTGTGCCTCTTGTCGTACTACACAGCTGCGCCCCTTGTCGCACTACACAGTTGCGCCCCTTGTTGCACTACACAGTTGCGCCCCATGTTGCACTACACAGTTGCTCCCCTTGTTGCACTACACAGTTGCACCCCTTGTCGCACTACACAGTTGCGCCCCTTGTTGCACTACACAGTTGCGCCTCTTGTCGCACTACACAGTTGCGCTCCATGTTGCACTACACAGCTGCGCCCCGTGTCGCACTTCATAGTTGCGCTCCATGTCGCACTACACAGTTGCGCCCCTTGTCGCACTACACAGTTGCGCCCCTTGTTGCACTTCACAGCTGCGCCCCTTATCGCACTTCACAGTTGCGCTCCATGTCGCACTACACAGTTGCGCCCCTTGTCGCACTACACAGTTGCGCCCCTTGTTGCACTACACAGTTGCGCCCGATGTTGCACTACACAGTTGCTCCCCTTGTTGCACTACACAGTTGCACCCCTTGTCGCACTACACAGTTGCGTCCCTTGTT
This sequence comes from Panopea generosa, assembly GCA_029582155.1. Classification (NCBI taxonomy): domain Eukaryota; kingdom Metazoa; phylum Mollusca; class Bivalvia; order Adapedonta; family Hiatellidae; genus Panopea; species Panopea generosa. Next base: position 63,092,476 of record CM055901.1, read on the forward strand.
GCACTACACAGTTGCGCCCCTTGTCGCACTACACAGTTGCTCCCCTTGTCGCACTACACAGTTGCTCCCCTTGTTGCACTACACAGTTGCGCCCCTTGTGTGTGGCGGTAAAACAATTCTTGTATTCTTGTGCTATAAATTGATTAGAACTATTTTCGATATTTACAACGGAATGACCTTTCTTGTTGCAGATGAGTAGAGCAACAGCTTGCATAGCATATACAATGCATTGCCATAAGACATCACTGGTTTTTACAAAGTTTTAACAAATGGATGCATTTTAGAGTATATCAGGAATTTTCACAGTGAAAATCCTAGACATTGTTTTATATAGAACAATGAACACAATTCAATTGTGTTGGGAGTCTTAAACTGATATACAGTAACATTCTAATGATGTATGTGTATAAAACCATCCACAACTAACTTGATACTTTTTAGAGTGTATTTTTATATTGCTTCTTAAATTATCGCTGACACAAAGATTAATACGAAGTTATAAAATGTTGACATTTAAACCTAGATTTGTGTAAGTACTTGACAAATTAGAACACAACTGATATATGTAGGTATAGTATCCTTCAGGCGCGTCAGTTTAAGGAACACACGGCAGAGTTGATATCAAATATCGCATATGATCAGTCTTTACACCCAAGAATGTTTATTCATACGGATATATTAGTAGCCAAGTATCGGACAATCCATATTTAAGAAGAGTAAAATAGTTTTGAATAATTTAATAGAAGAATCAAAACTTCAATATGTTCAACTATCCATGAATGTACAGACCAAAACTAATTCTTAAAAAATACAATTAGTGGCCCAGTGGCGGAGCATCGGATTCAAAATCAATGGTAGGGGTGTTCCATTCCCCGCCAGGGCCTTGTGTGGCGTCCTTGAGCAAGACGCTTTATCTGCATATGCTTAGCACTGGTTCTGTCCAGGAAAACATCGAGCGTGGTTTGTCTAAGTTTTAAAAAACTTGTTTCACAATCGATGTAAAATTTGGTAAACAAACGCTAGTATTGAAACCTTTGATTATGTCAATGTATCAAAATGAGCATTAGAAGACGGCATGTCCTTTTATATGCGCAAGCATACTCATTTCGATATTATTTTAATAATGAGTGACCAAATGAGATTACCATTATAGTATATTGTTTCGACACATGTGCTGATATCTCACTCCATATATATTTATAATTTGATATGCTGCATAAGAAGACTTTGTTATGTTAATTTGGTAAGAAATACTACATTGAAATAAATAACCGATTTTTTGTTTGTTTTTTTATGGACACAACGCTCGTCAGATTATCTATCATTCTCTTTTTAAACAATACGCCATTGTATCACGTGAGTGGCATTTAGAAAGGACCATGAATAAATTTTATATCGGTTGAAGGAAGTACATTATGTAAACCCATAAACAAAGTATATAACTGCATGCTGTCTATTTTATTACCGTAGTTGTAACAGAACAAGGTTTACAATTTTAAATCAGCTCCTAGCTAGCTGGTATGCGTACGCACGCATGCGTTACAATGTGGGCTTAGTTGGTTTTCCGTGAAGCGCGTTTGCTAAAATATGCGCTCGTGAAATATTAATGAGTTCTTACTAAAATTCTCGTATTTCCTTCCGTTTTGACCGCACACACGGCAGACAGACAGACACACACATAGTTTATCAGTAATCATAATAGACTGGTGATTTACGGTACAGATATTTAAATAAGATGTCAAAAATGTAAAAGGAAGCCTTTTTTAAATAAAAAGGAAATATAATTTTTGTATGCATAAATTACTTGATCTATGTTTTCCATCAGTTTATAAATACCATATTACAAAATGCTAAAATGTAATCCTATAGCTACAACTCCAAATATTTGGATATTCGAAACACATGCCGCTCTTAAATAACTTCTGCTTGCATAAAAATATTTTTTTAGATTATTCATAAAGATTGTGTGCCAAATATATACGTGATATATAACTAAACGGAATCTTAAATAAGAATTTTCGTTGTGGAAGGGAGATCATCCATTGGTAAAAAACAACACTGCCAGTAAGAGTTATCGTCCAATAATATTTAGAAAGTTATATCGTGAACACAATATTAAGTTCATATATTTAAAATATCATAACGCCCTTGTGCTTTCCTGTTGGCATAACTTTCACCAAAACCGCCCACCTGAACACCCAAACAATTCACCTGTCTGTGCCCAGCACTCAGAGGAAACCGAATCCTGTATGCAGAGAATTAATAGATATTAAAAACTGTTTTTAGTGAAAAAACAACCAAAACATAGCACTTTTTTATGCATTGAGCATGTTTCATTCTCATATAAATATTGCTTTAATTTTTTTTTCCGAAGAGCTTCTTGAACTCGTTCTGTTTATGCTTTTGTAAATTATGTCAAATTAATCTTAGATCTATATATATTTTTGGAAACGTCAGGCAGTTGAATAAATATATTCAAGTAATAAAATAGATTATTTTTATGATGGAAGGGAGATTACAAGTATTTTAGTGTAAACGTTTTACACAAGAGTTTTTTTCCCATATTTTATTTCATAACTCACCACATTTAATCGATTTCAGACATCTGCAAAAAATAAAATCCAAATTGTTGAGAGGTGAGGTATACCGTTCCACCAAGGTCTTCACAATGGAAAAGTGAAATAAAAAGTGGGATGGGATTGACCATCTATTAAGAAAATAACCGAAATGTCTTTATGTATAAAACCATTGTTGACGTTGTATATTTAATTATAAAGGGTGTAAAACGTGTTTGTTTCATACCGATTAAACTACTCTTTGATTCTTACGATTTAAACTTAAATCAATACGTAGATATATCATTACGTCTTTGTTAGTGCGTTGGCATTAAGAATATTTCATAATCACTGAAGCACATTTTATTATACGGATAAGTGGTTTGTTTTACATGAGGCATGGCACAAATTGTTTTGTTAAATCGTAAGAATTATAAGATTATTTCTAAGGATGCATGGTTGAAAATTACATTTGACGAAAAGAAAATATATTTATGTTAAATACTGCATCACAATGTACACTTGAGAATCGTAAATATGTATTTTTGGCAACGAATAACCAACATAAATTTTGTCAAAGTCGCCCGAACAGCTAAACGGCAGATCTCATAAACTATCAACTGATGTTTCTTTTTTCCCGTTTGAAAGCTGGCTATTTTTATGTTAAATGCATGTACCTTTCTGCTCCAAAAAAAACTGAAAACATTGCAAAAATGCATCGCACAGAAAAGAAAGGAGAGGGAAAATGTTTGATTTTTTCACAAGTAATTATAAAAGTTTACAATATAAGACATGTCTTTTTTACAATCAATGTAATCAATATATATTGTCCCAAAACTGTCACTTCTCTGTTTTAAATAGGACTATTAATGGACTGAATGGAGGTATATTGTCAATGGGAACTGCACTGGTTACGTTTTTAATGACGGCTATGCTTACCATTGTAACTTATTGGGGTCATTTACTTCTGTCACGATTCACTTGCGTTTGGCATCTATTTATCAATTGACCATTGCAAAAGCGTGAAAAACATATGTTTTATATCTTGCATTTTCACATATAATCCTGATAAATACAAACTATAACATATAATAAGACCCAAGCACGCTGATCGAATTTTTTATTGCTTGAGGTATGTATTAATTACTATTAACAGTTTGAGAAAATGGACTGAATAAAACAAAATTTGATCATAAACGATAAAAGCACTATTTTATCCCATTTATGAATATATCATCTTATATTGTTTCTACTAATTCACAAAATGGTCAACATTTGGACACTGTCAAATAATTTAGTCCAACATTCAGTATTTAGTTATTGTCTTCAACAAATGAATAACTAAAAAATACAATAGGAAATAGCTAAGTACGAGGGTCCTGCAAACAGTTTTGCTATTGGGGTTGGAACAAAAATATTTTTATTGCAAAAATCCTATTCCACCACAGCCTTTAAAGCAGTGATGCTTGCCTTTGTAACTGAGGTTTTATGTCTATCAAGGCGGACGTCATTTTTGACAGACAATTTCAAATATTAAAAAGTTTTAATCGACCTTTAATACTATCCGCATAGAAATGGACTGAGGTCCAAATATACCACACCATTCATCAAATGGACCGAGGTCCAAATATATCACACCATTCATCAAATGGACCGAGGTCCAAATATATCACACCATTCATCAAATGGACCGAGGTCCAAATATATCACACCATTCATCAAATGGACTGAGGTCCAAATATATCACACCATTCATCAAATGGACCGAGGTCACAATATATCACACCATTCATCAAATGGACCGAGGTCCAAATATACCACACCATTCATCAAATGGACCGAGGTCAAAATATACCACACCATTCATCAAATGGACTGAGGTCCAAATATATCACACCATTCATCAAATGGACTGAGGTCCAAATATACCACACCATTCATCAAATGGACCGAGGTCCAAATATATCACACCATTCATCAAATGGACCGAGGTCAAAATATACCACACCATTCATCAAATGGACTGAGGTCCAAATATATCACACCATTCATCAAATGGACTGAGGTCCAAATATACCACACCATTCATCAAATGGACTGAGGTCCAAATATACCACACCATTCATCAAATGGACCGAGGTCCAAATATATCACACCATTCATCAAATGGACCGAGGTCCAAATATACCACACCATTCATCAAATGGACTGAGGTCCAAATATACCACACCATACATCAAATGGACCGAAGTCCAAATATATCACACCATTCATCAAATGGACCGAGGTCCAAATATATCACACCATTCATCAAATGGACCGAGGTCCAAATATATCACACCATTCATCAAATGGACCGAGGTCCAAATATATCACACAGTTCATCAAATGGACCGAGGTCCAAATATACCACACCATTCATCAAATGGACCGAGGTCCAAATATACCACACCATTCATCAAATGGACTGAGGTCCAAATATATCACACCATTCATCAAATGGACCGAGGTCCAAATATACCACACCATTCATCAAATGGACCGAGGTCCAAATATACCACACCATTCATCAAATGGACCGAGGTCCAAATATACCACACCATTCATCAAATGGACTGAGGTCCAAATATACCACACCATTCATCAAATGGACCGAAGTCCAAATATATCACACCATTCATCAAATGGACTGAGGTCCAAATATATCACACCATTCATCAAATGGACCGAGGTCCAAATATACCACACCATTCATCAAATGGACTGAGGTCCAAATATATCACACCATTCATCAAATGGACTGAGGTCCAAATATACCACACCATTCATCAAATGGACCGAGGTCCAAATATACCACACCATTCATCAAATGGACCGAGGTCCAAATATATCACACCATTCATCAAATGGACTGAGGTCCAAATATACCACACCATTCATCAAATGGACTGAGGTCCAAATATACCACACCATTCATCAAATGGACTGAGGTCCAAATATACCACACCATTCATCAAATGGAATGAGGTCCAAATATACCACACCATTCATCAAATGGAATGAGGTCCAAATATACCACACCATTCATCAAATGGACTGAGGTCCATATATATCACACCATTCATCAAATGGACCGAGGTCCAAATATATCACACCATTCATCAAATGGACCGAGGTCCAAATATACCACACCATTCATCAAATGGACCGAGGTCCAAATATACCACACCATTCATCAAATGGACCGAGGTCCAAATATACCACACCATTCATCAAATGGACCGAGGTCCAAATATACCACACCATTCATCAAATGGACCGAGGTCCATATATACCACACCATTCATCAAATGGACCGAGGTCCAAATATACCACACCATTCATCAAATGGACCGAGGTCCATATATATCACACCATTCATCAAATGGACCGAGGTCCAAATATACCACACCATTCATCAAATGGACCGAGGTCCAAATATACCACACCATTCATCAAATGGACCGAGGTCCAAATATACCACACCATTCATCAAATGGACCGAGGTCCAAATATACCACACCGTTCATCAAATGGACCGAGGTCCAAATATACCACACCGTTCATCAAATGGACCGAGGTCCAAATATACCACACCGTTCATCAAATGGACCGAGGTCCAAATATACCACACCGTTCATCAAATGGACCGAGGTCCATATATACCACACCGTTCATCAAATGGACCGAGGTCCAAATATACCACACCGTTCATCAAATGGACCGAGGTCCATATATACCACACCGTTCATCAAATGGACCGAGGTCCAAATATACCACACCATTCATCAAATGGACTGAGGTCCATATATATCACACCATTCATCAAATGGACCGAGGTCCAAATATATCACACCATTCATCAAATGGACCGAGGTCCATATATATCACACCATTCATCAAATGGACCGAGGTCCAAATATACCACACCATTCATCAAATGTACCGAGGTCCAAATATACCACACCATTCATCAAATGGACCGAGGTCCAAATATACCACACCATTCATCAAATGGACCGAGGTCCATATATACCACACCATTCATCAAATGGACCGAGGTCCAAATATACCACACCATTCATCAAATGGACCGAGGTCCAAATATACCACACCATTCATCAAATGGACCGAGGTCCATATATACCACACCATTCATCAAATGGACTGAGGTCCATATATACCACACCATTCATCAAATGGACTGATGTCCAAATATACCACACCATTCATCAAATGGACTGAGGTCCATATATACCACACCATTCATCAAATGGACTGAGGTCCAAATATACCACACCATTCATCAAATGGACTGAGGTCCATATATACCACACCATTCATCAAATGGACTGAGGTTCATATATACCATATACCACACCATTCATCAAATGGACTGAGGTTCATATATACCACACCATTCATCAAATGGACTGAGGTCAATATATATCACACCATTCATCAAATGGACTGAGGTCCATATATACCACACCATTCATCAAATGGACTGAGGTCCAAATATACCACACCATTCATCAAATGGACTGAGGTCCATATATAACACACCATTCATCAAATGGACTGAGGTCCATATATGCCACACCATTCATCAAATGGACTGAGGTCCAAATATACCACACCATTCATCAAATGGACTGAGGTCCAAATAAACCACACCATTCATCAAATGGACTGAGGTCCAAATATACCACACTATTCATCAAATGGACTGAGGTCCAAATATACCACACCATTCATCAAATGGACTGAGGTCCAAATATATCACACCATTCATCAAATGGACTGAGGTCCATATATATATCACACCATATCACACCATTCATCAAATGGACTGAGGTCCAAATATATCACACCATTCATCAAATGGATTGAGGTCTAAATATATCACACCATTCATCAAATTGACTGAGGTCCATATATATCACACCATTCATCAAATGGACTGAGGTCCATATATATCACACCATTCATCAAATATCTGCTTTGCATTTATACCAAGCCTAGTGCGGCATTTTATATAGCCACGGTGGCATAAAAATGACGCTAAATATCCAATCCATCAATCAATCAATCAATCAATCAATCAATCAATCAATCAATCAATCAATCAATCAATATATCAATATAAAGCCACGAATTTCAGTATTTTCGTCATGTTACAAGGTGACTTGTAAAATGGTCAGCGTATATGACTGCATATATATTTCAAACTTATTCTCGGCCATTTGCATGAAACTAACGGTTATCGTTAGCTATTAAAAAAAGGATTGAAATGCATTGAAGTGTTTTAAAATATACATGGGATAAAACTACGGAATCCCATTAGCGACAAAACGTCTTGCACGACCTTCGTATTAAAAAACAATGGACCTGTTTCACTATCTTTTGTAAGTCATAAGGATTTCGTATGAAAAATTGTGACATCCAGGAACGTTTCGTGTTCGCAGCATTTTGCAAATTTTAGAAAGAATAATTTTCACTAGGATTACAAAAGATCGTAAAATTAGTAAGCGGCACAGTAAATTAATTTCCCGACTATTTTAAACAAAGAAGCTAGGGACTATCATTCGTAAGTGTTAGATTTTAGTAAGGATTCAATCTACAAGGGTTACTAAAGTTCGTAAAATGATATAAGTGAAACACTAAATGAGTTGACTTTTTTATGGCTTCAAATGTTACACTAAGAAAGTCGTAAACTTACAAACGGTGATAAAACAGGTCCCTATTTCCCAGCTAGTTTTTAACATCAGCTGACCATGGTAAAGGCACGGAAAGCTTGACAAAACATCTGGCATGCTTACCCATTAATTATTCTGATATACCGATATGTGGAAAAGTATCGAGACCCTAGTGTTGTGGTAGATATCTGTATTATTTGATATATGATTCAGTTACTGGGTTTAAACACTGAAGACGTTTTAAAGTAATGCATATCAGTAAAGTAATTAAAATATGTACGTGTATACACAAAGTAGCTAGATTACTAATAAATAAAATTGATTACAGTAATCACATTAATTCCCATTATATATATATATATATATATATATATATATACATGTAGTTATTTATAAGAAACCACTCATTTTTTTCAATATTAAACCAAATGGCACAGTACAGGCTAATAACAATATTTTCCAATGTAGCTAGTTTACAGCCATCAACACGCGTTCGGTAACTACAAAGTAAAATAGAATGGAGCTGGGGGACAGTTTAGTTAACTTTCGTTAATCCAAGATGTTCGGTATAACCCTGAAGAACATGCCTATAGATTATCCTGGTATATAGATATGCCAAATATAAGTATTATCTATAAAATAGATGAGAATATAGACAATTTGAAAACAAAAAAAAGTTATTTAACTACCAACGAAAACTGATTAACATTAGCAAAACAAGCAATGTATACATTATGCTCTTTCCGTCGAATTCTGTATAATACATGACTATATCAAATAGTCCATTTTGGTTGTATTTATTGCATTTATGTCTCACACACAAATATATTTGCGGATTTCAGAGCTAGACCCATTCATCTAAGTTACTTGATTATAAAAAATATGTTATAATGTAATTTAACAATTAATATTATATTAAATTTATAATGCAATGACTATATATTTTCATTTACAATACATGTATATATTTATTTATTCTTTATTGGTATATTAAATGATAAATAATGATCGTAAATATTTTAAATCGTTTCATATATGAATCGTCTGTTAGCCCCCGACGGCACAAAAATGACGCTAAATATTCAATCAGTCAGTCAATTCATATATGACATATCAGCATACACTAACCTCATCACCTGTCATAAAATTGTATTAGACACTTTTCCATGTAGTTCATGAAGTTTATAGCAACATGTGTAGATCCCCTACCCCGGCATACAATACACAGGAACTACATGTATACAGTTGAAGTTTGTCCGACTTGGAATATATACTATGCCAACACATTCGCACTCTCTATTCAATTCATAACTATATAGATCTATGGTGTATTTAGGTTTAATGTAAACAGATATGTATAACATTATTTGATATAGTGCATGAGTGAACTCGTGTGAAGTCCATTTCAATTCGATGGTATATGCATTTGCACGTATGTTCACTGGATCCCGGGCAACAACCAAACAATGGTTTACGTTAGAATATAAATCTCAATATCAACAATTATGTTTGTATAGTACAACAATTTACAAATCTGAATAAGATTAGCATGTTTACAAAGCTGGATAAGGATGATGACTGTTATCTGATGTTGTGGAGATTTTTTAAAATGCCTAACATAGCATATTGTACATGCAGTCATCGTAAAACAGAATGCACATGTGATCGATGTGTGCATTTCAAAATGTTTAGTCCGAGATGGGTGTCCTATTTAGATAGCTAAAATATATAAACAAATAAAGTTTACGGCTATAGTTTGTACACGATCAGCTTGCAGAGGCATCGCAATTCATATTGTAATGAATTATCTTTAACAAACAGTGTGACACATCATGTTGCACGTACAATATAGATGGGAAAACCCAATTAATCCATTGTGAACACAATCAAGAAATGATTGCATGTTTGCACGTTCACGGAGATCAATGGAATATGCACACCACCGTACACCGACTTATACGGTATTATATTTTCGAGTCGGTAAAAACCTTTTTATATACGAGTATGTATTGGTAAAAGTATCTTTTTAACAAACTGCCAAATATTATGAAGTTGTGTATAAAAGCGGCTACTCTTGACATATCAAAATAATAAATATCACATAAAAAAAAAACCTACGATAAAAATCAGTAATAAACGTAAAGTAACAAATATGTATAATATGTTTCATAGTCATCCACATGAATTGACGATTTTCTGAATTTTTCAATCAAGTTTGGTTTCATTTGGAGTAAGTATAAAATATTATGAACAATACTTACTTTACGCGTACGACCTATTGAAAAAAATCTCTTTAGAAACGATGTAAATAATATGTTATAATGAAATTCATTACTTTATCTTTCTGTATAAATGCTCATGATTTTTGAATGCTTACGTTTTATCCCATTTAGATTACGGTTGTGTTATTTGAGGAGAAATTGTAATATTTCACTTGTAGATAAAAATATAAGGCTTCAAAAGAGAGCTGTTAGACTTATTCTCGATAAAAATTACGCTACTCAGTCTACAGAATTATTCACTAAGCTTAAATGGATGACGTTATATGAAAGAGTTAAATTTCAAAAAGCAGTACTTATGTATAAATCATTTAACAACCAATCTCCTGCATTATCTCAAATATTGATTCACTTTAACGACTAATGTTCATACAAGCACACTGCGGTCATCTTCTTATCTACAGTTGTATTCTCCTAAGCCTAATTCTGAAATGTGTCGAAATTCGTTTGCTTATTCCGGTTCATGTTTGAGGAACTCTACTCTGTCTCATATAAAAAATGTAATTCTATTGATCAGTTCAAAGCTTTATATTTACAATGGAGAAAAATTCTTAGCAACTCTAATAAATCGTGTAGCTTTCATCAAAATTATCATACATACGCACATACATGTATGTATATTCTTGTTTGCTTATTCTTTTGTTTATATGTTGACCGCGGCGTGGTCTAGTGGTAGAGCGTCCGCCTCGCATGCAGAAGGTCGTGGGTTCGATCCCCGGTCGGGTCATACCAAAGACTTTAAAATGGTACTAGAAGCTTCCTCGCTTGATGCTCAGCATTAAGAAGACAGTTCTAGGTCTGGTCGGCCCGGTGTCAGTATAATGTGACTGGGTGGTGGGGTATCATACCATGTGTCTACGGCATGATACTCGAGTGTGACAGCGCTCAGAATACTGTCTCAAGTGGACACCGTCGCGATATGACTGAAAAATTGTTGAAAGCGACGCTAAACACCATACAACAACAAAAATTGTTTATATGTTAGATTAATGTTGTACTTTGTAAATATGCTGAGGGCCATATGGAAGATTCAGATTGATTTAAATGAGTTCTCTCGATAAAAGTCTTTATTGTTACTATATTTAATATAAGTTGAGTCATAGATGCCAGAAATATGTACATCTATAAAAATCATAACACACTTTCTTTTGAAACACTTCTTGGTTTTCCATCAATAATTATACATGTAATAGCAAATAATAAAAAGCTTTAAGCAATTTTCTTTGAAAAGGCAATGAATACAACTTGGCCTTATTTTTCATTTAATTATGTAATATAAAAATGTAAGATAATGTGTTGGTATTTATTTTATAACTGACCTTTGTTTTTAACAACACAACAAAAATAACTTAATAGTTTTGATATACTTACAACTTATAAAACGAATTACAATATTATGATTGATTGACTGATTGATTGGATATTTAGCGTCATTTTAATGCCATCGGGGGCTAACAGACGATCAGTTAACCTAACCATAGTTTCCTGGGACCCTGAAAGGTCAACCAGTATTCGAGCACACCCATTTTCCGCAATTAATTGATAACTTTCCCACTTGAATCAGAGGTGAGAGACGAATTACAATGAAACACAATGCCGTATATCAATCATCACGGAGATGGTTGCCGGGTGGGGACTCACGACCAATGGATTGATAGTCAGACGCTTTACCGACTGAGCTAACTGGGCCCACAATAGAAAGAATACAAGAAAGGACAATCCGATTCCTATACAATATTCGATCTTTACCATTTCTCAGAGGCCAAATAAGCAATTACCTTCCACGTCGTACCGGCATTATTTTGATACAAATGGAAATATTTATATTATTTCATTTTGATTTAAATTAAATTAATTTAAAAAAAAAACAATATTTAAAGCGGCATAATCTGTATCTAAAGATATTTCTTTTATAAAGAAAGAATCAACTTGTTTATGAATGACAAACAGTTTCGTGATCTTCGATGCATTTATAACAGCAAATATCTTATGTTAAGCATAATTAAATCGTGTTTTTAATCTAAATTGTCTGATATGTAACTCTAATAAGCAAATTAGCTGCTTTGGTGATGGAAATTATCGTTAAATTTCCGATTCAATCGTATTCACTCGAACAATCATTAGATATGTGCGAGGCTATAAATACATATTGGCATTTTTTTTCTCTCATTTTGTTGGATCCCATTATTTGGACCTGGGAAGCTGTTTATACAGCACTGTAGAAAACAATATTGTTGTTAGTCTTGTCACGAGATTCGTACTCGGATCGCCCTAACGACAATGCGCAGATCTAACCATTGCGCTGTGTAGAAATATAAGAAGATTGGCGGTATAAACCTAAATTTAAACTTAACCGTTCACCCAGGTTAAATCGATTATGGAAAATTTCAGACGTTTACTGATCTAACTATTTATTTCACGGGACATGTCTTATATATATATATGCTTTTTCGACGATAAGTAACGGAATTTATTATAATAACTGATCAGTTTATGTGTATTAAAAATAATTTATTCGCATGAAAGAGAAGTATCGGCTGTTATAAATCCACATTTTAAATTTGGTAAACTTCTTTGCAATTTCATGACGATAGTTCATGGTTTTCATGAACGTGTTGTAATTGTATACATACAATCTCAGTCTATTGAACTGTCCAGTTGTTCTTTTGGTGTGATTTTTTTGCATCACACAGGATACCTATTCCAAAATAAAATACTGATACATGGGTATGTTCGAGAATAAATTAGAATGTTTGTAGAGACACTAAAATAATCTCCCGCTTCTCCCCTCCCACTCCACTTCAACTTTTTCTTAACTCGACTACAACTCTCGTTTCACTACCGCTCCACTCTCACTCCACTTCCATTCCACTCCCGTTCCAATTCCCGTCCCACTCCCGTTTCACTCCCATTCCACTCTCGTTCCACCCACTCCCACTTATGTTTCACTCCCACTCCCAATCCACTCTCACCCCTGTTCCAATTTACGTTCCAATTTACGTTTTACTCCCGTCCCAACTCCCGTTCCATTCTCGTTCCACACTACACCCACTCACGTTCCACTCCCGCTCCCGATTCAATCCAGTTCCAATTTCCACGTCCGTTCCAACTCCCGTTCAACTCTCGTTCCACTCCGACCCATGTTCCACTTCCTATCCAGTATCGTCAACCCCCATTCCCACTCCCGTTTCACTTCCAATCCACTCTCGCTCTACTCCTTTCTACTTCACTCCTTTCTACTACCATTCCCACTCCACTCTACTACCACCTGTTCCCCTCCCATTCCACTCTACTACCACTCACGTTTCATTCACAATCCACTCCACTCTATTATCACTCCCGTTCCACTTCACTCCACTCTACTACCACTCCCGTTCTACTACCATTCCCGTTCCACTTCTCTCCACTCTACTATCACTCACGTTCCATTCACAATCCACTCCACTCTATTATCACTCCCGTTCCACTTCAATCTACTCTACTACCACTCCCGTTCTACTCCACTACCAATCCACTTTACTACCACCCCAGTTCTATTTCCGCTCCACTCCACTTTACTTCCACTCCCGTTTCATTCCCACTCAACTTCTGCTGCACTCGCACTTCCATGTCACTCTACTCCCGCTAAACTACCACTCCTGTCCAACTCCCAAATGTGCTCCACTCTACTACCACTCCCATTCCATTCCCACTCCACTCCACTCTACTACCACTCCCGTTCCACTCCCGCTCTACTCCACTCTACTACCACTCTCGTTCCATTCCCGCTCCACTCCACTCCAGTCTACTACCACTCCCGTCCCATTCCCATTCCACTCCACTCCAGTCTATTACCACTCCCGTTCCACTCCCACTCCATTCCACTCCAGTTTACTACAAATCCCGTTCCTCTCCTACTCCACTCCATTCCAATCTACTACCACTTCCGTTCCATTCCCACTCCACTCCAGTTTACTACCACTCCCGTTTAATTCCCACTCCACTCCACTCAACTCTACTACCATTCCCGTTCCATTCCCACTCCACTCCAGTCTACTACCTCTCCCATTCCATTCCCGCTCCACTCCAGTCTTCTACCAATCCCGCTCCATTCCCACTCCACTCCACTCCAGCCTATTACCACTCCCGTTCCATTCCCGCTCCGATCCACTTCAGTCTACTACCACTCCCATTCCATTCCTGCTCCACTCCACTCTACTGCCATTCCCGCACCAATCCAGTCTACTACCACCCCGTTCCATTCCCACTCCACTGCACTACAGTCTACTACCACTCCCGTTCAACTCCCACTCCACTCCACTCCACTCCAGTCTGCTACCACGCACGTTCCATTCCCTCTCCACTCCACTCCAGACTACTACCACTCCCGTTCCATTCCCGCTCCACTCCACTCCAGTCTACTACCACTTCCATTCCATTCCTGCTCCACTCCAGTCTACTACCAATCCAGTTCCATTCCTGCTCCACTCCAGACTACTACCACTCCCGTTCATTTCCGCTCCATTCCACTCCAGTCTTCTACCACTCCCATTCCATTCCCGCTCCACTCCAGACTACTACCACTCCCGTTCCATTCCCGCTCCACTTCACTCCTGTCTTCTACCACTCCTGTTCCATTCCCGCTCTACTCCACTCCAGACTACTACCACTCCCGTTCCATTCCCGCTCCACTCCACTCCAGACTACGACCACTCCCGTTCCATTCCCGCTCCTCTCCATTCCTGTCTACTACCAATCCCGTTCCATTCCCGCTCCACTCAACCCCAGTCTACTACCACTCCCGTTCCATTCCCGCTCCACTCCAGACTACTACCACTCCCATTCCATTCCCGCTCCTCTCCAGTCTACTACCATTCCCGTTCCATCCCCGCTCCACTCCCACTCCACTCCACTCCACTCCACTCCACTCCAGTCTACTACAACTCCCGTTCCATTCCCGCTCCACTCCACTTTAGTCTACTACCACTCCCATTCCAGTCCCGTTCCACTCCAGTCTACTACTGTTCTCATTCCATTCCCGCTCCACTCCAGTCTACTGCTATTCCCGTTCCATTCCCGCTCAACTTCACTCCAGTCTACTACCACTCCCATTCCATTCCCGTTTCACTCCAGTCTACTACCCCTCCCGTTCAAATTACCGCTCCGCTTCACTCTACTACCATTCCCATTCGAATCTCACTAAACTCCCGCTTCACTTGCACTCCCATTCCACTCTATTCCCGCTCAACTCCCTCTCGTGTCCAACGCGCTCCACTCAGTTACCACTCCCGCTCCACTTCATATTAATTTCTGTTCCAACGAAATTCACTCCCGATCTACTCCAACCCCACTCCAAGTCCAGCTTCAAATCTCGTTCTAATCCCGCTCACCCCGATCCACTCTCATTGTCGCAATACTATTCTTTAGTTGAATAGAAATTCAACACACCTATATAAGAAAGCCTAATATCGATATTGCCAACTGATTACAGTATATCTGTACGGCCCCAGTGTATGCTCTAAATATAGCCTTTCTATCTCCGGATATCTGTTCAGCTCAACGTACCATTCACAAGAGTGAACTGACCACGCTGGTATCGATTAGAAATAGTATATGCATGCACATGCAGTGTAATTTCATTTAGTCTTCTATATCAAATATTTCACACACGGATATAATCTCAAAGGAAAATGGCGGCTGCACAAACACAGGTTTTTAACAGTTTTATTAAACCTTTATTCAACACGTAAAATTTATAATTATATACTACACGGTATGTATTGCGTTTGCTAGATACACATTTATGGATATACACTCAGTGTGCGTGTATATAGATGTATATAGATCTAAATATACTTTAGAGTTCATGATTCATAAATAAACATTCCTTCACTGCCTAACGATACGTTATAGTACTATTAGATATCTGGCACCGGTCGCCGATGGGGGCGGTATGTCAAAAAGATCTATAATAAGCTATTAGCAGTTTCTTGATTTCAGTCAATTCCATTTGTGGATCTGAGAGGAGAGATCTGATGATTTGAAATTAATCATGGACTTTCGCTAAATTCCAGGGCGGTCAAATTATATGTTTCTTTTCATTACTTTCATTAGGTCGTTTTTATAAATGCCCCCCCCCCCCCCCCCCCAAATGGCGTCTGTCAATTTACCAACTTGTTCATTCAGGTAGTTTGCAATTTTGCAATCCTGTTGTCCTCGTGTTTCAAGTTTTTTGTCCAACAACATGCCGCGGTATGAGTCAGTCTTATCATCACGTACACAGATTTGCCACTCAACTTGTTATCAATACTCCAAAATTAATGTTTACACAGCAAAGATATGCAGATGGTGCCGTAATCTGTTTTCGAGCGTCACCTGAAATCGATCACTTCCCAGAATTACGAATATCGCGCACGCGTATTTCAACTTCCTACACTATTAGCAATATGTACAAGGCATAGTGCCACCATTGCAAAAAGGAAGTGCTTCCGTGGGGTAGTCGCATAATGGCGGTTGTAAATAATCCTCAATTCTTCTTCTTTAAAAATGCATTTTCCTATTTTTAATGCTCATTTTTTTATTTGAATGGCATTATTGATGTATTTTGAACATTTTGATAGCATTGTCATGTTTGAATTGTGAATTTAGAAAAAAAATGATGCTTGGAAATTGGGGTATGAATTCATGATTTCGGAAGTCTACTTTCACTTTGTCACCAGTGTACACACTGAGCAGAAAAAAAAATCTCTTATATGACACATGACCCCTACTTTTCTCATCATATTTTGATAGTGCAGAGGTTGACAAACAGTAAAATGTAGGTTTCACTTCTTTCATTTGGGACCCTCTATGAATGACAAGCCTTCAAACTTTTATTATTTACTATAGAATAAAGAACAAAAATCAATGGTGGGGTTACACCTACAAACAGTATACACGTGGTCATTGAATGCAAAGAAAAATATTAAAAATAATGCTTCCGATAGAAGTGAGAAAGTCATTTTATGGTACAGACCTGAAAAAATGTATTTCTCACTAGGTCCATTATTCAGTTTACATAAAACCTCGACAAATGCTAGGTTTGTTTACGAATATCGATTTCATACACGTCTGCTGAAAACTGATGCAATACAGGTCAAGGTCGAAAGTTATAAAATATTTCGCTTGTGCATGTCAGAAATTATCGAGGTTCCGGACGAGATATATAGATTTTTTTTTTAAGAATGAGATTGAAATTAGTACAGGACCACATTTAAATGTAGAATAAAAACAAGCAAACAGTTGAAAAGGTTTGTTATCAGAAGTGGATAAGAAGAGGGGGTTATATAAGGAATAAATGATAAAGTAGCAAATGAAAAAGAAGATATATATATTTTAAATCAGTTACTATGATTTTAAAAAAAAATAAAAAGTATTTTTTTTTAAAAACCTCATGCTGTTAAGTTAATTGATATTATGATGAAATTAACCTATTGAGAAATATTTTTTTCATGTTAAAGGTTATGCAGTTTTCTCTGCTTTCATTTATTTGTGCTTTTGAAGCCATGTGTCATTTTAGTTTGACACATTACATCATTCTATCATGTGCTCGATATCAGGTGCCGTCATTTTATTGGACGTATACTGGGTCACCATGATCTAACGCGAATGGTGAAGTCAATGGGCATGTATATGTAATTGTTTTGGTAGAAAATAATTGTTTGATAGTTATTTTAACGTTGTATACAAGCATTTAGTGTCAAAATCCGTTTTGCATCGAAATATTTTAGCAGCGATTATTAAGTGATCGAAAACCGGTAACACAATCATACTTTTAAAACGTATCTATGTGCTGTGTTAACAATAATTTTAAGTGTCTTCGTTTACAGTGTATAAACATTGTATTATTGCTAAAAATCAGATTAAGCAATTCATCCAGGAAGTATTGTCATTTTTCCTGCAACTCGTAGTTATTTATCATGGTGATCAATAAGACAATGATAGGGTTAGGGTTTTTATTTATATGCTGCAAACGAACGAGACTTGCACAACACCGCCCACCCTTTCGCACTTCCGTGTAATTGAAGTTCATAGGTCAAATTCAAGTTATCTGAAGTCTCTTTTATTGCCATTTGTTTTCATACAGGGTACAGTGACAGCATGCGGTTCCTTCTCAGCAGACCAGGCAGCTGCGGAGCTGAGAAAGGCTATGAAAGGTCTAGGTAGGTACACTTACCTGGTCATTATTGATGATACTATGCAAACTATGGTGTCAGTGCTGTGGAACAGAACGTACGATGTCATTTATAACCTGTCACCTTATACATCCAACATACGTAGTTTATATAGCATGTAACAGGCACGGACCTTGGTTAGAATTTATATGCAAAATGAAGCTGATGTCCATATACATATATACTCAATAAACCTAGTCTGCTATTTTATGTATTGATTGGACATAATTTAATCACTTTAGATCCCGATGGCCAATCACACATAAGTAAGCAAGGGTCTAGATTCATTTTCCATCTACTTCACTAAGAGCATACTAAAATCCAAAGTTTAGTCGGTACTTTCATTCAAGTATAACTATAATGCAAAATAAGATTTTGATTTTTTTCTTCAATTTAACTGTATTTAGCAACATCAACAAATGGTTGGGTTTATTCTATGATATGGCTGAAAATTATTGCCCCTTTATGTAAAACAGTATTTATCAAGTAAAAGCACTTTTTGTTTAGTTTTACAACTGGAAATGTACAAATGATTAGATATAACACTACAGAATGTAAAACTTGTAAAAAATCATAACACGTCACCACTGTACATGCATTCACTCTTTAAAGTTAAGAAGTCAGTAAATTACCTCCCATTACATTGAAATAAGAAAGATGACGGATACCACCAGAATGAAAGTTGGTATACTTTATTTAATCCCTGATTCTGTTTGATACAAAACCAAATTCAATTTCAGACTGCGTCTTCAAATTGTCCAGGCACACATCCGTATTAAATGTTCTCTATGAACTTTCTCGTGTATTTTACTGACTAAACTTTTGGTTTACAGTACATTTATATTTACTTAAAAGTATTCATATGTGATTACGTAAGCTTAATCTTTATCTTTAGTTTTAGTATGCATTTCTGTGTGTTTCATGTTAAGTTTTTTTAGAATTTGCTTTGCTGAGTAACATGTAATATTGATACAAGTCGATCAAGATGATATACGAGTATTATATAATCAGGTACTGATACTTTAAAAACTATTTCTATTTTCATGTGCCTGTACTGTAGTTTCTCCTTGTATTAGGTACTGACGAAGGCGCCATCACAAGGGTAATGAGCAGTCATTCAAATCAACAAAGGCAAGAAATATTCGTGTCCTTTAAAACACAGTTTGGAAAGGTAATTTTTATGTTTTATTACACTTACATCTATACTCATTCAAATGCAACATAAAAACAACATAAACATTTTTTTTATTATCACATCATAGGAAAATGACCGAAACAAGTTATTTACTATTATATAATTTCTTTTTATTTTAACTATAGGTGGTTTGTAATGTTGATACGAATCAGATTTCGAATAAGAAATAAATGAATACGTTAAATAGTATATACCAAGTCCAAAGTCAATGGCATATATAAATAGTATGTTCTGTACAGAGTATTTATACGGATTTACAACATCACTACCACCGTGAGCGAAATATGTCATTTAAGTTATTATACTGAATAACATATAATGCAACTAAAATATGTGTATAAAATGTGTTTATACTGTGTGTATAATATGTGTATATACATGCGTGTAAAATATGTGTATATACGTGTGTGTATAATATGTGTATAAACATGTTTGTATAATATATATACGTGAGTGTAGAATATGTGTTAACGTGTGTGTATAATATGTGTATATACGTGGGTGTATAAAATGTGTAAATACGTGTGTGTATAATTTGTGTATATACGTGTGTATAATCAAGTAAAATCTGGTTTTCAATCAACTAATAACCATTTTTGGTATGTATACATATATTAAATGATTAAAGGGTACATGCATTTTATTAATACGTTTTGGAACTGTAAAATGGTAATTCTTTTCACTGTACTATGATTTACTATTTCTACTATTGAAGTTTCCTCCGCGGGACAAGTTTTGTTAGATACATGATTTCCCTATCATATTTATATAAATAACATCACAGTACACATCTTTCCACCCCCACCCCCACCCACCAAAAAGTATTAATGACATGTTCATCCCTGGTAGTCCTTGTGTCTGGAAATACCATCGTTCGTTTGGATTACACTAAGAATGATAAGTTGGGTAACCATGTCTAATTACACTAAAATAATACATTGGGCAACCATATCTAATTACACTAAGTACGAGGGGTTATCCAGAAGTTCGTGGACAAATTTCATAATATGAACATGACATGTCTGATTTATTTGAAGTTTTACATGTATTATATTTAATCTAACGGCACACTGTATGCAAAGTATGAAGAAAATATATATTCAAATAAAACAGTAACATGTATTTCAAATATGTCATGTACTCCTATCTGCCGCAGGCCAGATTTACGTTACGTCGTTGCGACGTTCATGAATTGTATTACAGCAATCCTTATTACCACGTTAATGTGACATTGACGCAATTTTGACACAGGGCGACCACATATGTTATCATCCATTATTGTTTCTCGTTCCCCACTGTATCGTTTATGTTATCTGTAGACTACAAAATGCACTACAAAAAACTTTCCCGGAGCTTTACTATGCATATTTATCGTCTGAATCAGTGTTTTGCTAATATTGACTTAAACTGTATTACTGCTCGTTGTTTTACCTTTTCATTAGATACACTATTTGCATATGAACGCATCTACATTTTCAACAGAAGTTGATTTAAACTCCTAACACCTGCTTGCAATGCTGGAATGACATTGTCATGCAGATATTGATGCCGTGTCCTCAATAATATATGATTTACCGCGATTGTTACGGGAAAATGATTGTTATTATTCACATATTTGTCTGTCGAATTGTTCAACATTTTGAGCTGCGGCACTTATCATGTATGTATGTTGCTATGGATACCATAACATTATTACTGACATAAGAAATATACTAAAACACCGTACATCGATGACAAATACACAAAACTTAAGTTGTGAAAAAATATAGCTATGCACTTGCATTAATATAGATTTTATTAAATTTGTCCACGAACTTCTGGATAACCCCTCGTATGATACGTTGGACAACCATATCTAATTACACTAAGTATGATACGTTGGGTAACCATATCTAATAACACTAAGTATGATACGTTGGGCAACCATATCTAATTACACTAAGAATGATACACTGGGTAACCATATCTAATAACACTAAGTATGATACGTTGGGCAACCATATCTAATAACATAAAGTATGATACGTTGGGCAACCATATCTAATAACACTAAGAATGATACGTTGGGCAACCATATCTAATAACACTATGAATGATACGTTGGTCAACCATTTCTAATAACACTAAGTATGATACGTTGGGCAACCATATCTTATTACACTAAGTATGATACGTTGGGAAACCATGTCTAATTACACTAAGTATGATACGTTGGGTAACCATTATCTAATTACACTAAGTATGATACGTTGAGGAGCCATATCTATTTACACTAAATATGATACGTTGGGTAACCATTATCTAATTACACTAAGAATGATACGTTGGGTAACCATATCTAACACTTAGTATGATACATTGGGCAACCATATCTTATTACACTAAGTATGATACGTTGGGCAACTATATGTAATTACACTAAGTATGATACGTTGGGTAACCATATCTAATTACACTAAGAATGATACGTTGGGTAACCATTATCTAATTACACTAAGAATGATACGTTGGGCAACCATATCTTATTACACTAAGTATGATACGTTGGGTAACCATATCTAATTACACTAAGTATGATACGTTGGGCAACCATATTTAATTACACTAAGTATGATACGTTGGGTAACCATATCTAATAACACTTAGTATGATACATTGGGCAACCATATCTTATTACACTAAGTATGATACGTTGGGCAACTATATGTAATTACACTAAGTATGATACGTTGGGTAACCATATCTAATAACACTAAGTATGATACATTGGGCAACCATATCTTATTACACTAAGTATGATACGTTGGGCAACTATATGTAATTACACTAAGTATGATACGTTGGGCAACCATATCTAATTACACTAAGAATGGTACGTTGGGTAACCATTATCTAATTACACTAAGTATGATACGTTGGGTAACCATATCTAATAACACTAAGTATGATACATTGGGCAACCATATCTTATTACACTAAGTATGATACGTTGGGCAACTATATGTAATTACACTAAGTATGATACGTTGGGCAACCATATCTTATTACACTAAGTATGATACGTTGGGTAACCATTATCTAATTACACTAAGTATGATACGTTGGGTAACCATATCTAATAACACTAAGTATGATACATTGGGCAACCATATCTTATTACACTAAGTATGATACGTTGGGCAACTATATGTAATTACACTAAGAATGATACGTTGGGTTACCATTATCTAATTACACTAAATATGATACGTTGGGCAACTATATGTAATTACACTAAGAATGATACGTTGGGTAACCATTATCTAATTACACTAAGTATGATACGCTGGGTAACCATATATAATAACACTAAGTATGATACGTTGGGTAACCATATCTAATAACACTAAGTATGATACGTTGGGTAACCATATCTAATAACACTAAGTATGATACGTTGGGTAACCATTATCTTATTACACTAAGTATGATACATTGGGCAACTATATGTAATTACACTAAGAATGATACGTTGGGTAACCATTATCTAATTACACTAAGTATGATACGCTGGGTAACCATATATAATAACACTAAGTATGATACGTTGGGTAACCATATTTAATAACACTTAGTATGATACGTTGGGTAACCATATCTAATAACACTAAGTATGATACGTTGGGTAATCATATCTAATAACACTAAGTACGATACATTGGGCAACCATATCTAATTACACTTAGTATGATATGTTGGGCAACCATATCTAATTACACTAAGTATGATACGTTGGGTAACCATGATCTAATAACACTAAGTATAATACGTTGGGTAACCATCTAATTACACTAAGTATGATATTTTAGGTAACCATATCCAATTACACTTATTATGATACATTGGGTAACCATTATCTTTAAATAAATCTATAATGTATTCCCCTTGATCGTTTCTCCTCTACACTATAATAAATAGTATGTGCATTTTCAGTAGTATGTATTAGAACTGCGTATCTAACATCGACAGATTGTTGTTTATAATTTACAGAACCACGATTTTACCATGATATAAAGACTAGACTTAACACTGTTCATGACAGATTTGTTAAGATATTATTGTAAACATGAACATTAATACAAGTTAAAAATGACAGATTTAACGTTATTATTCATAACAAGGTGTTCAATCTGTCTCAATATACATTTGTATTAATTAAAGTTTAATTTCACTTTATTGGTGATAAATATGTAAAGATTGTACAGCAATGCTATTGATTACTTGTTTAAATTGGGTAATTTGATGATTGTATGCTGATGGGCATATAACCTGTTGTTTGAAAGCTATAAAGATATAAATAAGTCACACTCCGAATTGTGTAATTATAGTTTGACGAATTGGTACGATATGTTACTTTATGTCCAATGGAGTTCAAACAGTAATGTTTTACGCGAAGTGTACTAAAGAAAAATGTAATGCAAATTAAATGAAACATATTATATTTACATGCACGTTTATGTGTAGTTAGTTATACACATGTATGTATTTTGCAGGATTTACGGTCGGAGTTGAAGTCTGAAATAAGTGGGAAATATGAAACTCTGGTCCTTGCTCTTCTGGACACTCCAGTCAACTACGATGCCAATCAGCTTCGTGGGGCAATCAAGGTAATGAAGTAGAATAGGAAATGGGAATATTGAATATATGTGTTTTAATATAGTACTGGAAGTTGGTGTTTAAAATTGAGCTGATCTTTGTGTAATGTTGCTTAGATATAAGAGGCTTGTTAAGCTTTTGTTATAGTCACATCAAAATAGTCAGTGGCTAGTGGCCTTGGATATAACCTTTAACATTCAATACATAACTGCATTTCATAAGAGTAGTAAAGAACAACTGTAGAATATTGACACTTACTATAGATTTTTATCGAAAAATAGGAAACCATCATTCGTTATTTAGGTAATATGTTAAGTGAAGGACAGTTTATATAGTCCAGTTTGGATACACATATAAGACATACATTGTATAATAGTGAAATGACAATGATTTATTATATCTGCTGTTATAAACGTTCTTAGTGCTCATCCCACGGGCAACAAGTATCTTATTCTCACACCGTATATTAATAATACTTGCCGTTTTCAGGGTGCTGGGACAGACGAGGTTGCACTGATAGAAATTTTGTGTTCCAAAACGAATGCACAAATAGCTGCAATAAAAGCAGCTTACAAAACACGTATGTATGTTGTATAAAACGCGTATGTATGTTGTATAAAACGAGTATGTATGTTGTATAAAACGAGTATGTATGTTGTATAAAACACGTATGTATGTTGTATAAAACACGTATGTATGTTGTATAAAATATAAAAGTCGTTCTAATAAATCACACGTTTTCCAATAAAGTGATACATATCTCCTGAGTTTTTGTTCATATTGCATTTATTTACGTGCTCACTAAATTCAGGTCTCGCTACACAGTTGAAATTTGTATTCAGGAACTTCAATTTTCGGGGTAAAAATCCGGACCCCTCTATTTTCACTGATTCTACAAATCCGATCTGGTAAAGACTACATATAAACGAAAACAGATGATGAATGTTTTGTAAACTTATTTTTTTTTTGGCCAATCTATTTTTATTCAGTTCACAAATCCGATTTGGAGAAGGACATTATGAGTGACACCAGCGGACATTTTAAACGCTTACTGGTGTCACAGTTGACAGCCAACAGAGACGAGAGCCCGAATGTAGACCAAGCCTTGGCGGCACAAGACGCAAAGGAACTGTTCGAGGTAATACTTTAAAACGTTTGTAATTTCTACCTGTAACGCCTGAATAGTACGACTAAAATAAAAACAAATCTTCTTATTTTAATTTTGGCTGCGTTTATTTTGCTTTCAAATAATCCCCTTTTCTTAGATAAGATTGGCAATAACGTCGCCCCGTACTTTGTGATTCATTGGGGTGGGGAGAAACTTGCTAACTGCATGCGGAAGGACGTTGGTTCTACTCAGATTATTTCCACCTCTAATAAATCTGGATATGCCATACATATGCTATATGTAGAAAATGGCGATTAACGCCTAATTCCTTTGGAGCACGGAGCTTATTCAATATATTCTAGTATAGAACCCCATTACTACCTGTCATAAGGGGACGTGAGGGTTGTTGCATAGTGCATGATGCCTCATGAAAAGATTCAATAAACCCGAGCTTGCTATTTTCTTTCCATGAACGCGGTCAATGCTTTCTTTATAAACCAGTATCGTTTTATCAGGTATCTTCCTGACGTTGTGACTCAGACGATTCATATAAAACCCGGAACAAGTAAAATGTAAAAAGCCGAGTGTTTATCGCCGAGATCAGCTCGCGTAAAACTTGCCAACATGTTACACACACGACTATGTATTGTCGCCCATTATCTGTCGTTTTTAGTTTTTGCTAATCTCCTTTCCACAGCAGAGCAGAATGTGTGCAATGAATTTTCATTGTTTGCATATTTTATCTTGCTTGATATTATCACTATTGCAAATGTGTGGACAAGGACGTTTTAAACACTAGTTGAAATATCACTTGAATATGTTCTTTACAAAGTTGATATGAATAAGTATGGTTTAGACCGATAAATAAAACAGACATGTGAACGATTGTCTGGGATTGTAAAGTTCGTCCAAAATGACTACTATATTGTAATTTGCACTGTGTATTGTATATCTCTTGAAATAAACATGGCTGGGCTGTCGAGTCACATATGTTTCTCATATGATTTTCATATGAAAATATAAACATATGATGTTCATGTGACATTCATATGATAATGAGTTTCTTATTGCTTCACAACTTTATCATATATTAGGGTTCATATGATTATCATACGCTAGCTTTTACATGTTTACTATATGTTAGGCTACATATGATTCTCTGGGACAGACCTGATTCGTGAGATATCAGGTTCTCACACAGACCTGTTTTGTGAGATATCAGGTTCTCGGACAAACCTGATTCGTGAGATATCAGGTTCTCGGACAGACCTGATTCGTGAGATATCAGGTTCTTGGACAAACCTAATTCGTGAGATATCAGGTTCTGGGATAGACTTGATTCGTGAGATATCAGGTTCTCGGACAGACCTGATTCGTGAGATATCAGGTTCTCGGACAGACCTGATTCGTGAGATATCAGGTTCTCGGACAAACCTGATTCGTGAGATATCAGGTTCTCGACCAGACTTGATTTGTGAGATATCAGGTTCTGGGACAGACCTGATTCGTGAGATATCAGGATCTTGGATAGACTAGGTTTTTTGTTATGATAAGAGTAGAGGTAGCGTGTTTGGTCACTGAAAATTATTTCCCCTTTCTGATCCACTGCATCTTATTCGCTCTTTCTTATCCCTGAAGTAGGTATACGCATACACAGTTTTTTTTTCTTAAATAGAGACTTTAGTAAACCACTTTGTTCACACTTAATACTTCCTCCCGTTCAATGTTAAGCAAAATAGTTAATGAAATTCAATACGCGAATACACTCCTAGTGAATTACACACGCTATAAACGTTATGTAGTTATAAATGTTATGTGTCAGTAATCACGGGTTTTTACCACCGGAATAGATAAATGACAAAAGTTTATGTTTATACAGTTGAGCTTGTGGCTATTTCAACTATTGTTGACTTCGCCAGGGACGTAGCTTCCTATAGGCACTGTAGGCACGTGCTTTCATTTTTTTTCTGAGATATCGAAAAAATAAAAAAAATAAAAATTTAATCAAAGACGGACCCCTAAGTGGATAGGGGAAGGGGAAAACTATTAATTCGCACCAAAAATCATTGAATACGATCCAGCTAGTTGACATAATTTAACAATTTATTTGATTATAAAACAGTGAATTAATATTTAGGATAATCGGGTCCCTCAAAACATAAGAAAAATACGTCAAAACGCACATACGACAGTTTAGCTGAAACCCCCCCCCCCCCCCCCCGAGAGACCTAAACCCCCACCCCTACCCCTCTACAACTGTGCCTACACATCGTTTTCAGCCAAGTAACGTCCCTGTTAGCAAAGCCGCCGAATGTCTTGATGGTTTACTCGTCAATATTTCTAGTTCTGCTACATTGTTCTTAGTGAGACATAGAAACTATGAGCATGTCATTGGCGTCGAACGGAACTAGCATGCACAACTGGATTTGACAAATTACGTATGCTTTAGGTACATGAATTAAACAGGAGATATTGTCCGATTAGTACAAACTGCTGCTAATGGCGATTTCAAGCACGATATCCTAACATTAAAATAATGTACTAGTGTGTTGTATACCGAAACTACGATAATGAATGGGGTTTAACGCCAGTTTCTCTGCTGGAGGAAGACCTCAGACTGAGTAGAACCACCGTCCTTCCGCAAGTAACTGGAAACATTCTCACATCAAGCTTTTGTAGCGAGCGGGACTCGAACCTTGACGGTGAGAGATAAGTGATCTTGAGACGGCGCCTTGGACCCCTCGGCCACAGACAACCCCTATGGTAATGAAGTCGACAGGCTATTTGTTTGAACAGTCTTAATCAACATTCATTATACATTTTCACATTCCGGTTTGTATTCGAATGGTCTTTTATGTTCTGTATGTCTTGAGTAATGTACCGCGCAACTAACATTTATATGGAATTTCAGAATATACATGAGATCCATTTGGTTTATTAACAGGCAGGTGCAAACAAAATTGGAACCGACGAGTCGACGTTCAACAGAATATTGTCATTACGTAGTTATCCGCAGCTTGTAGCAACGTTTGATGCATACCGCGCTAATCATGGCAAGAAGATAGAGAAAGTGATTCAAGCGGAGACCAGCGGATACCTGGAGGATGGCTACCTCGCCATTGGTAGGTTATATACAGTCAAACACGTGTTAGTCGTCACATCTATTAAGCAACCACTTGTCTTAAACATACACTTTTTCTTTTTTCTATTTTTTTAGATTTTAAGTTACATTTGACCTGTATAAAACAGCCACCTGCGTTAAAGGGCCAGTTTTACTCCTTCCTTTGAGCGACTGCTTAAGGCGGGTTTAACTGTACCTATAATACTTAAATAAAATACTAACATGTAATATTTCGTAGTTTCAGTCACATATTTTGAGTAACCGCATAAAAGAAAGTTTTCAGAACATGTCTCCATTTAAGTTCACATTAAGATTACACTTGTTTTTCATGCATATACATATATAAACTATAGAAAATTTTGTTTGATAAAATGTACATACATTTACCGCTGGTTAATATATATTTACTATGTCAATTATACCGAACCCAAGGACACAAAATATGAGTATAATTACAGACAGTGATGTTTAGTATATTTGTGCCAAGATTCATAAAAAATATAAGATAGTAGCATGGAACAAAAGCAGGAAACTCTGAACATATATAAATAGGAAGAACATAGCATGTAGCTGGCAAAGGTAGCCTTGTCCATGCTTAGACATCACTTTTGATTTGATTTATTTGTGATAGTATATATGTCATAAATACAAAGATACACCAACCACATTAACATACAATAATACAGAAGCAATAACATGTATTTTAATACTATATTAAACTAGTTAACTATCTCATATAACAAATATCAGCTGTCACAGACTATTATGTTATTTTGTTACACAATAATAATTTTGAGACATATATATTTCATAAGATAACACATAAAGTTTTACAACTTATTTCCAATGGGATCCTTTTTAAAAATTATGTCATGGATAAAAAATATTGACATTTATTACAAAACTTATGAAATTATACTTTGTTATTTATCAAGTATATTTAAAATATGTATCACAGCTATAAATCCACATTAATAACAATAAAAAAGATTTTCAAAAAATAAATAAATTAATAAAAAATAAATTCACGTTCCTCTACATTTTCCATTTGCACGAATAGATATTTATTCACTTCTTTTTTAAATTCATGCTTTTTTCTAATTTCCTTAATAGTATGGGGTAATTGATTCCAATCCAAAATGCCATTATAAAAGAAAGTTGATGTTGTAAAACTATTAACACATGGCACAATAAAACTTAAAGGACTTCCTCTAGTTGCATGATGATGTGAATTAGACACCTTTGTAAAATTTTCTTGAAGCTAAGATGGACAGGAATTGTTCAATATCTTATGAACTTGATTCAATCTTAATTGTCTATTTCTATTTTCAATGTTAAGTATTCCAAGATCTTTAAAATTTGACGCAGACATAGTAGCTCTACAGTGGATCTAATACATACATAAATAAACATCAGTTGAGATCTTTACATCTAACGTATACTATGTAAGCTATACATGGTTACGATCTCGGTGTAACGTTAATGAAAATCTTAATTTGCATTGCAGTTAAGATCGCCCGCAATATCCCGGCTTACTTTGCCGAGAGGCTGCACAAGAGCATGAAAGGAGCGGGAACCAAAGATGAAGCACTCATCCGTACAATCGTGTCCAGATGCGAGGTAGGCAGCCTTTCTTGAAATATACAGTGTTTTAGAATTGTGTATTAAAACATTGCCGCTTACCCAGGTATTAAACGCAGTTCGTTCGTTCAATAATCAACTATAGGAAATATAAATGATTAAGGTTAGAACTCCTTAATGGGCCCCTTTCCACATGTGAAATTTTCATATTTCTGTTTCAAACTTATTTATTTTACATCGAATATGAGACAAGTTCTTAAAAAAACACGATCAAAATACTCCTTAGTAGAACCAGTACTAAGCATATGCGGATAAAGTGTCTTGCTCAAGGACAATACACATTACCATGGCGGAGGATCGAACCCATGACTCCCCGATGCTCTACCACTGGACCATGCGCTAGTTTATATATACACAAATAATCGTTTGGTTTGCATTGATTACTTTATTCTTCATTGCAAACTCTTACATTCTAACCGTATAGTATTTAATATCAGAAACTACTTTTTTGTTTTTCAGGTTGACATGGTCCAAATTAAGAGTGAATTTCAGAAAAACTACGGCAAGACCCTGGGAAGTTTCATTAAAGGAGATGCAAGCGGCGATTACAAGAAACTGTTGATGGCCTTGTGTAATGAATCATAGACATTAATCACAATTCTTTCATTCTGGATATCTATATGTTTTTTGTAATGAACACGTGTAACTTAACTTTTCTTAATTCCTCTCATCACACTAGTGGAGTAGTAGATCTTATCAGTTCCATTCTGTCATATTTCAGGCATTTAGTTTGTATGTAATAACAATGTTTTACTGTCAAGTTAGTGGTATTCCAGTGATTAAACCTTAATTGATTATCACGAAGAAACACATTACATACGGAAGTCGTATGGTTCCCACATGGTATGGTAAAGCGTATTGCAAAGCCAGGTACTAGAACAAGTGACATTTTAACGATAACTGTAATATGTCAGTTGACTATTTCGTCACTAAGATATTGGTGTTTATAAATTTCAAGGGCACGTGTGCTCATGGAATGACCATATTCTAAAGCCGGGCACCAAAACATGCGAAATTTATAAATACGTTGCATCGTAAGTAAGATAATACATTTTTAGAACGCTTTTGTAACAACATATTGTGTCGTATTGTAATAAACCTGAACATTTCTACACATGTAATAACATATAGTATTTGTGTATTATTG
Organism: Panopea generosa; assembly: GCA_029582155.1. Lineage (NCBI taxonomy): Eukaryota > Metazoa > Mollusca > Bivalvia > Adapedonta > Hiatellidae > Panopea > Panopea generosa. The sequence goes on from CM055901.1 coordinate 63,124,087, forward strand.
TATAAATCATTATGTGCTATACATTTGTATTTAACGTTAATCGATCAATACATTGTAAAACAGTATTTTGTAAAACACACTGTGTATAATTCTTTTCATGATAATGTAGTACAATCTTGCAGTTGCCTAATACATACTGGCCTATGAGCTAACATTATGTAATGTATAATCTGTACATGAAGGTTTACCATATAACATTCTGAAATATCTGTTCAATAAAAGATATAACGAAGCCACGTGGTATCATTATTTTGTTGAATCAGTGAAATAAACCCCAACATCAAACAACAGTTCAATTAAATAATTTTGACACAATAGCCAAAATGACCTTGCAATTGGACTGCTGTTTGACCAGTTTTCATTAACAGACATTTTAGTATTCTATAAGTCGATCCACCATGTTTCGTAAATCAATCACTAATAAAACTCATTATTATTAATCATTTAGGTTAATTTTGAAGGGAAGGTTGCAGGATTAAGGGAGTTTGGTGGAGACAACATCATATATGAGGGGTTGTGTTACAAGGAAACCTTGGAAATGTTGGTGACAAAGACAATATAATAAGCGTTATTGTAGTAACATGCCTTATTTTAAAATGATAGCCCATTCATCCACCAATATTACACGAAACCGGATGGATCAGCCGTTCAATAATAATAGATAAATAATCTGACCGTTTTACAAGGCCGACTGATAACACCGTTTGCGAGGTAGACTTACCTCTTCAAATTTGTAAAGAAAAAAAAACTGGAGGAGTAAAACAATGTAAAGGAGTGTTTCTATATTTGGTCACACCATAATCACGACTATCTCGACTATACCGCAATATGTCGTATGGTTTTACAAATTAAATATCGATACATATGTAATAATTGACTCGAAATACAAACCTGTGGTCGATACTGGAGCTGTTACTAGTTTAAACACAATTTAATTCATATATTTGGAAATGGGGTTGGGCCACAAGTTCTTCTAACTTAGGTTCACCCTCGCCCCCCCCCCCCTTTAAAGTAACAAATTTACAGTGTACAACAGAACAAAGAACATGTTTATGCTAATATTAAACATACAGTAGGTGATTGAGTGAGAGAAAGAAAGAGTGATGTGGTGAAAGAGAAAGAGAGAGACATGGAGCTGTTACTGACTGCTCCCCTCAGTTAGTATGAAGATTTGTCAGAACATGATTATTTATCTTATATTATGCCGGACCCGATTAACTCAGTCGGTTACGCGTCTGACTATCAATCCAATGGTCGTGAGTTCGAATGACGATTGATATGCGACACTGTGTCTCATTATCATTTGTCTCTCACCGCTGATTCAAGTGGGGGAAGTTATCAGTTACTTGCGGAGATAGGGTGTACTCGAGTATTGGTTAACCTTTCAGGATCCTATGAAATAATGGTTAGGTTAACTGATCGTTTGTTAGCCTTCGATGACATAATAATGACGCTAAATATTCAATCAATCAATCAATCAATCAATCATCTTATATACAAAGTGCTAATATAAGTTTTTACCTATATATAAACTACATACATGCATTAATGTTATACATGTATAAAAACACTACATTTTAACGAGACCTGATCGATAAATTAAATCCAATCTTATTAAAATTCAAATATATATTTATTGCCGTATATATTTAAACATAGAAACACAAGCTATGAAAAGCTTTTTATTGATATATATATATAGAAACATAGGTCATGTCATGTAAATGGGTAACTATTCATCAAGCAAATATTATATATGTGTATATTATAATGATTTTTGTTCAATAACATTACCTTGATTGTACATGCATTTCTATAGCAGACATACATGATATATACACACGAAAGCACACACACACATTTACTTATTTCCACTGGGGTCAATCAATAAACAAAAAATGGCAATGTACTAGTAATTAAATGAATTAACAGATTAATCTCATTATTAAATATAAAAATTATATTAATACAGCATTTATTATTGTTTTGTAGGCTTTTAATAATTTACGATTGAATAAACATGTACATTTCTATAGTAATTGTAACTGATACAAGGAGATAACATAATAATATTGCGTCAGTAAATGACCATAGTCATCATTTCGTTTGATTATCAAATGTATAACGATCGTGGAAAAAATACATAAAACCTTATTTTATGAGACACTGTGGCAGCATGTTTAAAACTTTATAATCATCATACTGTGTATGGTTTAATGTGGAATTGCCTCAACCCAACAATTCCTTTTTACGAGGAAATAAAATGTGTTTCTTTTTCTTCTACCATGAAAGGGAGCATTGGAGCGCGTTTTCTGTATATCAAAATCAACTGTGGACAGAAGAACTTGTACTTTCCAGTAAAATTAGAAATTGTTTTTGAGATCGCCATTGGATAATAATGGCCTAATATGTTTAGTTTTAATATTGTTAAATGATAAAATAAGCTGAAAGAATAGCTGAATAAAATCTTCACAGGAGGCTCGCAGACATTATTTGTTTTTATTTGTTATGGCAGTTTTTTTGTGAATTGTTTTTGTGTAGACATAATAGGTACGAGTAATATCAGAAAAATAAGAAAATAGACTATATACAACGTCACGAAGACGGCACATCGGTGTTTTCAGACAGAGCAGACTCCATTAGCGGCAGCGAAAATGAAAGCACGGGATTCCCGGAACGACAACAAAGAAACCCGTCTCGGTTTGTGGTAGCAGATCCGGTTCCGGTCAAAACAAAGTGAAAGAAGATGAAACAAAGAAGAGTGCAGAAAATAACGACGACAAGAAATGTTAAAATGCGGAAAAAACTACAGGAATTAGAAGCGGAAGAGAGACGTTTGGAGAAAATAAAAGAAAAGGGCAGATTTGCAGAAACAGATACAGAAGAAAAGACGCAAAGTGAAAAAAATGAGGGGTATATAACATTTTTTTTTTACTTTCAGTATGAGGAAAATGCTCTGAGATTAAAAATACATACAAGTTTGTGACTTTTTAGAATTTGGATTTAATGGTAATGAGAATAATCTTCAACAATTTAAAGAAATATGGAAATAAAAAAATCATAAAGGAACTGAGGATTATCGAGAAGAGATTAATATATATTTAGGAAAATAAAATAGAGAAGAAGCAATCATAGGTCCCTCCAAAACAAATCCATTTGCTAATAATTTAATAGTGTCACCATTAAACACAGTACCAAAGAGAGAAGGTACATAAAGAAGGAATATCCTAGATTTAAGTCACCCAAAGTCAAATGCTATCAATGATTATGTATATAAAAATGAATATTTAGGTGAGTCAGTGGAATTAGTATGCCCTAAAGTAGATGCATTTGCAAAATAATTTACAAGTAAAGGTCAAGGCTGCTTATTATATAAAATATCTTAAGAGAGCATATCGACAAATAAACGCTTTCCTTCAAATTATAATTAAATGTTTTCATTCAAAAATCTTCCTCAGGGAAGTAACCATATTACACAAGTTCAATTTAATTCACTCAATATTGTGTGACACGGTCTTGTCTATGGGACTTAGAAGCGCCGCCTCCATTTGTCAGAGAGTAACAAAACCAGTTGCATTTATAATGTTACAAGTGGGGATTGCAGTTTTAAACTATTTAGATGATTTTGCAGGAGCTGAAAAAAAAAAGAAAATGCCACATTTGCGTACAACTGTTTAAAAGTAGTTTTAAAAAAATGTGACTTAGTAGAAGAGAAGCTAATGAAAAGGCAAGTCCATCTTCAGAATGTATGATATTCCTTGGGGTATTGTTTAATAGCATATCTTTGACCGTGGAAGTTACACCAGAAAGATTAGCAGAAATTATCAGTTGGCTATTAAAAGACACGGCTTCGGTAAAGCAAATTCAGTCGCTGTTAGGAAAATTAAATTTTGTAGCGGCATGTGTAAAACCAAGTAATGTTTATGTTTATAGACTACTTAATTGGTTACGGTATTTAAATGGGTTGAACAAAAGAGAGCATATTATCCCAGAGTTTGTAAAGAAAGATATGCTATGGTGGCATTCATTTTTACCGCTGTACAAGGGAATTTCCATGATGCTATATGAAGAATGTCCCTCTCCAGATAGATTTATTCTTCTGATGCTTGTTAAGAAGGATGTGGTGAGTTTTGGGAGTGGGCATTCCACATTTACATTAACAATAAAAGACAAAAATCTTCATATAAGTGCTTTAGAAATGCTAGCTATTATAGTTTGTTTAAAATTGTGGGGAAAACGTCAGAGGAAAACGAATACTAGTATATTGAGATAGTTAAGCAGTTTGTGTGGTTTTAAACACAGCTAGAGCGTAATGTAATCTTTTACAAAAATGTTTAAGGGAAATATGCTTTTGAGCAGCAAATTTAGAATTTGGAATAAAAGCCATAAATATTGAAGGCAGATAGAATTGTAGATCTGCTGTCGAGATAACATTCAAACAATTATCCTAAACTTCAATTCAGAAAATATTCTCAAGAATGGTTGGTGAATACGACTCCTGGCCTTGTGTTACCCTTCGAATATCGGCCATGTTCATAGCTATAGAACTGCATAGTCCTGGTGCAAGCACCAGGCCCTCCTTTCTATTTTAAAAAGGCTAGTTTGATTCTGCAAAAAGAATGAAGTTTTGTCTTATATCGTGAACGTACGCAAATAGCTCTGAAAAAAATAAAGTTGTCTAAAACCTCTATCTTGCGTTAAAAATGGTGCTTGTCTGGATACTGTATGTGGATCGCGGAATATCTGGTTTATGACATTTTGTATCACGAATGCTTATTACTTTCACACGAGACAATCTACTCAAGATAGAAATATAAAACCCATTTTTGTTTTAAACTGTGTCATTTTACTCGTTGATATGATGCTTCAAACATGACACCTTTCAAATCAAGTTCTGCGATTCAGCGTCTTTTATGACATTAAAGTTCATACTTTGATAATGTTTTATTGTGATTTATTGAATACTCAAAAATAAACGTATCACGTACACATATATGTATACTCGTGCGATAGTTAACAGCAGTAATTAGTTAAATTAATGCAAATTAATTTGTATTTACAAACTGACATTTATTGTTTGGAACTTACAACTATCAAAGTTCATTTGACTCAATGCTATACGCATATTAAACTCAATAAACTTCGCGATGGCTTCGTATCATGGCAACTTTTTATTGCGCCGCATTCACCTTGAAAGTCTCACTTTCAACAATGTTTCAGTCTTATCGCGACAATGTCTGTTTGAGACAGTGTTGTAAACGTCCGATCTCAACAAGAAAAATTGTGATTTCAAGTGCGAGTTTTTAATTAGGAAGATAGTGATTCCTTGTTAGGGCAATAAGATAATGTCCAACATTGGAATTGGCTTTAAGTAAATTATCAGTTTTCCCTTTTGACGATAGTTGTAGTTGTGATTTCCAGTCTTGTATAAATGAGTCCGTCAGTGTTTGTTCTACTATTTTGTCTACATGTCTTGTCGTTGAATGTTGCTGATCCATATATTGGAATTTCCAGTCAAGTCTAACATATTGTTAATTTGTTTAATTCATCTATATCGGGTATACGTCTGAGTGTAGCATGATTAAACATATCATCAATATCAGTTTTACGTTTGAGTGTAGCATTATTAAACATATTATATATATCGGTTATACGTCCGAGTGTAGCATGATTAAACATATCATCTGTATCGGTTATACGTCTGAGTGTAGCATGATTAAACATATCATCTGTATCGGTTATACGTCTGAGTGTAGCATTATTAAACATATCATCTATATCGGGTATACGTCTGAGTGTAGCATTATTAAACATATCATCTATATCGGGTATACGTCTGAGTGTAGCATGATTAAACATATCATCTATATCAGGAATACGTCTGAGTGTCGGGTATACGTCCGAATGTAGCATGATTAAACATATCATCTATATCGGTTTTACGTCTGAGTGTAGCATGATAATACATATCTTCTGTATCGGGTGTACGTCTGGGTGTAGCATGATTAAACATATCATCTATATCGGGTATACGTCTGAGTGTAGTATGATTAAACATATCATCTATATCGGGTATACGTCTGAGTGTAGCATGATTAAACATATCTTCTATATCGGGTATACGTCTGAGTGTAGCATGATTAAACATATCATCTATATCGGGTATACGTCTGGGTGTAGCATGATTAGACATATCTTCTGTATCTGGTATACGTCTGAGTGTAGCATGGTTAAACATATCATCTATATCGGGTATACGTCCGAGTGTAGCATGATTAAACATATCATATATATCGGTTATACGTCTGAGTGTAGCATGATAATACATACCTTCTATATCGGGTATACGTCTGGGTGTAGCATGATTATATCGAGTATACGTCTGAGTGTTGCATGGTTAAACATATCTTCTGTATCGGGTATACGTCTGAGTGTAGCATGATTAAACATATCTATATCGGGTATACGTCTGAGTGTAGCATGATTATACATATCTTCTATATCGGGTATACGTCTGAGTGTAGCATGATTAAACATATCTTCTATATCGGGTATACGTCTGAGTGTAGCATGATTAAACATATCATCTATATCGGGTATACGTCTGAGTGTAGCATGATTAAACATATCTTCTATATCGGGTATACGTCTGAGTGTAGCATGATTAAACATATCATCTATATCGGGTATACGTCTGAGTGTAGCATGATTAAACATATCATCTATATCGGGTATACGTCTGAGTGTGGTATACGTCTGAGTGTAGCATGATTAAACATATCATCTATATCGGGTATACGTCTGAGTGTAGCATGATTAAACATATCATCTATATCGGGTATACGTCTGAGTGTAGCATGATTAAACATATCATCTATATCGGTTATACGTCTGAGTGTAGCATGATTATACATATCTTCTATATCGGGTATACGTCTGAGTGTAGCATGATTAAACATATCATCTATATCGGGTATACGTCTGAGTGTAGCATGATTATACATATCTTCTGTATCGGGTATACGTCTGAGTGTAGCATGATTAAACATATCTTCTATATCGGGTATACGTCTGAGTGTAGCATGATTAAACATATCATCTATATCGGGTATACGTCTGAGTGTAGCATGATTAAACATATCTTCTATATCGGGTATACGTCTGGGTGTAGCATGATTAAACATATCTTCTGTATCGGGTATACGTCTGAGTGTAGCATGATTATATCGAGTATACGTCTGAGTGTTGCATGGTTAAACATATCATATATATCGGGTATACGTCTGAGTGTAGCATGATTAAACATATCTTCTATATCGGGTATACGTCTGAGTGTAGCATGATTAAACATATCTTCTATATCGGGTATTCGTCTGAGTGTAGCATGATTAAACATATCATCTATATCGGGTATACCTCTGAGTGTAACATGATTAAACATATCTATATCGAGTATACGTCTGAGTGTAGCATGATTAAACATATCTATATCGTGTATACGTCCGAGTGTAGCATGATCAAACATATCTATATCGGGTATACGTCTGAGTGTAGCATGATCAAACATATCATCTATATCAGGAATACGTCTGAGTGTCGGGTATACGTCCGAGTGTAGCATGATTAAACATATCATCTATATCGGATATACGTCTGAGTGTAGCATGATTAAACATATCATCTATATCGGGTATACGTCTGAGTGTAGCATGATTAAACATATCTATATCGGGTATACGTCTGAGTGTAGCATGATTAAACATATCATCTATATCAGAAATACGTCCGAGTGTCGGGTATACGTCCGAGTGTAGCATGATTAAACATATCATCTATATCGGGTATACGTCTGAGTGTAGCATGATTACCGGTAAACATATCACCTATATCGGGTATACGTGTAGGTGTAGCATGATTAAACATATCTTCAAGAATTTGATCATTATATTCTGTTGTATACTTAATACAAAAGCTCTTTTTGCTTGTGTAAAAAAATGCATTTCTTGCATTGAGGAAACTTCTCAATTTAGAAACACTTTTATTTTTCTACGATTTCTATTACTTTTTCTCCAATAGTAAAGTTTTGATTTCTTGCTCAAAAGATAACAACTTTCGTTTCACTTACATTTATGTATAATTTTTATTTTTGACAGTTTATATGAAATCATTTAGGCATTTCTGAAAGAATTCAGGAGTTTCGCTAAAAATATTAAATTCTTAATAAATACGAATAATGTTCAATCTGTCACCTAAAGTTAATTTTAGGTCATACATTGTGACAGTATACGAGTATTTTAGTTGATTTTACTTTGAAGTGTATGGTGTAAAATGTACAAACATTAAAGTTATTATAGCTTTCTTCTGAATCCTGTTCATTTGTGATTAGATATGTATGTAATCTTTTACAAAAATGTTTAAGGGAAATATGCTTTTGAGCAGCAAATTTAGAATTTGGAATAAAAGCCATAAATATTGAAGGCAGATAGAATTGTAGATCTGCTGTCGAGATAACATTCAAACAATTATCCTAAACTTCAATTCAGAAAATATTCTCAAGAATGGTTGGTGAATACGACTCCTGGCCTTGTGTTACCCTTCGAATATCGGCCATGTTCATAGCTATAGAACTGCATAGTCCTGGTGCAAGCACCAGGCCCTCCTTTCTATTTTAAAAAGGCTAGTTTGATTCTGCAAAAAGAATGAAGTTTTGTCTTATATCGTGAACGTACGCAAATAGCTCTGAAAAAAAAAAAGTTGTCTAAAACCTCTATCTTGCGTTAAAAATGGTGCTTGTCTAGATACTGTATGTGGATCGCGGAATATCTGGTTTATGACATTTTGTATCACGAATGCTTATTACTTTCACACGAGACAATCTACTCAAGATAGAAATATAAAACCCATTTTTGTTTTAAACTGTGTCATTTTACTCGTTGATATGATGCTTCAAACATGACACCTTTCAAATCAAGTTCTGCGATTCAGCGTCTTTTATGACATTAAAGTTCATACTTCGATAATGTTTTATTGTGATTTATTGAATACTCAAAAATAAACATATCACGTACACATATATGTACACTCGTGCGATAGTTAACAGCAGTAATTAGTTAAATTAATGCAAATTAATTTGTATTTACAAACTGACATTTATTGTTTGGAACTTACAACTATCAAAGTTCATTTGACTCAATGCTATACGCATATTAAACTCAATAAACTTCGCGATGGCTTCGTATCATGGCAACTTTTTATTGCGCCGCATTCACCTTGAAAGTCTCACTTTCAACAATGTTTCAGTCTTATCGCGACAATGTCTGTTTGAGACAGTGTTGTAAACGTCCGATCTCAACAAGAAAAATTGTGATTTCAAGTGCGAGTTTTTATTTAGGAAGATAGTAATTCCTTGTTAGGGCAATAAGATAATGTCCAACATTGGAATTGGCTTTAAGTAAATTATCAGTTTTCCCTTTTGACGATAGTTGTAGTTGTGATTTCCAGTCTTGTATAAATGAGTCCGTTAGTGTTTGTTCTACTATTTTGTCTACATGTCTTGTCGTTGAATGTTGCTGATCCATATATTGGAATTTCCAGTCAAGTCTAACATATTGTTAATTTGTTTAATTCATCTATATCGGGTATACGTCTGAGTGTAGCATGATTAAACATATCATCAATATCAGTTTTACGTCTGAGTGTAGCATTATTAAACATATTATATATATCGGCTATACGTCCGAGTGTAGCATGATTAAACACATCATCTGTATCGGTTATACGTCTGAGTGTAGCATGATTAAACATATCATCTGTATCGGTTATACGTCTGAGTGTAGCATTATTAAACATATCATCAATATCGGGTATACGTCTGAGTGTAGCATTATTAAACATATCATCTATATCGGGTATACGTCTGAGTGTAGCATGATTAAACATATCATCTATATCAGGAATACGTCTGAGTGTCGGGTATACGTCCGAATGTAGCATGATTAAACATATCATATATATCGGTTTTACGTCTGAGTGTAGCATGATAATACATATCTTCTGTATCGGGTGTACGTCTGGGTGTAGCATGATTAAACATATCATCTACATCGGGTATACGTCTGAGTGTAGTATGATTAAACATATCATCTATATCGGGTATACGTCTGAGTGTAGCATGATTAAACATATCTTCTATATCGGGTATACGTCTGAGTGTAGCATGATTAAACATATCATCTTTATCGGGTATACGTCTGGGTGTAGCATGATTAGACATATCTTCTGTATCTGGTATACGTCTGAGTGTAGCATGGTTAAACATATCATCTATATCGGGTATACGTCCGAGTGTAGCATGATTAAACATATCATATATATCGGTTATACATCTGAGTGTAGCATGATAATACATACCTTCTATATCGGGTATACGTCTGAGTGTAGCATGATTATATCGAGTATACGTCTGAGTGTTGCATGGTTAAACATATCTTCTGTATCGGGTATACGTCTGAGTGTAGCATGATTAAACATATCTATATCGGGTATACGTCTGAGTGTAGCATGATTATACATATCTTCTATATCGGGTATACGTCTGAGTGTAGCATGATTAAACATATCTTCTATATCGGGTATACGTCTGAGTGTAGCATGATTAAACATATCATCTATATCGGGTATACGTCTGAGTGTAGCATGATTAAACATATCTTCTATATCGGGTATACGTCTGAGTGGAGCATGATTAAACATATCATCTATATCGGGTATACGTCTGAGTGTAGCATGATTAAACATATCATCTATATCGGGTATACGTCTGAGTGTAGCATGATTAAACATATCATCTATATCGGTTATACGTCTGAGTGTAGCATGATTATACATATCTTCTATATCGGGTATACGTCTGAGTGTAGCATGATTATACATATCTTCTATATCGGGTATACGTCTGAGTGTAGCATGATTAAACATATCTTCTATATCGGGTATACGTCTGAGTGTAGCATGATTAAACATATCATCTATATCGGGTATACGTCTGAGTGTAGCATGATTAAACATATCTTCTATATCGGGTATACGTCTGGGTGTAGCATGATTAAACATATCTTCTGTATCGGGTATACGTCTGAGTGTAGCATGATTATATCGAGTATACGTCTGAGTGTTGCATGGTTAAACATATCATCTATATCGGGTATACGTCTGAGTGTAGCATGATTAAACATATCTTCTATATCGGGTATACGTCTGAGTGTAGCATGATTAAACATATCTTCTATATCGGGTATTCGTCTGAGTGTAGCATGATTAAACATATCATCTATATCGGGTATACGTCTGAGTGTAACATGATTTAACATATCTATATCGAGTATACGTCTGAGTGTAGCATGATTAAACATATCTATATCGTGTATACGTCCGAGTGTAGCATGATCAAACATATCTATATCGGGTATACGTCCGAGTGTAGCATGATCAAACATATCATCTATATCAGGAATACGTCTGAGTGTCGGGTATACGTCCGAGTGTAGCATGATTAAACATATCATCTATATCGGGTATACGTCTGAGTGTAGCATGATTAAACATATCATCTATATCGGGTATACGTCTGAGTGTAGCATGATTAAACATATCTATATCGGGTATACGTCTGAGTGTAGCATGATTAAACATATCATCTATATCAGAAATACGTCCGATTGTCGGGTATACGTCCGAGTGTAGCATGATTAAACATATCATCTATATCGGGTATACGTCTGAGTGTAGCATGATTACCGGTAAACATATCATCTATATCGGGTATACGTGTGAGTGTAGCATGATTAAACATATCTTCAAGAATTTGATCATTATATTCTGTTGTATACTTAATACAAAAGCTCTTTTTGCTTGTGTAAAAAAATGCATTTCTTGCATTGAGGAAACTTCTCAATTTAGAAACACTTTTATTTTTCTACGATTTCTATTACTTTTTCTCCAATAGTAAAGTTTTGATTTCTTGCTCAAAAGATAACAACTTTCGTTTCACTTACATTTATGTATAATTTTTATTTTTGACAGTTTATATGAAATCATTTAGGCATTTCTGAAAGACTTCAGGAGTTTCGCTAAAAATATTTAAATTCTTAATAAATACGAATAATGTTCAATCTGTCACCTAAAGTTAATTTTAGGTCATACATTGTGACAGTATACGAGTATTTTAGTTGATTTTACTTTGAAGTGTATGGTGTAAAATGTACAAACATTAAAGTTATTATAGCTTTCTTCTGAATCCTGTTCATTTGTGATTAGATATGTATGTTGAATGTTATGACTACCATGTATATTGTGAATAAAATATTAATTAAATTAAAATGTATTACACTATGAATTGTTTGTTTAGTATTCATTTTATATTAAATTCAATAAAATGCATTTGTGATGTTGTTTATTGCTTGATCGAGCCACACGTCTTACAAAAATGCGTTTTATCTTTATTTTTTTATAAACCAATTAGAATTATATGTTTAGCTCTACTGGCAAAAAAGCCAGAAAGGTTTGTGTAATGGATGGTGCGTTGATTACCGTCCGTCGTCTGTCGTTCGTTAGCTTTCTCCACTAGGCCAGCTATATACTCAAAACTTCACTCGGAGGTTTCTCCGGTATGCGAGGTGAGGCCGAAGTTAGCTCCATCAGTTGCATGCCTCAGTTAACAGTCTCGATGATGATTCGTATATGACATGCGCCTCATTGACATTCGTCTCTCACCACTGATGCAAGTGGGAAAGCTCAGTAGCAGTTACTTTTAGAGATGGATGTGTTCGAGTACTAGTTAACTTTCCAGGATCCCAGAAAATAATGATTATATTACCTCATTGATCGTCTGTTAGCTCTCTATAAATTACGCTAAATATTCAAAAAAACATGTATGTGAGACTAAACTCAAGATTTTTTTTCGATCTAAAATTCAAGACGAACGACGTTAACAAAAGTAGTAAAAAGTCTAAAGTTGCATAACCAGTAAATTCTATTCTTTTAATTCAATAAAATACTGGTGTTGTTAGTATATACCTGGCATTCATTCATTAATATTCAGTGTATATCTGCAAATTAGTTTTCGGTGTCCGGGCGTAAGTAGCGATATTGCTGTCGATTACATTACTATATCGTCCTCATAACTCTTCATGAATAAATATGTGGAGAAAGCGTTAATAATTTTTTTCTAATATACTGCCTTTAATACTTTGTGTCATGATGCTATTGCTTATATGAACTGAATGAAAAAAGGGATATTAAAATTGAATTCTCAACCCTAAGGCTTGGGTTCATGCCCATATCGGTTAAAAATCTGAATGGGCGAAAGTGTATACTAAGGGCTTTCTCCATCAATAAAACTGGAAAACATTTATAACCTATAAAGTGTTGAATATTGCTGTAAACCCCAATGAACATGTTGAACAGTAAAAGTCTTGTAAACCCAGTGGTCCAAGTGCAAATCCCCATGATAATTTTTATACGACATTGCGTCTTGTTTTTTGTCTCTCATTGCTAATTCAAATGAGAAGTTACCAGTTACTTGCTGAGATGGCTGTGCATGAGTACAAGTTAACCTTCCGGGATCCCAGAAAAAGAGTAGTTTGATTAACTGATCATCTGAAGGCATGAAAATGGTGATAAGTATTCAAACAAACCAAACAATAGCTAATGTTACTAAACACACAAGAGCCATGTTGGACATAGCCAATCCCACCGCCGAATCAAGTTCTTGTACTGTTCACTTCGTGTTAAAGTTTTCTATCATTGTATGCAGTTTAAAACCATTCATTTCAAAACTTTTTAAGGTATGCTCCAAACAAGGGAAGATAACAAAGGGGAGTTAGTTTCCGAGACAGAATTAGGTTTCATGCACCTTGCACTTCCTCTCAATGTCCTTTATCATTGTGTGAAATATTAACTAAATCCCTCGAACATTTTTGGAGTTATGCTAAAGACTAGCATAATAAAATATAACAACAAAGGGAATAAATATTTAAGACAGAAGAAAGAGGTCTTGCACACTGCACTTCCTCTCAATGTCCTCTTTAATTGTGTGAAATATCAATCCCTTGAACACTTTTTGAGTTATATTCCGGACAAGCATAAAAAAAATATAATAAAAGAAGATAATTCAAAAATGGACATGGTAGAACTATATTTCTTACACAATGCACTACCGCTCATTGTGTGAACTCTGAACAAAATCCCTTGAATAGTCTCGAATAATCTTTATGACAAATATACTTAAAGTGATAAACGCTGATAATTGAAAAATGAGGAAAGGTAGAGTTTTTGTTCTTAGACACTGCACTTTCTCCCAATGTTCTCTGTCTTTGTACGCAGTTTGAATGAATTCCATTCAGTACTTTTAGAGTTATGCCCAGGACAAGTTAATTTAATAAAGGGAGCTAATAAAAAAAGTAAGCATGGTAAAAGTATAGTTCGTGTACACTGCACTTCCACTCAATATCATCAGTCATTGTGTGAAGATTCAACAAAATCCCTTGAATAGTTTTGAAGTTATGCTCCGGACAAGTAAATTTAATAAAGGGAGATACTTCAAAAGAAAGCAATGTAGAGTTATGGTTCTTGTACAGTGCACTTCCTCTCAATATCCTCAGTAATTGTGAAATTTCAACATAGTCCGTTGAATAGTTTTGGAGTAATGCTCTTGACAAAAGTATAAACTAATAAAGAGAGATAATTAACAAGAGTTGTCAGAAGACAACAAAGCTCGTCTCTGGGTGTCTAAGTCCAAAAAGGGCCATAACTGTGCTAAAATGCAATCCAGAGTTATGGTTCTTGTCTGTTTGTATTCCATTGATGATGGTGAACATACATGCGAAGTTTAACTCACATCCAATGAGTGGTTGCATAGGTAACTTTAACTTAAACGCAAAAGTTTAACCTGGGTGTCTACAGACGACGCCGTCAGGGTCATAGCAATAACTCTCTTTGGACTTGGTCCCAGCGAGCTAAAAAAGTAAGCAAGGTAGAATTATGGTTCTTGTACAATGCACTTCCTCTCAATATCCTCTGTCATTGTGTGATCACTTGAACAGTTCTGTAGTTATGCTCCAGACAAAAGTGTTACAGATGGACGGACGGATTAAGACCATTACCATATCCTGCTCAGCCTTTCGCAGAGGGATAATAAGGTTCCTCCATGTACTAGTGATCTCTCACTGCTGAGGTCGTAGGTTTGAGTTCCATATGGTCCGAAAACTTTGTGAGAACATTTACCAGTTACTTGCAAAAAGGACAGTGGTTCTACTCAGATTCTTTCTCCACAAATAAAAACGGATTTGCCATATATAATCTGAAATGTGTGGATTGATTCATTGATTGAATATTTAGTATCATTTTTTTGCCATCGAGGGCTTACAGACGATCAGTAAACCTAACCACTGTTTCCTGGGATTAACCAGTACTCAAGCACACCCCATCTCCGCAAGTAACTGATAACTTTCCCACTTGAATCAGTGGTGAGAGACGAATGATAATGAGACAATGTCGTATATCAATCATCACAGAGACAGATGCCAGGTGGGGATTGGATCTCACGACCCCTGGATTGATAGTGGAATGTGTGAAATGTGTTGAAAATGGCACTTCAGTTCATTCACAAAAAAAAACAACAAGAGAAACTTAACCAATAAAAGACAAATTTCAAGGTTTTACTCATGTTCATTCATTAAAGGAATCTTTACACCTTTGAAAATGTAACCATATGGAAATATTTATTTCCAAGTGCTGCTATCTGAAATTTCATATTTTAGATATAAAAAACAGTTTTTAATAATAAAACAAGTGGCATGATCCTAGTTATGAAAACAGGAGTAATGAATAAACATTCTTTTTTATTAAATACCTAAAAATAACAATTGATCTTTCTCTGGAATTATTTTGCTGAAACAGATTTTTTCAACACATTTTGAACTTTTTGTCATAATCTGTAAACAATTGGTTAGATGCCCTTCACAAAAAAAGGAGTAAAAGTGAAGGTCTGCACATATTTCTGGGTATTTAATATCATATTAGCATCACATAAAACAAGTGTTTTTTTTTTTAAAAATAGTGTAAAGTGAAAAATTATCAAATTGTCCCTTTAAGTATTATAATTAATGACAACTGATTTACTGGTGAGAATTTTTTTTTTTAATTTTTTAATAAAAACAAAAGATATTTACAACAACAGTTTCTTAAAAATGAAGCTAGTGCATAAAATTAATATTTAACAACAGTTTAAAGCAATCTCTTCAAACAGTTTATTACAATACCTTAAGAGTCAATGTTGGTATATAAACAGTAACTGTTATTTTGTATCTGTTATTCTCAGAAGCATTTAATGCCTATTTCAGCTTATTTGCTAAGTAAGTTCAGATTTTACAGACGTAGTGATGTTCTTTTTTTCTCTAATAAATCCCAACCGTTTTCACTAAAATGTCATAGAAACAAATAAAGGGCTACAACTCTGCCAAAACACTATGGACTGTAATGCAATGACGATATGCACAAATAAACTTCTTCTGGCACTCACTAGCAAGTTGGGTCAAAATAGGTTGAGAAGTTTAGGATGAGCAGAACTGACAAGAGTTGCCATCAATGCAATGATAGTAATGCATTACTAGATTTCATACAAAGCAAATTTGGTGAAAATCAGTTGAAAAGCTAAGAAGGAGTGGATATGTTAAGGAAGTCGGATGTATCGAAAAGCAGGGCAACTCTATACATTCTCCACCATAATGTCTTTAAGAGTCCTGTCACAAATCATTCACATTAATTGTGAACATACACACAGTTTTTAAACCAAAAACCACAAAATTTAAAACTGTAAATTGTTCCCATTAAATATAAAGTATGGCATTATTCAGTAAGCAGAAAGGGGTGGGGATCCTCCGTTGCTGAGTCGTCTAAGCTGTTGCCTAATGACCACGTACCTCTCACTGCTGAGGATGTGTGTTTGAGCTTAGCTCAATCCAAAATGTTTATGTGAGAAAATTTGCCAGTCACTTGCTGAAGGACGTTATGGTGGTTCTACCAAAATTTATACTGTGGTCTTCTCTACCAATACGGAAAAACTGAAACTTGATATGCCATTATGTAACCCGTCGTGCTGAAAATGGCATTAAATCCCATTAAAAAAATAATTATGATGGTGGTTTCTCAGCTCAATATATTGATTTCCTCCCACATCATACCATTGATCCAAGCTGACGAAAGTGACTGATTTCAGTATGTTTCGTAATTCATGTACAGTTAACATAATATAAAGTCTAAAAATATGATACACACAATTACATCTGGTCCATTTCACCAAGAACAAATATGGCTATAAATCAAACACTACAGAATCCATTTATCTCGAGTCTACTAACATTAGTAAATGATAATTTGATGATGATGTCAATCATCTACACAATGTTCTTCCTTTATCCAGCCGCAGTGGTTGTAACGTGGGAGCCTCAGCCGATGTCATACCTCATCATCTGAAATGGAAAGGAAAATAAATGAATGAATAATTGGGTGAATGAATATCGTTGCCAATAGGAAAGAAGATTCCATGTTCATTATACATGTACAAAGTAAATAAATTTTTATTTAGATTAGAAAAGATAACAGTGTAGCTGTGTTTATCAGTTATCACTCCAAAACTAATTTACAATATTGCAAAAATGACCTGGAGTTTTGACCTAGTTAACTCAAAAACTTTCTTTTCTACATATAAGTAACAGTGCAGTGAAGTTTCTTGAGCCTTGGTGGAGTAATTCCTGAATTCTTGTGCAAATATTAATTTTCAATATTAAAAAGAAACAAAAAAGGGGTAAGTGACCTTAACCTCTGAAAGAGTATAAGCAAAACTGTTGTGAAATTTTCAATTTTTAATGCATTAGTTTCTTCACAAATAAACTAGACTGTATTTCTAGAAAAACAAACAAGAGGCCCAAGAGGGCCTGAGGACGCTCTACTGACTCATATTGGCCATAGCACTTTTTGAAATTCCACAATATTAACCCTCTCTTGGGGGGTCGTCTTAACAACTTATGGATAAATTACCCCCACCACACCCATACTGAACAAAAACTTAATTGGTATGAAAAGTAAATACTTTGAATTCCGATAACATTCATCTGTAAAAATATGAAGTCCCCTGTACAGAACCCTTATACAACCCAGCCCCTTAATTTGTAAGAACTTTAATCACCCAGCCTTACCGATTTGTTATGAGCAGAAATGATTTAAATTTTTTAAAAAATAGTTTTTTTGAATACATGGATGCAAAATGAAAAAATTCAGTTTTCCATATAATATTCCTATGTAAAAGTCACATTATAGGGCCCCAATATATCCCAGCCCCTTGATATGCAGAATCTTCAATCATTGCCGGTGTAAGGATAATTTATATCAAATATGAACTAGTTTTACTGAAAGGTTATTGAGAGGAAATTTGTGAAAATTCCCAATTTTAACCTTATTGCCCCATCCACCCCCTGGCCCCTTATGGAAATTCAATCCTCTTTATTGAACAAAATCAAATTTATTGTTACTAAACAATGCTTTAGATCTCAAATTAAACAACATATTTACCCAAATGGACAAAAAAATAAGAATTTTCCATTTTCCTGTGGTATTCCTATATAAGACTCAAAGACCCCTTACAGGGCCTCTATACATCCCAGTGTCCCTTAATTTGTACAACATTTAAACCTATATTCATTGGGATAATCCATATCAAATATGAACAAATTTGACTGACCAGTTGATGAAAAGAATTTCCTATTTTAACACTTTTTTTTACCCTTCCTGGCCCCTTATGGAAAGTCAATTCTCCTTATTGAGCCAAATCTTATTTCCTATGACTAGATGATACTTCGGAACTCAAACTGAATAATAATTTTGCCTAAATAGATGAAAACAAAAGAGAATTTTCTGTTTTCCCATAGTATCCCTATGTAAAATTCTAAGTCCCCTTACAGGGCCCCTATACATTTTAGCCACAAAATTCTTATCTGCAATCAAGCCCCTACACATAGGGATAACTTATGCCAAATATGAACAAATATGACATAAAGGTTCTTAAGAAAACGTGTTTTGTAATTCCAAATTTTTACTTTTTTTGGACCCCTAAAGACAGTGGAACCCAGTCATTTTTACAAATCTGAACCTCCTTCACCAAACAATGCATCTGTGAGGATATAGACAAAATCATTTCCATTTTTAAAAAAAATTAATTAATTTTTATTATAATGACATATCTCCCCTAATTGAACCCTCGGGGCAGAGTCATTTTTAACCCTAGGGACACCATTTGAACAAATCTAACAAAACTATAGTTTGTTATCATTATTACATAAACATTTTGAAAATCTGTTGGGTTGTTCATAACAAAAAGATTTTTTAAATTTTAGACTATTTTTAGTAATGGTGGCCATCTTGAATTTCAGATCGAAAAAAAAAAAAATCTTCTGTATAGTCTCCTATCCCTTTACTCCATAGATGAGCGTTTTCCCGCACCAATCACAGAAGGCCTTTGAAAACAGTGCAGGAAGAGTTCAGATTGATCGTAACGAGCATTCTGAACACTTCATGCACTGTTTTTCACTCTGTCAGTTTATATAAACATAATTCACCAAATAATTCAAAAGCCTTCTATATTAGGTATCCAAAGGCATCTTTATTAGAGGTGTCCAAAGGCGTCTATATGAAGTAAAGGGCTATGCAGTAAAAACATCCATGTGAAGTTCCAGTTTAATTGGTCTAGTGGTTTCAGAGAAAGTGCTGCTAACAGACGACAGGTGACGGCCAACGAATGACATGCCATCGCATAAGCCCTCTTGGCCTTTGGCCAGGAGAGCTAAAATGTCACTAGTAAGTGAGAAATGCCAACAAAGTGGTCTGTGTCTCTTTCATATGTTTGACCTCTAAATGTCACCTTGACCATTTCAGCTTTGGACCTGATTCTTATGTACGATACATCATCATGCTTAGGTGGTTATGTGTAACCATGACATTTTAATTGAATTTTGCAAGTCAAAAACTCTACGTTTTAAGTAAGCCCTTATCCTGTATGAAATTTCAACATGATAGTTTAACTATTTTTAACAAGAGGACCATGGGCCTTAACGGTCACCTGAGTATCCAAAATACATTCACATAAGTTTATTCAGTCAAGAAATGACGTTTTTTTTGTCAATTTCTCTTATATAACTTTAGTAAAGTAGGCCCCACCCCCAGGGCCAAACTATGAAACCCAGGGATATGCAATTCACATATTTTATAAAGGACCCATATACATTCATAATCATGCTCACCATTTGTTTCCCATTGCTTCCTATATTGAGAAGAATATTTTCAAAGTTTGCCTTGAATTTGACTGTTTTGGCCCCACTCTCAAGTAATTAACAAACTTCCTCAAATAAGACTGAGCTGGTCTCAAACCTACGACCTCATCAGTGAGAGGAAAGTGATCTTGAAATCAGTGCCTTATATCACTCAGCCATGGATTACTCGATCAGCAGAATATGACATCCGGCGTCAAATTTGGTTCTTCGTACAGGCATTTTTGTTCATAAAGTTCTTAAGATGTACAGCTCTGATCCAGAACACCAAACACTGGGATTTGAGTTTGATCCCCTACTGGAACGATGTGTCCTTGAGTATTTACTAAATGCTGGTTCTAGTCATGAGATTTTGATCACGATTCAATGTCAGAATAAATGTAAAACAAATATAAAATTCATTTTGTTCATTTTTGCTTACCTATTTTAAATTGACCAAGAAACAAGTTATTACAACTTACACAAATCATGTTCTAAGTCTTCTGGGGTCTTGTTCAATTTCACTAAAATTACTGCAGTTTTATAATTATGAAATAATTATTTGTTAATATAATAACTCTATGTACTTTAATATCAAAACAAGAATTAATTACCGTGATAGAACCATCGTGTTTTCTTAGGGTTTTTACTGCATGTTTTAACATATATTGCATTGTCAGGTGGTCGTTTCTGAAAAAAAAGTAAATAATAATGAGCAAATATATTGAACATATTTTTGTTGGAATTATAATCATTTTTTTGTTTTTGTTTTTTTGAATGACGTTTAATGCCATTTTCAACATATTTCAGGTTATGTATGGCATATCCAGTTTTATTGGTGGAGGAAGACCTCAGACTGATTCAGACTGAGTAGAACCACCTTCATTCTGGGCATAACTTGAAACTTTCTCACATAAAGTTTTTGGAGCGAGCGGGACTCGAACGGAGTTATAACAAGAGGTTTGATGTGGACTATAACAACCACCTGATGTAGGTGAATATAGTTTATTTATAATAATACATTTCATAAGCAGATCCAAGATTTTCAACTGGGGGTGAGGTCTGATGGTACAATTTTTAATACCTTGTTAATCTCAATGGGTCCCCAAATTACAATGGGAAAATTTGGATTTTTTTTAACACTTTCACAGAAATATGCTCCGTTTTTTAATATTTGGGAAATCTCAGTGGTGAGAGAGGTCAACGTCCACTTACCACCCCCACTAGATCCACTGCATAATTATCATACGCATGAAATTCTTTAAGGATAACTTGTTTTACATTTTCTTTCCCATCATTCTTACAGCATAACAGGACAATTCAAACGCAGGACAGCCATTTAGCTTTCCACAAAGAAAAGTCCAGATTTTACTGATACAAAATCAGCCAAATTGCAAGAAATCAGATAATAGTCAAACTGTATTTAAGTGTGTAGCCTTCCTCTCAAATCAGATCATTTATTCCCTATTTATAAGCAGATGACTGCCTTAGATGTTGACCGATTCTAGAGAAAATGACATTAGAACCATTTAATTATATGCGATGATTTCAGTGAAATATTTGGCTAATATTCATCATATATACCTGTCAGACTATATGTTGGTTACAAGATCAGATTAGAACCTGCTAAACAATTCTGCTAGGTTTGAATGACCATAAGCACTTTTTGATGAAGATATGACTAACTAGTGATACAGTGAGGCGGCCAGTCAGGTTGACCAAGACTAATGGTGTGTCATCGGGATGAAATTTATAAAATAACAATCTGGCCATGTTGTTCTTTTTCTTTTGTTGATAATTAATGAAAATATGATGTTCTTAAGACTTCAGAAACAATAAACTGTTTACACTAGCAGACTCATTACAATTCTCTAGAAAAAAATTCTTTGTAAGCAGAGAAAAGTAAAAAAGTAACTGGTTTGTGAGACATATAGTTACATTATCATAAAAGTCATATAGCCAGGCCTGGTGAGCTCAGGCGGTAGCACATTTGACTAACATATCCCCACTTGTCCACAGTCATTGTGATTTTCTCTAATTGTCATTCATCTCTCACCGCTGATGCAAGTGGGAAAGTTATAAGTTTCTTGCAGAAATGGGAGATAGGAGTGCCAGTTAATCTTACAGGCTTCTAGAAAAGAGTGGTAAGGTTAATTGATCGTCTTGAGGTCTTGATGGCATAAAACTGATGCTAAATATTCAAACAAAATAAAAGTCATCAACCTAGATCTATATTGTGTTACTTAAAGCATTTTTTTTTTTAATTCTCAAATCTTAACATTCAGTCATTTAAAATCAAGAATCTAATATATATTGTAGAATTTCAAGAAGCCAGTAAGAATATATAAAGTGGGGCTGTTGTGGATACAGCATAATTGGCTCCTTAAGCCAGAGGTCACAGGTTCGATCCCAATAGTCTTCACTCAGTACTAATCAATATTAAATAAATAATAAAGACTTTTATTTTAAGAAGGTTAGACAATAAGTATAATACAGCAGTCACTTATATAAAGTACTGGTTTTACCAAGGAAGTGACTAATATAAGCTCTGAGATCTCATCTCAATCCAGCTTAAATCAAGAATATAAAAAAAACCCAATACATTACCTTTTCTGTACAGCTAGACAACATGCTTACAATGCTGAGGCAAACTGATGTAACTGACAGTGCCGGCGACCAGTCGTCAGTGAGAATTGATAAACATATATGTCCATTACTATATACATGTGGGTGAATTGGAATGTTATTGCCAACAAACATCACCTGAAGAAACAATAAACAAATATGATTATGTAAGAGTCTGGATGACAATCCTGTAAGAAACATGTCCGATTAAAAAGGTCATCTTTCGACAATGGTTTTTGTGGTACTAAGCACAAGTGAAAAAAGTGTCTTGCTCAAGGACACTGCACAAGGCTGTGGGGGAGGTTTGATTGTGCGACCCTCTGATCATTGGTTCAGCTACTATTGCTCTACCACTGGACTATGTGTGGTTGTTTTAAAAAATCTGAATACACTTTGTTAAATGCTGACAATCAGAAGATGTGTTATTATGTGATTGTGTTTTCACCAGACGATGATTAGAGGAATGCATGTCATACACGGTTGTTGTACAGATTATGATAGATGAGACAACACCACACCTTCTGACCATAAAAAAGTCATATAAAAGAAGCAGAAAAAATACATATTTCATAACAGACTGTTCTTAAAATAGCTTACTTAAAATCTTATCATAAAAGTATCAGACTTGCACTGCAGTATTTTGACAATTCAATAAATAAAATAAACTTCAACAACAATAACCTGATCAAATCTGTTTATACTCTTATATGAAGTTAGATGGTTAAAACAAGACTTGTGTATTATAAACTAGAATATACTAGTCTGCTACCAGAAATACTGTTGTGAGGTTATTTATCTTTCATACAATATACTTTATTGATAAACGAGTTCACTATACGAATGTTAATGCATCATTTATCGACTTGCTTCTTATAAAATTTTATACATTTAATCAAAAACATATAAGACAAGAATGGATTTAATGCCCAGTGTATTTTTTTACCCCAAATATTTTTTTTTTCAAGTGGAGTTTAATGCCAGCTTAACAGTTTAAAACAATGAAGAACAGGAATGTTGACCTGTGAACTGTTTTAAATATACATACTTATGATTTCTTTTGTTGTGATATAGACGACAACGCCTTAGACCACTTGACTATGGAGGACCCACACAAGAGCATAAACACAGTTTATTATAATGATAATTATTTGTGTTGCGTAAGTTATGATATGCAGCAACTACAAAATATATCAATGATATTAATAACTCAGGTAAAGTACTGAAATACTGAATAGCGTAATAACAAAGTAATATGAATGTCGATGTAGTGTCATTTCTATTTGATAGCGTGTTGGTCGCTCACGCTAGATGTTGCGGGTTCAATCAGCAGCTCATCCTAATGCCTCTCAAAAACAATACTCAGTACTGGTTCTACCCAGGAGGTGAACTCAAGAGTGGTTCATATAATCCATGATCTTCTTTACACAGGGTTGGAAAATTCCACTCGTCTGCTCGCCATGATGAGTGAACATTTGGTCAGGACGAGTAAGATTTAAGAAACTGACCTTAATATTTCTTTGATTTTAAGCATTCAATTAAAAATGTTGGAAAAGGAGGTAGAGTAGCTTTTATCAGAAATTTCAAATCCTGTTTACAATCAAGCTAAAAAAATTTATTATAAACTAATATATACAAACCTGAGGAGAATCAAAAGGATACCGAGCACTGAATTTAAAAAATAACTGAAATTTTTCTCCATTGTACAGAGATTCCTCGGCTCCCTCCAGGTCCACTATCCATCTACAATAATAAGTAAAATCTGAAAGTATGTTGTTCCAACATAATCTTAGCACACAATTAATAGATTAATTAATTAATACAACCCCTTCCCCCCCCCCCCCCCCCCCCCTCCGCCCTCCACCTACAAAAAACAACAAAAAAGCAAACAAACTAAAGAAACATTCTATTGTATATATGTTGCAATTGAAGTATAATATTAATTTCTAATCTACATTTACTTGAAAAGATTACTTGCATTTCAAAAAATGATGAAAAAGTCTATATTTGTCCACATTACTGGTATGTTGTGGCTCTTGTCCTCAATCTTAAACTGTTATAAAATATCATAATTTTATTGATATCTAGGTAATTTTAATTATAACAGTTGTCTCTTGAGGTAAGCAGTACTCTATTATCTAGAATTTATTCATCTGCTCTTTCCAATCACTAAATTACAATTAACAAGTTATTTGTATTTTCTGTCTACTTCTGGTTTAATACATACTCTGTTATATTTTTGTCAACACTGTCTGTATCTACTTTTACTCCAACTGGCGGCTCTTTTGTAAGTAGCTGTAATTCCTTGTGTAACCGTCTCTGTAACACATATTGAAAGTTATCTTTTAGACAAGAATAAACTTCATATAAATAATGATTGATGATAAACCTGATTCTCATATCATTATCATACAAGAAGTTTCATAACATCTGGAATTATAGACAGCTCCTTCATAATTATTCTCAAAGGAGCAATTTATTGTGTCCCAGTTGCCTGTCTAGGCAACAGAGATTATTCCTCATCATTTCTGCTATCAAGCTCGGATTTTTCCATGCACATTAGGTCAATGTTGACAACATCAGGGTTTTCCGCTGGAGGGAATGCAAGCACTGGCCAGTGGGGTAAGAGTGCGTAAACACCTTCATCCCATTTTCAAGCATTCTGTAAGGCACTCATTTAAATATATTTCAATAGTAAAACTTGTATAATTTATCAGTTCAAGTCATCATATTTAGTAGGTTTCATTTTAGGCATTAAGATGAGAAAAGATATGCAAAGAAAAATAATGATTTAGAGGAAAGTAAGCTTTTACAAAATTTTGTTAAAGAATTCAAGTGCTAGGGGAATACCATTTCTGACAGTCAAGCGCTGGGGTGCCCCTGTGCTTAAATGGCCTGTGGAGAAGCCTGAACATCAGTGGGTTTCTGTCATGGAAGGTCATTCCCTATGTGTTCATCATAGCAATGCAATCTCCACCAGGTCTCTTCATGCACATTTCTTATTTTTTTATTTATTTTTTTTATGACTTTTTACAGTATTTAGGTAGTTTGGACACTGCACAGCAGAGTGAACTCATAACTTAATACATTAGAAATTCAATAGTGGCTTCTATCAAATGGGATAAATACTAGTTGCTAGTCTAATTAAATAATTTCTATTGATAATAATGAAGCAGTCTTGGTTATGATTAAAATATAAAGTGTAATGGTGATAAACATATTTATCGCATATTTAATAAGATGGTGGTTGAAACTGTGTGTTTATCAAATCCTTCTGTCGTGCACAATATATATATATATATATTTAAGGGCTGTCATTAGAAGCGGAGGGCCAGGGTTATTCTTACTTGAACACCTGGTTATTTTCAGTTGAGTTTCTTACGTTTATTGTGGAGGACACCCAGACCCCCCTTCTACTTTTTCCTTTCAACCTCCTACTTCAAAACTTAATAAAAGCTCTAATATATACAAATACTCAAGTGTATATTGTGAACCTATTGGAACGTTTATAAATTATAAAAACTGGAATCATAAGGAATTTCATAAATCTTGATTGCACTAAATTGTCAAAATTACTCAGAAGACAAATTCATCATAGAGGTCATACAAGCCCAAAGTTCAATTTAGTTCACATAGTTGGTAGACTGAAATGTGCACATTCAACCAATTTCATTGGCCCATACGACCTGTCCGGCTGAAGTTTACAGATTGTTGCAGTTGATTGGGTCAATAGTCTTTGGTTGAATTACAATGTTACTAAATGGTACCATCACCAAGTTCTGTTATTGGTTTGTTCTCCTTCATGCATTCAAGGTACAATAGGAGAAGTCCTTGGTGGATTAATATGTTTAACAGAAAAAGTAATCTTCAGTTTTCAATAACACCCACAATTGGCTGTTCTGAATATCGTTGATAGCTTGCCGTTAAACATTAGAAGATGGACGAGGATGATTGATGACCATTCAAATATGCGCCTTGAAATATCGAACGGATAAATCGATTTAAATGAAACCATGTAGTTCTGGCACACGTTTTATAGTGACAATTTGCCGAACTGAATTGAAAAACCACCCAGCAATTTCGATTATTTAGGTAAAATAGGACCTTCCAAAGATGCCATTGTGTACCATATCGTGGATATTTCAATTTTTTTTTTCAGAAATTACCTCCATGGACGTCATGTTATTTCCTGTGTTTACGTTTCGTTTCGAATTTAAATGTTTTTGGAATAAAATTAAGATATGGTTTATTAGACAGGTTTTTTTTTCAATTTATACATTAATTTACGTTACAATGATGTGTGTATTTTTGAAACTCTCTAAATATATAAATATGTTTCAAAATACTAAAATTTCGAATTTGTAACTCAAATTAAGTTTCTAAATGAAACTAGACTGGCAATCATTCATATTCAAAGACTAGTTTTACGGTACAGTAGTGGTATATGTTCACACTGTTCTAGAAACCAGGTAATGTTTAACAACCATATAAGCTACACATTGTTTGTTTAGGTCCTTTTGAAATATTTTTTGTTGATTTGATCTGTTTAGTGCTATTTGCACTCAAGTGCATTTCAGTTAGCTCTACTAACTATAGTTTACACCGTCATTACAGTACTAATGTAACTAGTTTTACACTAGTATAGATGTTTGTTATATATGTATTTTTAAAAACATTACAATTGTGTTTGTAAACACAGGGTTAAAAACACTAGTCCCTGTATTTTATTGCCTACTAAAACACATTTTTCACTACACTTCACAGTGTATTACTGTCACTAGTTTCTATTTTCTCTCGTGTTTTATATTTCACCTTACAATTGTGTGTAGAATGCTGGTTTCAACTTGTCCGACCCCATTGTTTCTTTATTTTGTTTTTAAACACATTGACGGATGGAGCCGTAATAACTTCAAAAGACGGTCTTATCATTAATTTGTAAAGGGTGAGAAACATTTCTTTTGATATGTATGTAAAGGTTTTGATAATGATGCCAATGTTTCTGTTTGCTATTTTCACTTTGTATGAGATGTGATGACTAAATTTTATTTTTTCATCAATTATTACCCCTAGATCTTTTTCTTTGCCCTCTTATTGTATTTCCAAGATTTCATTATTTTCATATTTTATGTAATATTTATGCCTTTCTTTTTCCCTAAATGTAAGCTTTTGCATGTTTTTATGCTGAACAAGAGTATGTATGTTTAAGTGTTAATTTACTCTCGCACTTAGCTCTAGGCTTTTTGGCGAGCAGGATAAGAAGAGTACGATGCCAGTGGACAGCATCGGCAGGTTCGCTACTTCTCCCGGTGTTACACCACTGGCTGGGTAAGACGATTATTCTCTAGGCCGGTTCTTGGCGATATGATGTTCCATCTTCCGTGCCAGTTGTTAATATCTTTTTGTCGAGTTTAAAGTTGCTGTTGACTGGGTCAATTTCAACCCGCTGAGCTTGATGCATTGCGTTTAAGCGATTTGAGACCGAAGCTGTCAAACAGACGAGTAGCCCGACGATGTAAATTCTAGGAAGATTCTAGTAGATAAGTTGTTTAAAGATGGCTAAAGATGATTCTTGAAGACGATTTTTGAGCTAAGTTGATTCTGTGGATATGTAGGTTCCCGTCAAAAGATGTTTCTTGGAGTAGCTGTAGTACAATTGTAGCATGCTGATTCTTGTAGATTATTCAAAACGACACTTTTTAACACCACGTTAAAAACATAAAAGCGATGATAGGTTAAAAATCCCTCCATGTAAACGTGGAGGGACCGTGACCCACTTAGAAGGCTGGAGCTTGCCCAGGAGACGTCCGTCCTGCTCGACAGCCGCTTGAAGAATGATGTTTAACAAGAGTTGCCATTTGCTGCCAACTCATTTGCCCAATAGATATTGTTTTGTAGGCCTTGATTGCCAGTCTGATTTGTTTTTGATGAGGATATTCAAACTTCACGGACTGGTTCACTCTACTTCCGGTTCGGAGAAAGTGAAGTCAAGATTCGTAGACTAGCTACTGTATGCAGGTTAGAGTATATTTTGGTCTCATCCCCAAATATTTTTATTAACTTGACAATTTATATCTTCAGTAAGGTCATTAATTAGTCTATAGTACGTGCCCAGATCTCCCGATTCGGGAGAAATCAGGTTCTGGGATAGACTAGGTCATTAATGTATATAAGTGACAGGACTGGACCAGGACACTACACTGGAGTACACCACTGGCCACTCCTATTCAATGAGATTCTTCTCCATTGATGGTTACTTTTTTGTTTTCTGTCAGTGAGGAAATCACCGAGCCATTGGAATATTGGTCGCCTTATATCCATTCCCCTTATCTTTACCAATAGTCTTTTATATGGCACTTTATCGAAGGCTGCTTTGAAATCAAGTTATATAATGTCTACATCTTCACCTCTATCTATACTTTCTGTTCATTTTCTATGCAAAATAGAAGCTGCATTTGATCAAGTAAATTACATAATGGTACAACATGGGGTCTTTAAGCATGTACACATCGTAGATAATGATTTTGCAATTTTATAGATACTGTTAATTCAGAAAATTATTGAAAATAAGGAAGACGCTTAGCTAGTTTGTCTAAGTAAAATACTAACTTGTTTCGCAATCGAAATAAATAAATAAGTTTAAACTAACCCAAGGGTTAGTTTGAATAGTGATTTTATTACAGATATCCACCGGCCAGTATCAATTCAATATACTGTCACAGATATATACACACTTAAGTCACTGACACTGTTGAAATTTAGCATTTCTGAAATAATTCTTTGAGCTATAAATTGTCTGAATTTAATAACTTTATACCCAAAGTCGTGCTGCTAAATGTTGACCCTTATAATAATTATATTTTGATCTGAATTAATACTATAAGATATGACGAAGTTTCGGTGACATCTGGTGTGCCCTTTTCTTGATGATATCGATTTCTATCTTACCATCCGAAACACAGCTAATTACAACATGGTCTTGTCTTGTTACAAAAATTGGGGAGGGGAGGTTAATAGGAATGTGCCATTTTAGTATTAATGGTTTGAACCGCATCGTGGGCAAATATGCCTAGTTGACAAATTACAACTCTGGAATTGATAGGTATCGCAAAACCATTGACCAAGCTGGTAAGGGTGTGCTTTTTTAAGATTTTAAATTGCAGATCTTTCAAGAACCAGTGAAAAATTTTAGTCCGTACACATATATTTTTTCACTGTGTTTTCGACATAAATGTTACAATGGAACCTTATTGTAAAATATCAAAGTCCAAGGCTTTGAACTTTAGGAGAAAAAGATTTTTGAAATTTAACAAAAATATGATGGCTATTTACAACCTAGTTAGCAGGAGTTATCTTTCCCGTGATACGCATTCACGATTATCATAAGTCGACTGTGCTTGAGAGTACAGTGTATGATGTAACATTATATATTCTCAGTTAATTCATACTTAATGAATAAAATAGATATATATATATCCGTCCCGAACCTGATATTTTCGTTACAGATCACGACCAGCAACGAAATCTCCAAATCCCGCAGTCTCTCAAAAACAATGAAAACAACTGGGCTGCGTTCAATTCGCTTAAACGTTTAATTTGTTTGCAAACATTTGATAACAGAAGTGAACTGAACGACATGTTCGCTTTTAACGTTTGCTAACATATTAAACACCTCCACGAGCTGTTTGCTTGTGTTTAATCACGTGACTTAATGGGAAGTGGAGGGACAACGCCGAGTAGACCGATTTCCGTTTACTGATCACCGTTTGCGTTTATAAACTGAGTAAAGATGTATAACCGTGCTGATGTCTGTTTGTTTAAAAGGTTAAAACAAATTTCAAAGATATTGGAACAAGTAGATCAATAATTTGATATTCGATAATTTCAAAAACAAATAGAATAAATATCCGCTTTCCTGTAGTGCCGAATTTCATAGTATTGAATACGTTACCGTGCGACTAGGCAAAGAGCCTTCAAGCGTTTTGAGTTGAGGATCAATATTCAACACGTATACCAGTCAGTATACCTGACAAGATGGCACCGATGAACGTCCGAATTAACCCTCTTGGAGGGGCTGTTGTGATTGTTGTCTTATTAGTTATTTTCTTCTACATATTTGGTCTTCCAGAGCTTTTCACTAAATCTGAAGATAGGATAAGTATGAAAGAATTGCTGTCTGCAAGTGTCGTTTTAGCGAGGCGCGGTGGAGACATGGTACAAAAGATCCGGAGAGCTGACACGTTGCAAACTGCAGTGAAAGGAAAGACGAAAGAAGGTGTCAATGAGTTTGTTTCAGCGGGTGACATGGAGTCACACAAAGCCATTTTCTATGGTTTTGCTAAAGCATTCCCCGGATTAAATGTAAATATAAATTTAAGTTCAGTATAATCGGTTCTGCAGGAATTTAGTTTGATAACTTTGTTTACTTTGGACTATAAACAATAGCTCAATAACCATACAAACAATTTCTTTGAAAACTAACCCACTTTCTATGTAGACTAAGACTAGTGTTTGATACAATCCTAATACTGCTGAAATGTCTAGGTCTTACATGATGTGATTGACACAAACGACGTTGTAGGCTCATGTACAGTCATTTTGTTTTGACTTTGAATATTTGTATTTGCTGCTGACTGCAGGCCAAGCAATTTTATGTTAAATAACAAATAAAAATCAAAGTATTTAAATTGTAAACATTCACACAATTCATTCAAATGTATGCTTGGAATTGTTTATATATGGAAGTTAAGTGAAATTCTCTATATCGCATTTTAGTTGATTATTTATGCATGTGACTAATTATTTGTTTGTCCAGAGAACTGACGTTTGGCTTTCATATTTTAAGGTTGTTTCAGAAGAACACGAGAAACAGCCTGTAGATTTTGCCAAGATAGAAGATATTGACAAGCATCTGGCCGAGGTAGAGGCTATTGTTCAGTCAGACCAGTCTATACCAAAAAAGGAGATCACTGTATGGATAGATCCATTAGATGCTACACAGGAATATACAGAAATGAAGGAAGCAGGTACGAGGCTTGCAGCATGCTTTATTTTTTTCCACCACAATTTATAAAATATTTCCAGGTACAATTCATTACAAGTTTGACAGCTTTTTTTATGTAATGTGAAAATAGTAATACTATATAAATATTACATTCTCTTGAGGATGATTCTGGCAGTAATATGGTCAACCTCAACTTTGTAACTGTTTGGTTATCCTTATTAAAAATAATCGTTTGCTGTGCTTGGACCCAGTATTTTTTCATGTGGAAAGGTAAGTAGTTTTTTTTTGCCAGATTTTGATTTTTTTATTGCCAGAAAAATATTCAGTAAAAAAATTTGTACCGGTACTTGAAATAATGTTATTTATAACCCCTTTGGCATAGGGCTGGTGCTTTTTGAGATGAATCTGCCATCTTGATAGAAATGTTACCACCATATTACACTGAAATATATATGATATGTTATGATGTCATTGTCTGAATAATATGGGAAGTGGTTGTGTCTTATTAAATGATAAATAGGTTCTGTTTGTGAAAAAAATATAAATTGTAATTGGAGGTCTGAGTTCATGTATAAAATTTTGTATTGTTTGGTAATTTATTAAAACTATTTTGCAGATGGAACAGACCTTCTTCATTTTGTGACAACCATGGTATGTGTGGCGGTGAATGGACAACCAACTATTGGAATCATACATAAACCATTTGCCAATAACGATAAAGGAGAAACAAGTAAGTGTCATAGAGTTATAACGGTACTCTCTCTTCTGGCCAGAGACCAGGCAGGCTTGAGGGAATATCAATAATTATTATCATTTCCAAAATACATAAGTGTCTTGCACTTTCAAGTTATTGTCTGGATGAGGAAAAAAAACATGAAAGAAGAAACATTTTGAGTAGGCGTTTTTATATGACTATGAAGGGAGTGAGCAAAAAAGCAATATTTTTATTTTGGCAGCTGTGCATTGCCCGTCTTTTTTCATTGTCAGTCGGTACAGTCTCTGAACCTTTCACACTTATTTATACTAAAACTTCAGATCCATGAGTGGTTGTCATGGTGGAGTTCAACAGAAACTCTTTTCACATGTCACATAACACCTTCATTGGATATATACAAAATTTTGTCATTCATTTTCCATAAATGGTCATTTTTATCGTCAGTCATAATTTTTGTACAGGTATAATTTTTGATAAAATCAACCTTTCTCTAGATTGGTGATTGACTGTTACATCAGAAGCATTGTAATAATAATTAACAGTTGTGATGTCATGAAGAAAATATTAGTGTTCAAGAGGCTCGACTCTTGCCACTCAGTTCATCAACTCGAGAATGCAGCACATAGTTAACATGTGTATCGATGCTAGATAAATATGAAATGGAACATGGTGGTGTTGATCATGTGCATTAAAATATAAGTATAAGAAATGAACTGTTTTATTGAACATTCATGAGATATGAACTTATGTGTGACAAGTGAAGTTTGCAAGAATCGCTTTGTGATCGACTCATTCACTTACTTTACAAGTGTTAATGCTACTTCAATCTCATGAACTTTAACTAAAAATCATTTCTTAGTTGAAAGGTCAAGAGCTATGATAATGTGCATGCATTAAACGTTTATATGATACAGCATATGATATGTGCTACTAAATTCTACAAACATGACCTGGGGGTTAAACTCAGTTATGTTTACTGAAAATTGGAATACTTGCCCTCTGGGGCATATTTATTTTGGTTGTATTAATTAAAAATTAAAGATAATATCAGTATCACTTAAGCAATCAATTATAAGAAACAAACATTTATTGGTTAGCCATTTTTAGGCAATGATTAGGTAATGAGAAAGCCCAGTGTAGTAGTATTATCTTTATTTTCGTCTCATCTATGTACTTATCACATAATAATGAAACATATACATGAACGTTTAAAATTGTACATAGCCATTCTAAAAGAATTATGAGAGACATTTTCAACATAAAATATGCATACCAAATCAAAGTACAACTATTTGACATGATAAAGTTATGTAAAATATTGCTAATCTTTATACTAAAAACTGCAATAAACCAAGTTTTTAATTGAATAGCTGAAGAAGATATCGAGCTCTATTGCACATATTAAAAAATTAGCAATATTTTCGTAGATGAAACAAAATATGGCAAATAACTAAAATATGTGTATGTGTTTACAGTTTTTTGACACTGTACAGTCAAACTTGCAGTAGCAAACACTTTTTATAAGCAGCCACATTAAATCCCCCCCATCGAATTTCATTAATAATTATACACGCAATAAGAGATCACTTGCTCTCTGCGACCAGCGACCACTTAAAATCCATCAAATTTCAACAATATCCTTTACCATACGACCATGAATACACAAGGTGCGAAATTTCAGCATCATGCTTTGTGTACATGACAAATGTGTAAGTGTAAAATTGTCGATCTCCGAGGTAACGTGCTGAAAATAACCAGAGGCCAAATACTGCAGTGTCTTGTGGTAAAAGCCGATAATTGTTTGATAACAAGTTATAAAGTTAAAACACTTTAACCTCAATTATATATCAACGTTTGATCATTGTTTGGGTGGAATAAATTGCAATGTTTGCAATTTGTTTTGTTACGATTAAAGGATCGTCAATTACTTAAATAAAATTGGAATTAAAGATTGGATATTTTGAGGTTTGTTTGCTGTTTGTTTTTATTATGACAAAAAATATTAAATAGGTTTGATCAGACTTTTTGATCAGGTTAAATTGGAAAATTGAGATTGGACTGTATACTGTTTGTTTTTATATTATGATTAAAAATTATTATTACGTTTGATTATTTGGTCGGCTTTTTGTTTAGATTAAATTGGAAACTAAAGACAAGACAGTTGTTCATTGTTTTCATGGACAGTTTGAAAGTTTGTCACGACAAAAATGAGTAAACGTAAGACAATGAATATCAAGGTTTATTTGACTGGGTTTCAATATTGTGGTTTCATATTGCGATATTCTATCAACGTTGCCATGTCTTCAGCAGAGAAAATGTTTAACAGTAGAGCAGTCGGTGAAAGCCCTAAAAATGATGGAAACGTACATGCATTTTATAAGAACAAAAAAAGACCAACAAAATTATTTTTTTTACCCCAATAAGAGACCACCTGCCATAAGAGACCTCTTTTCAGATTTCCCTTTAGTGGTCTCTTAAGACAGGTTTGACTGTATATGAATGATATGATTCAGTATTTCATAAAAATAATTACAGAACTTGATTCTACATTTATGTGGAATAGTACACATTGTCTCCTGCCTTTTCAAAGACAAGCGGAGGTACAGTAGAAATGATCTCAATCAGAATGTCCATTTGTCTGTCTGTTGATCCATAACAATTTTTGTTTTGTCAGGCTAAGTAACTTTTCAGGCTTATCCCTATAGATTTTATGTAATTCACAAATAATTATGGACATTTCCAAAGTTGATATTTCCAAAGACTAACATCATGATAGATGGGAAATTTTCTAGGAGTTACATCCTTTTTACATATTTATTACTACATTTATATGTAGTACGTCATAACCTTGTCTGGTTAACTCCTCGTTACATACACTCTTGATGCCATTCAGTTAAACTTGGGAATGGCCAACAACATAGTAATGTTCTTGTAATGGTGTCATCTGATCTATTTTTTTTATAAAATCAAAAATACAAAGTGTTTGCTTGACATTAGGATAGCAGTTTCTTTTTTTTCACAAATTAATCATTTTTTTCTTTGAATTGTTTAAAAGCATGGGCATGGGTTGGATATGGCCAGTCAACCAATCTGAAGAAGGCAGACCAGAAGAAGAAAGATGACAAGGATCCCCATCGAATCATTGTGTCACGATCCCATGCAGGGCAAGTAAAACCATTAGCTGAAGCGTCTCTGGGGAAAGTGACAGTGACACCAGCTGGCGGAGCAGGTAAAGCTTAGATAATAATTAATTATCCTTTGGTAACAGCTGTACTGCTTTCTGTACAAAGTCACAGAATGTAGGTTTTGTAATATTGATACTGCAATATGTCCTGTCTAATTGCTCCAAGATCCATTAGGGCTTGTAAATTTAGACCTATTGAATTTATGTCAGAGCTGATTTTCTAACAACACTTTTAGTTTATGTTATAAAATTGGTTCTTACATTTTTTACCTTTACTTTTGTCAGAAAGTTGTGACCTTTGTAAAATCTTATATAAAGCTATATGTAATAGGGATTTTCACTTTGAAATACGAACTGAAAGCTTCATTGTTAGTTTAAACAATAATTTATTGCCATTGTAACACATACATGGTAAATATACATTTGATATATACAATGGAGAAATCTATACTAGCTTACATGTATTTTTTTCCTGCGAAAGCTACGTTGTTGGCAAATAGTACTGTTGTAGTGTACAGCATGCTAGGACTAAAATCTGCATTTATATATATGAAAGCTAAGGTTTATTTTACAAAAGCCAAGACTTAATACTACTCCATATGAAAACCAGAACTGAGTCCTGCATCATATGAAAGATGGAACTTAATTCTGTTCTATGCAAAAGCCAGGACTTAATACTCTCTATATGAAAGTGCCAGAGGCAGACTTAATTTTGCACTTCATAAGTTTCATCTGCACCATATGAATGCTAGAATTTAATTCTGTACTGTTTGAAATTTATAATTACATACATATAATTGTGGTACAATTAATGACAGTTGGTCAATGCTTAATCCATTTGACATCATGGGGATTTTGAAAATGTTAATTCTCAAGAAATAAAAAGATAACTGCCAACACAAGTTAATCTTACTTGTTTATTATTTTCAGGTTATAAAACCCTCGAGGTTATTAATGGTAATCAAGATGCTTATATTCATTCCACCTTGATAAAAAAATGGGACATTTGTGCTGGAAATGCCATTCTCAGTTCACTAGATGGTAAAATGACAACACTTGAAGGAAAGTATATTGATTACTCATCTGGAGATTTACCTAAAAATGAAGGAGGTCTCTTGGCCACCGTGTATAGACATGATGACTACTTGGACAAACTAGCTAAGAAGTTGAAGGAGAACAGCAAGGCATAATGATGGACTATGGTATATTATGTAACAATCTATGAACAACGATGTTATTGTATCATACGTACATATTTTTACAATATAAATGTAATATAAAAAGATACCAAAGAACAACAAAGTTGATATTATTGATGTTCTTATAGACGATTTTAAACAATAACTGATCAGTTTAAAGAATGATAAACTTACTACAGATACTGACGGTCAATGAAAATGCATCATGAATTGATTCATTTTATTCTATACCTGCATGTGTAGAACCAATTGCCTACTCTAGATGTTACCTAGTGACCTTACAATGTGTAGAAGTTTATTGAATCCAATAAAACATTTCATATTGTACAGTTCAAAATTCAAGATGTCAATTAAAAAAAAAATGCTTGCATTCACTGCCGCTTGGCGTCTGGGTCTCAAAATAGAATGAATATATTTCATGGTGTGTTTTATTGACTATCCGTATACTTCATGTAGCAGTTAGATCATATGCCTCTTGTATAATAACTCCAATGATGGGCATTTTTTTTTATTTGTGTGCGAAAGGTGGAACTTGTTATTTTCTTACATGTTTGAAGCAAAATTTAATAGTCATTTGAACAAAATACATATACAATACACATGTAGATTTCTATGATAGCATTAGTTTATTTTTTTTATGGGAAAATAAAGAACGATATGTTGATATAGTATATTTTAGGGGAAAAAATTTGATTGCTTCAATTATATATATTTTAAAATGAGATAATCTGGTCTGACAATTTATTGTCTGAAAAAACTTTACAAATTTGTTATTTCCTTTAAAGTTTTAAAGATTGTTACATTATTTGTTAAGCTGTAGATATAAACGTTAATGTGACTATATTGTTATGATATCTAATGAGCTATTCAAGGAAAAATTCTCTGGAATTGAGAGCGGAACTGGAATTATTTTTAAGGGTACCAACACCAGAGTTTTAATTGGTTTTGAGGTACCATCACTAGAAATTTAGTTGATTTAGCACTCAACCACCAGAATAAAAATATATATGTGAATCTTATCCTGTATTTTGTAAACAATAACCTGTCATGTTTGTTTCACTTCAAAACTTAGTGAAAAAGTATGCTTAGGATATTCTGTTTGAAAAGTTTAGTTTCATTAGAGTGAAAAGTAGTTTCTAAAAAGATATTGTTAGTGAGATGCATTTCTTTTTGAAGGTCATAGAAGCTGTGACTTATTTCCATGTGATATAAATTAAAAAAATTTTCATTGATCTTTCTGCTGGTAATTCGGACAAAATACCCCACACCAAGATAATTTTTATTAAAATATACCCACAGCCACCAGAATTAAAATGACTATTTTACCCACCACCGCCAGTAAAAACATAAGGTTCAGTTCCGCCAACCACCCCCGAGATTTATTCCTGGAATAGTCCTAAGTGGAATTTAATTTGAATGAGTGAGATGTATTTGATGCTAGTTATACATGCATTAATAAACTGGATATAGTTGATATTTTTAATTGATTTATTTCACTTGAACAGATATACATGTATTATGGCAATTACATTTAACAGTGTGGTTCAAAATGCTACTGTCATGTTGTTAACTGTATTGGACACATTGTGTTGAGCCATACTGAATTAACAGACTGTTGTGGCATTGCTAATTTACTGTAATGAATGCATTATATTGAAAATTGAAAGACTGGGTCATTGATAGTTTATTGCAAGGAACACATGTTAAGTGATATTAATTGATTTAAGCAGACTGCAGGGCTGTAGTTGAGTGTACAGAGTGATGGCCACACATGCTGGAGGCTGTGAGTTAAATACACAGCCCGACCCGATGACTAAAAAAATCTACTCAGTACTGGTTTTTCCCAGGAAGTGAACTCGAGAGCAATTCATATAAACTTTGAGCTTTTGTCAAAATAAAACCATTAATAAATTGGTCTAAACAATAATGAATTGACTGACCTAGTCATTTATATTATATAAGTTATGAAGTTGAATCTGTATTGAGGGAAAAAGAATTACCATGTTATCTCTTTAAAAAAGAATTCAGATTAGATTACATTTATATGAAATAAAAACTGTGAAACTAACCTCATAAAGACAGATGCGTTAAAAACTAATTTTTGTTGTTTTAAGAAACATTACTTATATTAATTTATTAAGGGTATTACATGTTTATTTTGTTTCATTATAATGTTTTATATAATCTTGTAATCATTTATTTTATGTACATTTTGTGGGATGTAGACTAGTATTGTGTACTGAGGAATCTCTTGTTATATAATTATTAGTTGTCATTTTTTGGTTTTGAGTAATATGATAGAATTTGCTGAAACTCTGCAGTTCTGCAGGTATCAAGGTTCTAGGTTCATTCTGAATATTCATTTGTTGGTGTATTTTTTAAAAATCTGTATGTTAATTTGTTGTTTTTGTACATGTAGCGTGAACCTGGAATCTTCCTTCCTGTTGGCGGTGAATAACCTATAATGTGTTGTTACGCCGTAAAACCCTATTCATTCATTCATTCATTTTTTGGTATGTGCAATGTATTTGTGCACAATGTGATATGATATTGAATAATGAATGTACATGCAAATGAAAGATAGTATAACAGGTTTACACACACACAAAAAAAAGTTATTAGTGATATGATGTTTAGCATTTTCTGTTTTTCTCATTTAGCCATCCTTGAAATAAAGAAGTCATATAAATTACTCTTAACGGAAAAGCAGTTATGAATTTAATAGAGAAAACATTAGTTGAAACAAATGTATTAGCAAATTGAAACATGTTTAGCATCTCATATACTTGTATATGTGTAGGATTCAGAACAGAGTTAATGTTTTGAAAGATAATGTGCAGGATTTAATCAGCTTAAATTCCAGTTGTGGAGGAGTTGCGCTAGTATTTCATTTACACATTTGTGTGTGAGGTGCATTGAATAAGGATATATTTAATTTAGTAAATATCGAAAGAACCAATTAGTGTTATATATTAGTGGATGTATGGGTAATGCTTTGTTTATAATTTGTAGTTAAAAGGATTCATACTTATTTTGCAATATAGACAATCATGCATAGACTTGAACACCATGTACCTGTCTGAACTGTATGATTTTTTAAAATTTTCCGCATCAGTTTTAACACCATTTTCATCATATAATAGATCATATCTGGTGTCCATTTTTGTATGGACAAGACATAATATATATATATATATATATATATGAATCTTCTTAAAGGGTCTTCTGTGGCCAAGTTGTCTAAGTGCTGCAGTCTAATGATCACCTCTCACTGCTACGGTTGCAGGTTTGAGTCCCGCTCAGGTAAAAAACTTTATGTGAGTATGTTTGCTCATTATTTACGCAAGGATGCTACTTGCAGAAGGATGGTGGTTCTACTCTTATTCATTCTGAGGTCTTCCTCCACCAATAAAACTGGATATGCCATATATATCCTGAAATGTGTTGAAAATGGCATTAAACTCCATTAAAAAAAACAACTCCATCTTTTTCATTTAATAGGAAAATAAACTATAAAGAATGTCTGTTGATACTGATTTGATGTGAAGGTCGGTGCAAGTTAGAATTAAATGAGTTGCATTCAATTTGCAAGTGAAGCCACATTTTGATAGAGTTTTTGTTGTTCAACAGAGATTTTTATGTTATTTTTATTATGATATTACTTACATACTATTGTTCATACATGTATTTTTAAAACAGAATAACATTCCTGTTTTCACTATGGAGTGGAAGTGGCACTCAATGGCTCATTATAGATTTTGTATATGATCTAAAGGCATAATAATTCTACTGTGTGCAATTTTGATTGGGTATAGTAAGGAATTGTATTAATGTGAAATGTGATATTGTCATTTGAACAAGTGTTACCTGATGCACATTGTGTAAGAATATTTAAAACATTATGGGGTAATTTTTTAATCTGTAACAAAGGATTAAGTTTTTTTTATGCAGTTCAATGGAACTTTGTATATAGTTACCAATATCAGATGGACATGCACATACAGTCAAATCTGTCTTATACTGCAAGTCAAGGGAAGGTGCAAAAGTGGCCTTCTAAG
Source organism: Panopea generosa (assembly GCA_029582155.1). NCBI lineage: Eukaryota > Metazoa > Mollusca > Bivalvia > Adapedonta > Hiatellidae > Panopea > Panopea generosa. Next base: position 63,165,223 of record CM055901.1, read on the forward strand.
ACAGGTTGTTGTTTAATACAGGTTAATTTGCTCGAAAGCATAGAAATTGGAAATAGCAAATGTGGCTAATTAATAAAGATGACCACTTACAGGTTTGACTGTTCTAATCTCACCCATAAATTTTAAGGTTTCTGTCCAAATATGTTGGTGTATGTGTTTGATACATGATACCTATTGTGTACACTGCAGGGTACAACTGTAAGCATTAGGTAACATTGAAGTATGTTTACTATATAGATCAGTATTGCTATTGAACGATGTATATAAATGATTAATAACAATAAATACAGCAAATACTGCCTGAGGTATTTGAAAATAACAGCATTGCCATTTTAAATGTATTATACATAATGAAGTTTTAATTATTTTAAGTTTGATCAAGAAATCCATTTAGTATTCAGGTATTTTTGAAGTTGTATTCATCTATTAATCATGATCCTTAAATATCATCATCTTATCATCACTTTCATCATCATCATCTTCATCATATAAACCTCCTTAATAGATCATTGAGTATGTTGATACAGTTTTGAATTTGACTCTTTATGTCGGCATATGAACATGAAAGATCCCAACTAGTTGCGATGTAGTGGTACAGGATCTGCCTCATATATGGAAGTTCTTGGGTTCGACCCCTTGCTGGGTCATAGCAAAGACTTGAAAACTGTAATAGATGCATATTTGATAGACACTCTGCATTTAAAAGATAGTTCTAGGTCTGGTCAGCCCAATGTCCCTATAATATAACTGGGGTTCCAGCTAAGAATAGAATCACTGCCGATCTCTGCAGAGGGGTAGGAATCCTCCGAATGGGTGTCATGTTCATTTTATCATTTTTTGTCATGTTCACTATTGTTGTTAAATTATCAACCCCTGTGTGGTTTCAGGGAGCCATATGAGTGATGGCAAGAATAGGACCACTGTGACTGATGCATGTTGTAAGAAGCGACAATTTGAGTAATATGATAGAATTTGCTGAAACTCTGCAGGTATCAAGGTTCTAGGTTCATTCTGCATATTCATTTGTTGGTGAATTTTTGTTTAAATCTGTTTGTTAATTTGTTGTTTTTGTACATGTAGAGTGAACCTGGAATCTTCCTTCCTGTTGGCATCGAATAACCTATAATGTGTTGTTACGCCGTAAAACCCTATTCATTCATTCATTCATTCATTCATTCATTCATTCATTCATTCATTCATTCATTCATTCATTCATTCATTCATTCATTCATTCATTCATTCATATAACTGGATAGGGTATCTGTGGCATGATATTCCAGTGGCAGCACTTGGAATACAGTCTCAAGCAGAAAACATCATGATATGACTGAAAATTGTACAAAGCGAGGCTAAACAATACAGTATAAAATAAGTAGCTTTAGCAATACTAAAGAAATACTATTTTGAAAGTACACATTTTTTTAAAGAATAAATTTCATTGTTCGGTACAGTGAGACTTAGCAGATATTTATGATTAAGTGAACAAGTTTAAATGAGAAAATGAATTGATAACAAAATTGATCAAAACAACATAAACACATAATTACCTAATGTTTAATTGATTAGCGACAGATGTCGTTAATAACCTGCTCCACAGAGTTTGGGCGGATCTGTTGTTAGGGAATGTCTGAATTATAATGATGTTAATATCAGAAATGCTTTTGATATCATCAGCAATAGGTGGAAAAGTGTTCAAGAAATGTGTTTGTGTTTGTGCTCACATAGATAGAGAGGCGGTTGGGTGTTATTGCTACGCCAAGGTAGTATATATGATTTCAGCTGGTTTATAAGTAATAACACAATGTGTGAGGCCGGTAAAATATATGTTCAGTATTACTATGTATTATGCATATTCAGTTAAACATGTAACAACAGTTTCAGACAATGTTTGTGATGTTGGGGGTAGTCAATACAGTATCATAGCTTGTTACATAGACATATCTTTTGTCATTCATTTTGCACATGTTTCAATTTGCGATGTTTCATTTTTTGCATGTATCAATTTTTGACATTTGGTTTGTATTTTGCAAATGTTGAACACTCCATTTCAGTATGCAAGTCATAAGGTCACTAGATGGTATACATGTACTGTATAAGGTTTATGGTGATATATTAACTTTAACATTGTATTTCAATTTTCACATATCGGTACACTAAAATATAAAAAATAACACTATTTTTTCCACGTTTAGAATTGGATTAAAACAAATTTGACAACAGAGCTTCCGCAGTCTATATAAAAAAAGTATGAAAGTTTTTACTTTTTGTTTTTAGTTTTTGACACCAAATTTAGTGGTTTTGAAGATGCCTTGATATTGTGACTATTATTTGCATTTTAGCTAAGTGCGCTCACTGTAGTCTGGTCTGTACATTTATGTAAGATATGCAAAACTCCATTCACGAGGGGCAGTAATTAAATGGATGATGTGTTGGCTACTCATGCCAGAGGTTGCAGGTTCAACCCCATGTTTGACCCGATAATCTCAGAAATAAATGACACTCAGTTCTATGAAGGATAAAGGACCCCAGAACAATTCATACTAGCTGTTGAGCTCAATTTTCAAACAAGTTAAAATAAATAAGTTTAAACTAAGAACCTTTCAATAAACTTGTTCCTACATTATACTTACACGAATGTTAGCAGTTTTCGGGTGCTTGGAACTGTTCAAAGAATGCTTTGTCTTTATGCTCTACAAATAGATATACTTTATGCCTGTATCATGGAATAGTTGGGTTTAACATACAGATATATAATTCTGTGGCTAACTTTATGGTATTTCGAACTCATGAAGAGTTTACTCTTGCTCTCTATTATTCAAATGATTCCATTGGTAGATTTCTGAATTTATTCATCTAACTGTGTCATTTTTATGTATTATATTTATGGTCATGTGAACATTTAATGCTCTATGGTTGTTGTAGTTGTTATATTTTTAATTTATACAAATGTGGAAATAAATTATTTTTATAAAGTAGGCACCTGTTTTAATTATCTTTTTTTATCCATATCAAAATTTTTTTACACCGGTCAGTTAAGTCTGTAATTATGTCAATATTCAAACATTTCATGATTTCTTAGAAAAAATGTTTGGTAGAATTTGTCAAGCTTCAACATTTGATCAGAAGCGGGAGTGACTATCACTATGCCAACTTGCCACGTGTCCAAGTAAATATCATGTAGTGTTCTGTTCGCTTGTTTTAGGAAAATGGCGGCCCTGTAAACAATATAGATCACTGATTGGATTACCGACTTGTTTGATTGACAACTCGCGTCAGATCAATTGCCGGAACATGACACGAAGATTGTATTATTGTATTCAGCTTCAAGTGTGTGGTTGCAAAGAATTGAGGGGGAATCTGTATTCACTACGTCATCGCCATGAAGAAAATGACATATGACACAGTGACACAATGGAGCAGTGGGTCTGTCAACTTCAAGTATGTCCTGGCGAGGGCCTCAGTGTCACTTGAGATCTGTAATGAAAAACATTTGAATCAAAGCTATCCATATAGATTGTATGAAACTTTACACTTTACGCATTCATAAAGTAACATCTGATAATAGGACCCCTCGGAAACACAGCAAGGTTGGGTGGATAGAGTGTTGGCCGCTCACGCTCAGAGTGGGCACGGAATAAAAAAGTATATATCATACCGTTGGCATTACTCTGATAAATGAATACGGGAACAGTAACCGACACGTCCTTTCCCGTGTAGTGTTTACATTTTGTACAAACATACTACATGGGCCAGAAATGAATATTTCAAATGAACATAATTATTGACCTTTTGGCATTGACCATTGCCGTATGACGACGTGACTTATACGCGACATATATTCTTTTACATAAATGAATATGTTTATAAAAAATTCACAGATGTACGCAGGTCATTTGTTATATTAAAAGGATTTAAAAGGGAGATAACAGAGACATTACTCATAAGTATACCGTAGAAAGAGTTGTCGTATATGGTGATCTCTGATAATAGAATGATTGTAATATTTAAGTCCTTAATTTGCTCTTTTATCGAACACGGTAAACACTGACAAGTACATATCGTCCTACCACCCGTAAACTTTAATGTCATTCAAACTACAGTAAGTGCCAATACATTCCGTACCTTGTGTACCATCGCAGTGCTTTTATCAGTCTCATATTAATTTATACGTTTGATAAATAACACTCTTTGCCCACCATACTGTTTGCTATCTTACCTTTAAACGTAATAGTCAAGTGTTTTAACAGCCTTTCCAGTCGATCCTATTTCCAACCTGTACATATTTACAGATTCTCTTCAGACACACATTTTTGTATTTAGTAATAAATTACACATTCTGTAAAATGATATTTTACAATATTTAAATATTTGAAGGGGCTTGATAGTTAGTTATTAATATTCACGAGGCATGCTGCAGGTGTCGGCAAAATGTGTACTTGATATAATCCAAAACAAATTTGAAATGGAAGTGTGAAAAACGAAACATGATTTTTCATTTTGTCTCTTAATTTGTTCGCATATTGGTTCGAAATTAAAAACTTTAGTCCGCTTTTTCTTAAAAGCCATAAACATTTAAACCCTGGGAAAAGTACATAAAATTAATGCAAGCATTATAATCTCAAGACACATGTTCTTAAGATTTGACAAACCATGTAATAGTTAGTGTTCATTTAGTAAAAATTTTACAATTAGTTATTAATTTTATGCCAGATGAACGCTAACTGGCTTAGTGTTAGTATTTGTATTTGACTAACAGTTTGGAGTCATTTGACTGACTCCGGACGGAGCTACCATGAAAGCTGAGATGATTTGCGTTTAAAGTAGATGTTTGCTAAGGCCGTTTCTAAGCATAGCTTGCGCGGCTTTGTAGTTCGTACATGACTCGTTCATAATTGAATCAAGGGCGGAGTCCACGCGTGCGCAGTGATAATGAACATTTTAATAATTAAGAACGAACTTAATAATTAAATTATTTTGTAGGCTGATTTAACAAATAATAGCGAAACAATTCTGAAAATTGAAGCGATTCCATTGGTTGTCAAATAAAGTTAAACACTAATTCACAACATAAATTGACTTATGACTGGACGAGATTTAGTTTAGGCAAACTGTTGTTACGTCTGATTGCAGTTTTATTATCGTCATAGATTGGCAGATCCTTTGTAATGGCATGCGATCTCGTGCCAAGCTGTCGTATGATTTAAAGTTCGAATGTTTTGTTTACGTATGATGGTGTTACCGGTTTTTGATCTTTTAAGAATCGTCGTTAAATACTACTATGCCAATGCAAATCAGTTGTTGACAGTAAATACTTGTATATAATGTTTAATTAACTATAAAATTATATTTTTCTACAAAAAGATAACAAAAACATTGCTTTCACCATTCACGGTTCGATCACAGTTACTCAAATATACTTCCAACAAAATGGCGTCACCAGATGACTGGATAATGTAATGTGTCAAACTAAAATGACATGAGGTTGTAGAAGTGCAAATAAATGCAAGCAGATAAAACTGCATTTAACTTTCACGTGAATAAATATTTCTTAATGGATTTATTCCATAACAATGTCACTTCACTGCATAAGGTTGTTTAATTTTTCTTATTTTATTTAATAAAAATGAGCTTATCGGAAAGTGATCGAATTCAGGTTACAATCGAAAACAAGTTACGGCACCATATTATATACCCTGGCAAAGAACAATAGCCGGTTTATAAGGACGCGTTTTCGTCCGTGTCCCTTTTGAAACTGTTTAAGGTCAGCCGTCACCGTTGTTTTTTTCCTAGAATGGTCTTAATGTCACCATTTCTAAATGGCGTGGTTCATATGCCATATCCTATATCAAATTATCATATACTTAATTTTTTGCCTTTTTTGGGCTTCTGAAGTCGGTGACGTCAAGTTTCAAAATAAATGAATGTTTATATTACTAATGCTATGATTCTTACAATCGCCTAAAAAAATCAAGGACTTGTATAGAAGGATTGGAAAGTAGCACCGCCCGAATAAATATTGGTAAAACAGCACATGAAGAATTTATTATTTTGCAAATTAATCATTCATAATTCACAGGCCACTTATTTCTGTACAGAAGCTGTAAGTTATATGTAATCTTAAATGTTTAAACATGTTTCGATAACGCAAAAATGATCTTAAATTAAAGATATTAAGGCTGGAAGGAAAATTTCTCGTAATTTGTCGTTAGTTTAGCTGCAGTATACACATTTTGTAATCAAAAGTACTTCAACAATTTTTAACACAAAATCTTAATCGGTTGCCTTTCTTTGTCTATGTAATTCCTTGATAAAATAGACTAACTAAATGTTTATGTAACATTAACTTTATTTTTTATGACAAAAATATAATAAATTTTCATTTAATTGTTATCTTTTACCAGTTTGACATTTTCGTGCAGCCTGAAATTTGCTTAGGATATTTTAAAAAAATATATAAGTCCTGACGTTACCCAATATGTGTTTTCAGCCTATCGTCAGCCTTGTTTCAATCATAGTCAACTATGTACAAGTGTTACTGATATTCAGACGTTTTCATCTCTTTATTTTTATAATAACATTCTCACGTGCCATAAAAATTCTACCCCGTTCATTGACACAGTGTTGGTATTATTCTGGTCATTTGGAAGCATTTGGGCTCATTTAGTGTTTCACTAGACAGTCTGTTCAAAGTCAGTTTGATATTCGTGTTTGTTCGATATTCAACACGGAACTAGTTATATTCCTAACTTTCTTAGTTTCCAATATTGAAGAGCTCCATACTTAACTAAACCTATTAAACTACCGTAACCTCTTACTACTGTAGCTAGAAATACAATATGTATTAAGTCAACGAAAGGGACGTGGGGTTTATTTCGCCCCTTGAACAGGCTAAACTCGAGTTTTCTATTTTCTATTCTGTGCTACCAAGACTCATTCCAGCAGATACTGTTGACAGAAACATCTGCTTGTATTGGTTTTTAACTATCACTTACTTTCATTGAATTACGTCATAAACGCCATCAAAGTATAGTACCTCCTATCTACAGTACAACAAATGTGGATGTGTAGTGCCCGCCCCACCCCTCCATAGTACCCCACCCCAACACCTACCCCCTCCACAGTACAAAATACGTAACATTCCGCTGAAAGAATACTTAACTAGTACGTAAAATATTTATCACACGTGAGAGCACGTAAATCTGACCTTTTGATTTATATCAGTCCGAATCCCCTAAAACGAAGGTTATTTAATCTTAATGGAGTTTTTATTAGCCGTTGCTGTCATTCAAATCCAACATTAAACCAGTTCAAAATCGGACGAAAGCAGATGATATAAGATGAGGGCGGTATAAGTTTTTCTTATGGACATAAGCATTACGGGTCATTAAGATACGGTAATGCGTTATGGACAGTATTAAATGTATATTCAATACAGCTGCATTCCTTTCCTGTATAAAAATCTCATTCGCTTCCACTGGGCGTCGGATCCTTTTATAAACATAATACGGAAATCATTCATCTTACCCAGCCTAGTTTTATTTAATTTAGTCATCTTGCGTGATGGGCTGTAATGAATCGAGATTTATTTAGCCCATCAATGCCATTTTAATGATCTTTGGTTACTTACCCCGGAAAATCCGACTTAATCGTATATGGCACATTAAGCCGGTTTGCTGCTCTGTGGTGAAAATAAACCTCGTACTTTTATACAGAGGTTGTTGAAATTCAAGGTTGTGAATATGTTATTTCTATCGAGACTACCCATTAAAGGGACACTTGGCACTTTTTGTATTTTGATAGATTTTTCACTCTAGTCCGGTTCTGGAAATTTAATCATTAGTTATGTTGCAAATACCCCAGCATATTGTTGTATATAAGGTTATTAACATTGCAACCGGTTTCCCATATGGGCGATGCCTCCAAAAGAGTGTTAGTCTTTATATATTTGTGTAGGATATTGCAGGAAACAGATAGAAACACATCGCAAGTTTATTTTGTTTTTTTAGCGTCACATGGGTCCTCGATTTAAAGTCCCACCGAACGTCTGTTTGTATTGTTTGTTGCCCAGCCTTTGGCATCGAACCCGCAACCCCGAGACTAGAATTCTCGAGCTCTACCGACTGAGCTAATGGCGCTGACTACACACCAGCATATGTGCAGACATATACCTTTATTTCCATTTTTGGCAAAGGCCTCAACTCTGTCATATGGTTGAAAATGCATTATTTTTCACATATCTATTTTCATCTAAGACAAAAATTGTAAACTGTTTTAAATGCCATACGTTTTGATTGGTACGAAGAACATAAACTTTAATTCTTGAAATGCATTGTCATGAAGATGTTTAAAGTATGATACTGTGCATGTGTTCTATTTACAATAACCGCCCCTACAACATACGCACGCAAGTACGCACGCACATACACATCGACAAAGTGAACATCAACACGTTATAGCATATTAATTTCTGAACCTCACGAACGTCAATTATTGTATACCAACATTTAAATAATTGAGAAAGAAAACTATTTGTAGTGTATATGTTTTGTGCTGGTAAATGAATGTGTTTTATAATTTATTGTCAAGTATGTAATAAACGATGCTTCTGTGTAGGAAATAAACATTCTGGCTAACACTTTGACAAGGTAATTATCAAAACCCGCAATTTTATTCCATGATGAAATAAGAGAAATTGGAAATGTGAAAACTGACCGAAAACAAATAATAGAAAAGTCAATGCACGGATAAGTATACAAAAAAAACCGTATTACTTTACCTCATATACTTGAAGATATTTAAAGTGAGCTTTGAAGTACTTTGTTACCAATCTGTCAAGTAACACTTGGCGCTCCGCTGCCTTAAAGCAAATGTGGTTGGCCACACATTTCGATTATTGAATTAGTCCGTATTATTTTGCCATATTATATATTTTTTAAAGAAAATAAAAGGATGTTTGCGTTTAATTGTCCGTGGAAACGCAACATAAACACCAATGTTTCTTCAGTTGTCAAAGTTGCTATTGAATGTTACTAAGCATCCATATTAAATTACATCGGACAGGCAAAAGAAACGTTTTTGATTTCGAGTTCCACTTTATATTTGTTCAGTATTACATCTGATGTACCGCAAATTTCGTTGTATGATAAGACGATGGGAGGAGAAAGAGATTATCACGTACAGCCGTAAACCAAGTGTATGTTGTTGTTGTTGTATGGTGTTTATTAAACCAAGTGTATGTTGTTGTTGTTGTTGTTGTTGCTGTATGGTGTTTAGTAAACCAAGTGTATGTTGTTGTTGTTGTATGGTGTTTAGTAAACCAAGTGTATGTTGTTGTTGTTGTTGTTGCTGTATGGTGTTTAGTAAACCAAGTGTATGTTGTTGTTGTTGTTGTATGGTGTTTAGTAAACCAAGTGTATGTTGTTGTTGCTGTATGGTGTTTATTAAACCAAGTGTATGTTGTTGTTGTTGTATGGTGTTTAGTAAACCAAGTGTATGTTGTTGTTGTTGTTGTTGTTGTATGGTGTTTAGTAAACCAAGTGTATGTTGTTGTTGTTGTATGGTGTTTAGTAAACCAAGTGTATGTTGTTGTTGCTGTATGGTGTTTATTAAACCAAGTGTGTGTTGTTGTTGTTGTTGCTGTATGGTGTTTATTAAACCAAGTGTATATTGTTGTTGTTGTTGTTGCTGTATGGTGTTTAGCGTCTCTTTCAACACGTGTTCAGTTATATGCGACGATACTGAATTCTGATGCCGAAAACACGTGCTATAAAACCCACCCAGTCACATTATACGGACACCGGGCCGACCAGAACTATCATTTAAATGCTGACCGACAGGCGAGGAATCTTTTAGCACCAATTTTCAAGTCTTTGACATGAGCAGGTCGGGGACCGAACCCACGACCTTCCACATGCGAGGCCGACTATACCACTAGACCACGTTGCAGTAAACCAAGTGTAAGCCTCACACCCCAACTCCAACTAACCGCATCAATGACTCACACCACTATTATCTCCCTTGAGTACTCCGGATAAAGGAGTTAGAAATAAATCTTAATTTTTCTTTTTCATCTTTTTTTCATGGCTCTGTACTGCAGTGATTTATTTTTTCCTAGCACGAGTTAAATGGTCAGTATTTTAGAAATCACCACTCAAAATTTGATGCTGATACAAGATATCTGGACAATTCTGTGTAATTTCAGAATTGTTGGTTCGAACCGCATCGTGGGCGAATAGTTGACATAGTATTACTCCGGAAATTTAAAGGTCTCACAAAAGCATTGGATTTTAAAAAAAACTGTTCAAGGTATTTATTTTCCAATATAATTGCATATCTTGAACCAGTGAAGAATTTGAGCCCAGACACATGCTGCAGATCTTTTTTTGCACTGTGTTTTTGACATATTAGGGAGGGGTCCTCTATTGTCACCTTTTCTGTATGTTTCTATTGTTTTTTTATAATACGTATTTATGTATTGAATGTGTTTGTGCCGTAGTGGTGGCTGTGTCCGTTGATTAATAAGTCTCCTGTTGGTATTTTCTTATCTTTATTTTACATCGATTGCGTTAAACACAATGTTCCAACTTACACATAACGTCTCCTTTGGACGGACCAGTACATAACACTTATGTTGATAAAGTGCCTTGCCCAAGGAATAACCACGTGGTCGTTATGGTTATATAACCCACTACCAAGGAATAACCACGTGGTCGTTATGGTTATATTACCCACTACCAAGGAATAACCACGTGGTCGTTATGGTTATATTACCCACTAGGCTACAGCCTGGGTCTGGTTTTATACAAGCATTGGCAGCCTAGAACTAGGCCTGCCAGTCACTGGTTATCTTAATTATTTCATAATTTAATACTATCTGATAATCTCTTGTAAATACAGTCAAATGTGTATTAGTGGTCATGTCAATTAAGCAACCACTTGTCTTAAACAGCTACACACTTTCTATTTAACATTTTTTATAATTTCAGCTTTAATCAACCTGTATTAAGGATTCACCTGTCTTAAGGGGTATTTTTGCTCTTTTCACTGAGTTGCTGCTTAAGACAGGTTTTGGCTCAACAAAACATTGATTAAGACAAAATAGCATACACTGTTTTACTGAGTCTGTCCATTATGGGTAATAGGATGTGCAGTGTCTCTTACATCTCGTAGCATCGGCTTAAGCGGGAGTCTGTTTTAGAGCACAACTGAATGGGCTAGGATAATAAATAGGACACCATAATGGCGTATGAAACCCCGCACAAAAACAACAACAACTGAATAATTTAGCAATTTCAAGATCGCATTTTATTCTGAACTAAAATATCTTGAGTGCACGGTCCTGTATAAATATAGTAAGGTTTACGTTACCCGTAGTCCTCGTGACCTCGACCTTTTCACCCATTAATATGTCAATACAGAGTTAATACGGGTTTATATTTAATGCCTCGGTCAACATAGTTGTCAATGTAACATCTTTACGTCCATAAGTGGACAGTGTATCTACGGCAATAGTCGACATTCGGGTCAGTTTTATCTAGGTCCAGCGGCCACACATGGCACTTCAATACGGACAATGTAACTTAATTTGTCATGTAGAGTTGACATGTACCCGTGCTATCTTTATTTCTATAATTAATGTACTTGATGTTTTCGGTAATTGTGATTCAGTTTAAGTACACTCTTACGGTTTTTACCAGAAATTAAGCGAGTCAATTAAGATGTATATGAAGAGTTAATTAAATAACACAACAATTGACTCATTTCTGTAGCCCATGTGCAGGAACTCAATTCTCATTTTTTAAGTCTAGTATCCAGAATCCCTGATCCAAATTTACAATACTCCCAGACGCTGATATTTATGTTAGTAATTTACATACTGGTCGTTTTCTTATCAATGTCATTATAATTAATGTTTCTGTAATTATGTAGTAATCTTCCTGTTATACTGGCTGGAATAAGCTAAAGTTCGGAGTTTAAGTTATAGAATAATTCTAGGCATATAAATAAAAGGTATAATATCCCAGATTTGGTCGGCCATTTATTGATGACGGTGAATGCGGATTTTATTTGCATTTCAGCCTATTTGCTAGTTTATAGGTTCCTAAAACCTCACAGAGAAACACTATTTCGCCATCTTTTTAAAAACCGATAAAGAAGGGCGAAAGAGATGTAGGTATAAAATGGCCACACTTTCATCATATAACAGAATAATTTATCAAAATAAAAATTGCATTTTTAGGTAACATGCCTTACTTGCAGATTTTGGAATGACTTAATATGGTTGTACTTAAGTTCAGTTTGCAACAGTTCAGTGAATTTAAAATAGAAACACACTTTTCAGTTATGTCGTCTGTTAGTAAATTTGAATACTTTTACCATTCTGGTGACCGTTTCAATAGCTTCGTAAGTGTAAGAATTTTGTACGAACGAATTTGCGCAGTATATTTTGCAATTTTTTAAAAAAAGAACACTTTTTACAAAAGATCGTAAAATAAGTAAGCGACACACTAAATGAATTTCCCTACCTTTTTCAAAACTTCAAATTTTACACTAAGAAGCCCATAAACTACGATCGTTACTGAAACGGGCCCCAGACGAATGGCAGTAGCGACACCTGGCTTAAAGCTTACACGAATGTTGTCTTCTACATGAGTTTACACTCTCTGCAAAACTTTTTCAATATGAAGCAAGCTGATAATCAGCACTTTAAAACACTAAATCTAAAGCCAATGTTGTTAAATACACGACCTTATGATTTATAAAACTTCAAGGGTTCTGATCTGGTTCATACTACTGTGCATGCATGTGAAAGGCTACACACTAATACTAATGGAAACTGATTTGATTGTGTTATACTAGAATCGTCTCTCTATATATATTTGTGATTTTGTTTGTGTACACTTTTGCTGTAAATATTATAAACACATACATGTGATTTTTAGTAAAATGGAAACTTTACTCTCGAGGATATATTGTAAAAAGCATTTCTAAATGTTCAGTTTATATATATATATGACCACAATTTTTAAATTTAGACATCACACTATTTCTCAGTATGTTTGACAAGACATGGCACCTAGGCCAGGTATGTCACCCCAGTTATGGAATTCAGATAGAATATGCAGGCTAATGAATTTGCAGTCACTTTCATTCCAAAACGATAGTTGCGGAGTTGTGGAAGTTGCGGAAAACATGGGTATTATAGAATGCAATATTTGGGGGAGTTATGGGCGACATTGGGATGGATGTAACTACGTACTGCACTGAATATGATAACATTTATATCGACAGGAGAAGTTTCGTCTCCAAAGAGAAGAATATGGGTAGTAATTCGCATATTGGGTTGTAATGATCTTTCGAGTACTGTTCGTGAGTCATTTGATAAGTTATTCGATACTAGCGGATCGATAATTTTTATGATATGAAATGTTTCTATTACTATGGCTAGGGTTCGTTTTAATTTGAATATCGACAGACGAAAAACAAAAGCCGAGTTGACTTAATACCGAGACAATATCGTTTACAAAATGACAAAGGCTTGAAGGCGAATACCCTTTTGCTAATTTTTTACATTGCCTAACTAAAAATATAAAATTTTCTAAAGCATTACTCGAGCTCATTACACATTTAATGACCACACAGAATTGAAGTTGGAAACATCTTTACTCATTTGTAAAAGATACCATGCAAAATGACCATTAATATGGAGTTTTAGCAATTAAATTTGAGTTGAGGAAAACCTCAAGTTGAGATGTTTCGTGAAAGTATGCTTGTTGGAAGTTGTTTCCTTACTTTTTGTTTTACATATAGATTATAAAATGTCATGTTCAAGTGGTAAACTTACTTTTTGTTTAAACAATATGTTACATACAAGAGACGGTTTCACCTTTAAATCGAAAATTACTGATTCAAAGACAATTTACAGTAGCCCGGGGCTTATTTCACAGATCCCCCAGCGAGTATGAACCCTCAGAAAAGGTCGACATCGAGTTAGTCTTGGTCATATGCGACGCTTGCTTTTCTTAAAGGATTGTCTATTAGAAAAGCAAGCGTCGCATATGATCAAAACTAGCATCGAGTAGGAACCAGCCACATATCAACTGACGCCAGGAACCAGCCATACAGGGGTCAAACAGTGAGTAGGAACCAGACAACAAGAGAAGCAGCAAGTGTACTTGTTAGATTAGATGGAGTAACGACCAGACTCTAATCCGGCCACCACAAATATTTAACCCCGGCACTCAATACTGTATGAATTTGTAATAACGATACGTGAGTTAGTTAAACATTACAGGTCACCAATTATACACGGCCATGCGTAGATCATATCAACAGAAACATGGGTGGGGATCGTCTGGCATGCAGACCACAGCTATTTTGTTTTTCGATTTTCCTATATGTTCCTTCCAGTCATGTATATGCTTATGCAGCAGACGTCATTATGAGGAGCAGACGGTATTGCACACATGAATGAACTTACTGGTGTTCTGTGTTTATGTATAATTATGTGTTTTTTTGTATTTTTTTTGTAATTTGCGTAGTGAAGAATTCCAAGACTTAATTTAAGATATTTGAAATCAGACAGACATGGGGAAAGATATATAAAATTTTTAATACCACAGAGATACGTTTGCTTTGGTAAATATCATTTCTGGATAGCGACTATGTGAATGATGGAACGATTGTTGCACATCTCATTATAATTATTATTATTATTATCATAATTATTATTATGCTTACATAATATTGCATAACAATTTAAAGACCCAGCTTAAAAGGTATGATCAATAAAACATATATTAGCACGGAAATCCCAGTGACATAAAACTGAAAAAAAAAGACATGACGTCTTCATATAGAATAAGATAATAAACAGTAAACACGGAGATTAAAATCAATCTACAATGCACACAAAACAAGTACATGGCATCACAAAGACATCATAAACATGGAAGCATCCTAAAAAATAATAAAAAAATGATGATGACTGTTTAGATTCAAATATGTTTCCAGAACAGTGTCACTACCACTGTTCAGTGCACATAGTGTTTCATAAAGAAGTGTGTTTTTAACAGTTTCTTTAACAAGTTCAAAGATTGTGCGCCCTGGATATTGCTAGGCAATGTGTTCCATAAGCTCGGAGAAGCCCGAAGCTCCTGTTTCCAAATTGAACAGTTCTATTCCTTGGTACCACTAATGTCAGCGAGTTACTAGAGCGTAGGTTCCTAACTGGTCTATAAACCTTCAACATTTCTTGTATATATAGTGGTGACTGACCATGTAACGCCTTGTACGTATGTATAAGGACTTTATACTGAATCCTGTTCAGACTACTTCATTCAAATTTTCACTACTGGTAGCGTGTTTATATATTATAAATTCCTGGAATTATTTCATCTCCGTGTACATTCACATGCAAAAATACACAGAAATATATTTTACAGAAATGATAAAACACATTAAACACTAAGCCTCGCTTCATTGTACCCTTTAGGCATTTCCCCAGTTGAGATTTATTGCATTTTTGGCTTTTTTATTATTTTTTTTTCATTTTTCGGAGAAAGGTCTGGGCCTACATGGTCTTAAAGCAGTTACGCCTCTGTTTTTAAAGGGGTTGATATTGAATTATTACCTTTATACAGTCATTAAGGTTTTTGAATACTAAATGTACTAATTATATATCATATATATATTACTAGCACATCGTGATGTATGGTTTTCATTAAATATTTGCGTTCACAATGGTTTCAATAAATATTTATTGAACAAATTAGTTTCTACCACAGCGCCCAAAGCCATAAAGATACTATACTTCTGAAATAAAGTAAGGTTTTTGTTCGTCTAAAAGTTTATTTCATTTCTCATATGCGATGGGCGGTATATAAACATATAGTTTTGGCACATTAGCACACTTCCGCTAAATCCGCCTGCTTTACACTGCATGCCATGAATTATATTTTTTGCAAGTTTATTGTTGCTGTTTCACACCTCATTACAAAACAAAATTTATGAAAATCATATTGAAATATGATTGGAATTTGGCAAAAGTTCTGGAAACTGTGCAACAACAACATTGGCACATTTCTATAAACAATTGTGTAATCAGTTTTCAGAGGTGTTTAACGCCAGTCAAACTATAACTTGCAAATTGCCGGTTGGTATTGGGTACGGTTAAATTAAAGATAAAATATCTAATAGAAACATTATAATAGAACAGATTATTTATTTTATTTGACTTGTACTATATCATTTTTACTGACACGCTGACACAATGAAAAATGGCTTTATTTTCTTATTTTTGTCATTTCTTTTTGACAGGTTAAAAAATGCACGTCTGCAATTTACAGCAGATGAGGTTTTTTGTTCTAATTCTGCAAACCTGCCAACCTGCCAGCCGGTCGATTCTTTTCACTACTTGTGCCTGTTTACTCACATTAGCAATACGTTTGTGGTTTTGGTGTAAGTATGAAACATTTCTGTCTAAAAACTGAGTTGTCTTTGTCGAAATTGAAACCATTTCAATCTTTCGTGAACATAATTCGTCCCCGAAAGAGGCAAAAAATGGTTACGTATTTGTTCATGCCCGGGTTGATATATCACGTGTCACCCTTCTCCGTTAAAAGAAAATACATTGACGCCGCGCACTGTAATATTACTAATTAATAGTTAATACCCGAAATATATAAAATTGTTCGCAAATACTTGATCGTTTTTGGAATTATACTTACTAAATATCAAAATCAAGGTCGTGGAACGGTAGTTTCAGTGGACGGATATAAACTATGCTATGAATTAGTCACATTTAACGTCATTTTCCCCGTTTCCCGGCGTAACATTTTCCACGGGTCCTGGACTTAAATGTTTTGTTTAAAAACGGCTCGAAAAGACATATTTCAGGTCTATTCAATGGAGAAAGTGACATTATTTCTGGTTACAGACATGTGTGTTTTATTACAACAAACTTAACGGCATTTACGGAACGCGCGGTCCATTACGTTTACGCTTAATGTCCCAACACAGTGATACTGATCAGTCAAGATGAAAAATAATGGTTAGTGTTGCTTTAAAAATATGTCAGTATATGTTCATTGTTTTATAACATGGTACTTGATGGCTTTTTTCGTATTGCAAAAAAGAGATATTACATTTTAAGGTGCCCGCCAACATTATTTGAAAGAAATAATTGAAACGTATTTGATTAATTTAATTATTTTAGAAAAAATCGCAAACATATAAATTTTTAAATCATATCATACAAAAGTACATTTTCAGTGGACCATGCTTATGTGGAATATATTCACTTTGCTCTGAATGGTAAAGATTTCGTATTTAATATGTCCTCTATGATTTGCCGCCCCTTAGCATTTTTCCAAAAAATAACGTCTGTCCTCTTATTTTGACCATATTTACCATATTTTTAACTTAATATTTTTAATTGTCAAAATTAAGGTTTGTCATCAATCCATAAGTATTGCTAAAAAGCATTCTGATCTCCCCGTGTTTTGTCCTGCATATGACAACATATGAACAAGATACTTTTAGAACCATTGATAATGACATTGTGTTCAGTGTTCCTGAAGAGCATTTCTCTATATGCAGAACAGCTCAAAATTAATTGTTGTGTGAGACGTCCACCACAGCTTCCCTTGCCTAGATGGCAGGCTAATGTTAGTTTCGCATTCATGTATAGCCTTCCGATATTCAAAATAAAAATAAACATAACTTCTCGATCTCCGATATTGAAGAGTTCTAACCTTTAATATCTACATATGAATGAATGAATGAATAGGGTTTTACGGCGTACCGACACATTATAGGTCATTCGACGCCAACAGGAAGGAAGATTCCAGGTTCGCTCTACATGTACAAAAACAACAATTTCACATACAGATTTATAAAAAAACATCAACAAATGAATATGCGGAATGAACCTAGAACATTGATACCTGCAGAACTGCAGAGTTTCAGTAAATTCTATCGTATTACTAAAATTGTCGCTTCTTACGACATGCATGCTCCACAGTGGTCCTTTTCTTGCCATCACTCATATGGCTCCCTGAAACCACACAGGGGTTCATAATTTAACCACAATAGTGAACAGGACAAAAAAAAAAGATAAAATGAACATGACAACCATTCGGAGGATACCTACCCCTCTGCAGAGATCGGCAGCGATTCTATTCTTAGCCGGAACTACACGGGCTACATAATTTATGAATGAAGACAAACGAAATTCTAACTGCGTGCCCGGTAGAAATCGTCCCAGAACAGTGTTTAATGGGAATGGCTGGTAGTTAAAGGATGAGTAAGCCCAACTAACTCACCACTAATGGTTGCTGTTTATTCTATATTAAATATAAAAAAATGTAGGCTTGCCATTCGTAGAGAGACCCAAATGAAAGAAGTTAAACTTACATTTCATTGTTTATCAACCTTTGCACTACCAACATATGAAAAAAGTAGGGGTCATATGCCATCCAAAAGATTTTTTTTCTGTTCAGTGTGTACACAATTGACAAAGTGAAAGCAGATTCCGAAATCATGTACATTGTATTCATATCCTAATCTCCTATCTTCTTTTTATGCCCCCCCCCCCCCCCCCCATTTATTTTTGGGTGGCATATAGCAATCGCAGCGTCCGTCGGTCCGTCCGTCCTTCCGTCCTTCCGTCCTTCCATCCGGTATTTCGTTTCGGCCTGTAACTTTGTCATGCATAGATGGATTTTGTTGATACTTGCAACAAATGATCAACAGAACATGACGACGTGTCGCGAGTAAGACAGACAACCATACCTCAAAGGTCAAGGTCACAATTTCAGTTTGTTTGACAACACTTTGAGTTTATGTGAGATTTCGTTTCTGGCCTGTAACTTTGTCATGCATAGATGAATTTTAATGATACTTGCTACAAATGATCAACATACCATCATGACATGTTGGGGGCATGTGACACTTAACAGTGACATTTCTTGTTGCCTTCTTAATTCACAATTCAAACATGACAATGCTTTCAAAATGCTCAAAATTCATCAATAATGCCATTCAAGCAAAAAAAGAGCATTAAAACAAGTAAAATGCATTATTAAAGAAGAAACAAGGATTATTTATAATCGCCAGCATGCGACTACCCCACGGAAGCATTTCGTGTTTGCAATGGCGGTACTATGCCTGATATGTGTATACATAATATGCTAAGAGAGAGAGAGGGGAAACATTCCAGATAGCGAGATGTAATACAGGAGAAATAATTATACACCCAGAATTCCTCTTCAAAGATACATGTACTAGGATTATATAATTAAATCTAGTACATTTAATTTGGCGTAAGTTCGTTCTTAAAATCTTGTTAATTCCCCGTATCTCTTCATTTAATATATTATCTTATAAAGGAAATTGTCCGTATATCCAGTAATGCATTGCTGTAGGTATAATTCCACCTTCAAATGGATGCTTATTTAACAATCACGTAACTGAAATGTTGTCTTATGAGTCTTCAATGCATTACTTTTGAGTCTCTGACAGCCCTCCCCATAGTTACATGGACGGGGCATAGAGATCCCGAACAATCCTGTTCTTACTTGTGTTTTCTGTATTTATCGAGGTACTTATCCTGACAGAAACCTGAGGAACAACCAGGGTCAGGGACTGTGTTTAAGGAGAAATGAACATAAAAAGTACCAATAAAAAACTCACCGAAGACCAGCCCCCAAAACAACAAGTTATATAATTCGATCAATTATTATATTGCATATTTTTTTGAAAAAGCAAATGTTACATCAAATTAGCACCTCATGGGGAGCGTTTCAATTATTAGTATGTGTGTGTGTGTGTGGGGGGGGGGGGGGGGTGGAGGGGGGGGGGGGGGTCAACCTGAGGAGAGAGTAAAATATTGGGGTTGGGGGCAAAGTATATATGACCCCTCCAACCTGAACATTGGTGTGTGTGGGGAGTGGGGGGGGGGGGGGGCACTCCTGACCCCCAGGCTCCTACGCCTATGCAACTTTATTTAGAAAACACCGTATTATAGGTTCGTAAAAATTGGTTTCCAAATATATAAAGAACGAACGAGCTCGGAGACCTTCTACCGGACAATACAGACGGAGGCGTATTGGAGGAGAAACTGAAAACGCGTGGAAAATACCTGTGTCCTAATTCCTAATTGGGCTTAAACCTACAAACCTACTCTCGTAACACCACCAGGACGGTGCTCTCTTGATGAATCGGTTGTACTGTCCACCGTGGTTATAATACCCCTCAATGGTACGTATGTATCAAAGTATTAAAGTGTTTTTGTACCTTTGTAGTACCTATAAAACGTTTAAAACCGTCTTTTATCCCAACAGGATGTATAAATCAGTGATATATGTCTAAACGACATAATCCCATCAGAAGTTAGGAATACTTTTCAAATTTCAAATGGTATTAAATGATAATGAACTTAGTAACATGTTTAAGGATAAAGCAAAGAATCAAAGTCGGGGTGATAAAACGCTTACAAATTGCTTGATAAAGACGTGTAGCCCAAATCATTTACAAATAAATTTGATACATTCAAATTATTTCAAAGGAAACCAACAATTTAACAGAAATATAAGACGGGGATGCCGTGTCTGTTTTCACAATATTTAAATAACAAAACCAGCCATCTGCTTGAGTATGCATGTTTCAGTTTATGAGCAGAGATGCGAAAACGGATGAACATAAAAAGTGTAAGGGAAGAAGAGAAGAGAGAAAGATGAGTATCGGTGTTTTGATAATTACGTCGCATGGGTCCGTTAAAATTTGATTCGTTTTCTATATTATCACTGAGGTCTTTTGCATGAGTTATTTCTTCTCTATGTTTGTTTTATGTTTATTATTATTATTCCGTATATTAATTGCGACCATGCTGTTTTATTGGTTGTATCTGCTGGTTATATATTTTCTTCTTTTTTTATATACATGTTAAGTCTTTTTCGATTGCTTAAACATTGACTTAAACCACACACTATAAGAACATGAGTTTGGTTGACATTTTATGTGCTAATATTGTATCACCTGGTAATGTATATTCAATCAAAATGATAACCAGGTGTGAGAACTCGGATATACGGTAACCAGCCATATATCATGTAGGTGTGCTTTGTCCCCATCTACTGTTGGAAAAGGGGTTATTCATAAACTATAATGTATCTTATAGCAAGCCGTTAAAAGAAATTCATACACTGGAAAAGAATACACATATAATATGTTAAAAAATATTATGCATTTATTTAAAAATATAATGTCATCCAATCAAACTTAAAATTAATAAAACAATAAAACTAAACTAATCGTAAAACAATCTATAATAAAATACAGATCAGTGTGTAGATCACACCGTCAGTTACGGTGTCCCGTTGGGAACATCGCGACATATTTTCTAAATTAAGTACAATCGAACCTTTGACTTTTCACCAGCGTAGTTTCGTTGTTTCGACTGGATATAATTTAAAACATATGCCGCGATGGCCCTAATGGGACACCATAGTCAGTTGTATGTTGCCGTAGCATTTTCAGTGCTGCTGATTTTAATGTTTGAATTGATGCAAGTATTAAAATACTTGTAAGTTGACTTTGTAGCAATGATTGATGTATAATATAATATCATAAACATCATACAAAAACCTACCATTGCCGTGGTGAAAAAGGTATTCGATTAATTTAAGACCGCTCTTAGCAACGCGCTGAAACGTGTTTAACATTAATGATTTCTACAGAAACATACCAGAGTAATATTTTTGACAGAGAACAGAGTCAGGAGAATGTAAAAGGACAAAACTATTTTCTAACAACTATGATGGCATGAATGAAATTATAACTGTTGATAGATTTTGTCGACATTATCAATTCCAGTTCATACAAGCTGTTGAGGGCTGTTTTGTATTAATATACAATGTTTTTATTTAGTCTGTTAACGACGAGTGATGAAATATGCACCAGCCATACATCAGACATGCACCAGACATGCATCAAACATACATCAGATATACACCAGACATGCATCATACATACATCAGACATACACTAGACATGCATCATACAAACATCAGGCACACATCAGACAAACATCAGTCATGCATTAGTTATACATCAGTCATACATCAGACATATATCAGACATACATCAGACAAACATCAGACCTACATCAGATATGCATTAGACGTACATCAGACATACATCAGACATACATCATACATACATCAGACATACATCAGACAAACATCAGTCATACATCAGACATATATCAGACATATATCAGTCATACATCAGACAAACATCAGTCATACATCAGACATACATCAGTCATACATTAGACATACATCAGTCATACATCAGACAAACATCAGTCATACATCAGACAAACATCAGCCATACATCAAACATATATCAGTCATACATCAGACATACATCAGTCATACATCAGACAAACATCAGTCATACATCAGGCATATATCAGACAAACATCAGCTATGCGTCAGTCATACATCAGTCATACATCAGACAAACATCAGTCATACATCAGAAAAACATCAGATAAACTCAGTCATACATCGATAAATATCAGACATACATCAGACAAACATCAGATAAACATCAGCCATGCATTAATCATGCATCAGACATACATCAGACAAACATCAGACAAACATCAGTCATTCATCAGACATACATCAGACAAACATACATCAAATATGCATTAGACGTACATCAGACATACATCAGACATACACCAGACATATATCAGGCATACATCAGTTAGACATCAGACACACATGCACCAGCTATGCACCAGTCATGCATCAGTAAAACATCAGTCATTCATAAGACATACATCAGACAAACATCAGCCTCGTATTAGTCATACATCTGTCATGCATCAGACATACAACAAATATCCATTAGACGTACATCAGACATACATCAGACATCCATCAGTCAATCATCAGACATAGATCAGACATGCATCAGTCATACATCAGCCATACATCAGACATACATCAGACTTACATCAGACATACATCAGACTTACATCAGACATTCATCTGACATATATCAGACAAACATCAGCCACGCATCGGTCATCCATCAGTCATGCATCAGACATATATCAGTCATACATCAGACTTACATCAGACATACATCAGACTAACATCAGACATTCATCAGACATACATCAGACAAACATCAGCCATGCATCGGTCATTCATCAGTCATACATCAGACATACATCGGCATACATCAGTCATACATCGGACAAACATCGGCATACATCAGTCATACATCAGACAAACATCAGCCATGCATCTGTCATACATCAGACATGCATCAGTCATACATTAATCATACATCAGAAAAACATCAGCCATACATCAGTCATGCATCAGACAAACATCGGCCATGCATCAGATATACATCAGCCAAACATCAGCCATCCATCAGACATATATCAGACATACATCAGACATACATCAGTCATGCATCAGACATACATCAGCTATGCATCAGTCATGCATCAGACATACACTAGACATACATCAAACATACAACAGTCATACATCAGACAAACATCAGTCATGCATCAGACAAACATGACACATATATCAGACAAACATCACACATACATCAGACAAACATCAGACATACATCAGACATACATTAGCTAACATCAGTCATGCATCAGATATGCATCATACAGACATCAGACAAACATCAGACATATATCAGACATACATAAGACGTACATCAGACATACATCAGACATGCAACAGTCATGCATCATTCATGCATCAGACATGCATCAGACATACATCAGACATACAGCAGTCGTTCATCAGACAAACATCAGAAATGCATCAGACTAACATCAGACATGCATCAGACATACATTATTTAACATCAGACAAACATTAGACATACATTAGACAAGCTTCAGACATACATCAAACATCAGACATGCATCAGCCATACATCAGTTAACATCAGACATGCATCAGACATACATCAGACAAGCTTCAAACATACATCAAACATCACACATACATCAGACATGCATCAGACATTCATCAGACATACATCAGACAAATATCATACAAACATCAGACATGCATTAGCCATACATCAAGCATATATCTGACAAACATCATGTTTGATAGTTTCGATAGGTACTAATTCCAATGTATTAACATACAACAGATTCTAATATCTCATCAAAGGGTCCCTTGGAAACACATATCGCGGACAAGAAAAGAAAATGGCCGACTAAGTTTTTATTAAGTTCATCAGGAGTACGAAATATGCATTAGACAAACTCCCCCATCCTCCCATAGCGTCGGCTTATCCAATATTATGTTTTCCATTCCAGTGAATCAGAAATAATACAAATTCTGAGTGCGTGGCGACATTTTTACGGCAACCACACAGCGGAACTGTTTTTGTAATAGTTTATAACATCTGATAATAGGAAACAATATTGCAGTATTAGCAGGAATACTTCACATCACACCGGTGTTTTCTGAGTTTAAATGAGTTTGAAATGGCAAAAGCTGTGTATAACAATGTAAACATCGGTGATACTCAGTACAGTTACTTTTTTAATGCCCCTTATTGAAGATCCGGGACTGAATATTGCAAGTGTTAGCAGAATCTTCAATACCCAATAAAACATGTGGACAGCCATAAACATGCAATTAACAAACGCACACAAACAAAAACATTAAATAAACACGTGATATATGATAGTCTAGAGAACAAAGAACATCTACGTATGAATAATATAATGTGAAAGCACATGGTAATTTTACGGATTCAAGCTCGGATAAGTTTCAAACATGGATTTTTTGTTTATGTTTTTAAAACAGGTGTTCATTTGAAATAAAAGCAATATTCTTATTACGAAACTGTTAAAATACTTTTCGTTCAGATGTAATTTGATTCAATTAAGAAACGATTAACTGAGTTTAACATGTTTTTTTTCAGAACTAGTATTCGTTATATTAGTATTTGTAAAGGTATTGCCTGTCCACTAGCTTAAGTAGGGGTTACTGCCAAGGGGAAATAAAAGGACACAAAAAGGGCACATTCACCATAACAACAAAATGACACATCCACCACAACAACAAAAGGCCACATCCACCACAGCAACAAAAGGACACATCCATCACAAAAACAAAAGGACACATCCACCACAACAACAAAAGGACAAATCCATCACAAAAACAAAAGGACACATCCATCACAAAAACAAAAGGACATATGTATCACAACAACAAAAGGACACATCCATCAAAAAAACAAAAGGACATATGTATCACAACAAAATGACACATCCACCACAACAACAAAAGGCCACATCCACCACAACAACAAAAGGACACATCCATAAAAAAAAACAAAAGGACACATCCACCACAACAACAAAAGGACACATCCATCACAAAAACAAAAGGACACATGCATCACAAAAACAAAAGGCCACATCCATCACAACAACAAAAGGACACATCCATCACAAAAACAAAAGGACACATCCATCACAAAAACAAAAGGACACATGTATCACAACAACAAAATGACATATCCACCACAACAACAAAAGGACACATCCATCACAACAACAAAAGAACACATGTACGTCAACAACAAAAGGACACATGTACCACAACAACAGAAGGACACATGTACCACAATAACGTACACCATAATCTATATAAAAGAGGCATGTGGTGTCTTATTGAAAGTTGTCGAATTAAACATACAATGTAAATTTAGTTCAAAGTTATTTTTATTTAAATCTTTTTTATTGGGAGTGTACGTTTACTGTAGAAAGTATATATGTCACTGGGCATTGTCACTAATATATAATGGCGGTTTAATAAAATCGCGTTGAATCGAACTTATGGCAAGTTAAAAAAACCGCATGTCAATTAAAAACATGTTAGAAACTATATTGCAAAGAAAGAAATTAAATTCCTGTTAAATAGAAAATCACTCAACCAAATAAACATTTCATTTCTCAGACCCACTCTAGAGTATGCATCAGTTGTTTGGGATGGTTGCACTCATTACGAAAAGGACACATTGGAGAAAGTACAAAATGAAGCAGCGCGTATTGTTACAGGATTAACTCGTTCTGTGTCTATTCAAAAATTGTATACCGAAATCGGATGGCTGTCTTTGTCAGAGAGAAGAAATTATCAAAAATTAATTACGGCATATAAAATTAAAACTGGCTTATTACCGGACTATCTTAATAATTTATTTCCTGAAACAATAGGTGTTAATATACCATACAACCTTAGAAATGCATCCGATTACATAGTTCCAAATATGAGAACACAATTATATGCAAATTCATTTATTCCCTCGTGTATTTCTTATTGGAACACCCTTCCTCTACACATACGTTGCTCAGAATCATTTATGTCCTTCAAACGTATTTTAGTCACCAATTTCTTTAACGTACAGCCAGTGCCACAGTATTATCTTACTGGAAATAGAAAGTTATCTATTATACACGCACGCATTAGAAATGGGTGTAGTAATTTAGGTTTTGATAAATTTACAAATCGACTAACAACAGATTCTAGATGCCCGGGTTGTGGTAACGAAAAAGAAGACGTCGAACATTATTTTATGAAATGTATTATATTCTCAAATGAACGAATCCGACTTTTTAGAGCCACACGTCGATTTCGTCCTCTAAGTCATCATACTTTACTGTTCGGTAAAGACACTTATACTGACGATGAAAACTCATTTATATTCACATCTGTGCAGCAATTTATCAAAGACTCAAAACGATTTGATATTAATTAACTTAAACAATATATGTGCATAAAAAGTCGGCCTGATGACGATTCTTCTAATTATAGGGTATATTTAGATTACCTTATTATTATATCATACAACCATTATTTCCAATTTCCTTTTTCTTTCTTACTAAATCCCTTTTCTCTATAATAGTTATCTAATATCTAAATCAAACTGTTTTATTTATAATATGTTGTTTATCTGCAATTGTCATTTTGAGTATTTGTAATTCATTTTGTGTAGGGAAGGGCCGTAACTAATGTTGGTAGAACTTGTGGCCCAACCCTTTTGCTTATATATGTATATATATATATGTTAAAAGAAAGCAATAAAATATGTTTAAACTAAAGAAAGAATACGCTACCTTTAAGTTAAATATCCCCTTCTGGTTTATAAAGTGCCCTTTCTGGCTATGGCATTGTCAAATCGCCAAACGATACAGTTCTCTTGATCGATGTGTATCAAATTAGAAACAGATACACAGTATAACATAATTTTCGTTTTTCCAACTTTTATAATTGGCTAAACACATATTTTTCAATAAATCATGCCTATATATACTCTCGGACCCCATACTGCCAAACGAATATATATTTAAACATGCCAAAATAATATATTAAAAAGGGGTTTCCTAACTTGGACTACGCGCTTAGGTTAGACTTAAATAGATTTCCCGGTTAAAAGTGCAACATGTTTTGTGACATATAAAATGAGTCACGTGATTTCATTTTAATTTCAATTTGATCCGTAATGCACAGGGGCGAATCCAGGATTTCAGTTTAGAGGCGCGCAACACAAAACGTGAACGAGCACACATATTTTTCAGTAGAAATAATAAAGTGGATTTAAGTAAAATATAGGAGTTTATGGGAGAGGCGCTTAGGCTGTTTTTTTAAAGAGTAGACCCGCCATTGAAACAGTCTCAGACGTAGTAAAAAATGTTTCATCTTAGATTGAGTCAGAATAACGCCAAGCAGTATCAAGTGCTGTTTATTTTTAGAATGGAGATTTCGTTTCAAGTTTACCACTCAAATTTAGTTATTGATTTTGTCACGTTTTGGTGGATTTACTATACCAAACCTTTCGTATTTTATTTATTAATGATAATGAGACGCTTTTTATCCATTTTAATAATTATTAAGACATTTATAGCGACTTTTCCTGATATTCTCTCTTTAAAATATGATTGTTCTTTTCATCCGCAACCGTTCGTTTTCGCCGGAAAATACCGATTGACATCTTCGTGTAGGGAATGCATTTAAAGGAGAAAGCACATGCCGAACTCGACGTTTGAATGCAAGTAGCGGGATGAATATAAACATCATGGCTGTTCCTGACGTGACGACACAATAAAATGGAGTCTGCTATTTTATTCTCGTGGCTGCGATATGTGTTACAAGGTGATATCATCTTATCAGATATAATGCATATCAAAAACGGTAATTGTCAAGAATGCAACATCTCAAAATGCAAATGTTACAGTAGACTGTCACTTACAGTTGTACTCCAAACTCCACGAGAATTTCCAGAATTCACATTCAATTCAAGCAGAACAGAAAAAAGTAAAAAAACATGGGCATTAACTGCTTCCAATTTCAAAATTTTGCTCAAAGCGAAAGTAGGTGTCCCTATTTCACATACAGGGGTCAAATCAGCCAAATTATGCATAATTCTAACCGTCTAAGAAATAGTCCCATCTGTGTGTTATAGCTACCAGTCCTCTCAATTTTATACCATTCTCTGGGAAAATATATTCCCTTCATAAGTTCACATTGCAATAGTACCTGTCAAGTACATTTTCACACTCACACCATCTTGAACCACCACTGTCAATTTTCTTTCTATGGAACTACTTTCCTACTACCATTTTGACCCCCTGGTTCCTTGTCTAAGTCCAATATCAAGGACTTGGGTACACAACTGCAGCCATATGCAAGGTTTATAGAATGGTTACTGTATGCAGATTCGGTGACATGGGTAAAATTATCTTATAAAATACAAACAAAACCCTTCTGACTGTGTGAGTTTTCTTCCACCCTTTATGATTAAAAAAAGATATACGTTATTTATTCATGTGCCTGCTTTTTTTCACTAAAACTAGATTGATGCTATGACTGGTTCCACCGATAGTGGTTACCATGTTATAATGCTGCTCAGCATTTTGATTACGTTGTTTAATAGTCAATCTACTTCAGTTCTAATCTCTCGTATAATGGCACGGTATGGTTGTAAGTGATTGTGTATCTAAGATAGGAAAAATAAATGATTATTTTATATCATTCGCTGTTCCACTTTTTACAGTGGTATTTTTGCGCATTTTTTTTTCTTTTGATTGATGTTGTCATCAGATTTTGCTTTAACAAGTTTTTTTTCTGTGCAGCATTTGGGTCAGAATGTTCTATTTTTACAAAGTTTTTAATAACATATTAATCATAAGCTTAAAATATACACAAGTATAATGATTGGTGTTTGTTGGAATTCACTGCATTTTTCCGTAGTTTCTACTTTTTACTGTAAATCATGAGTCGTCTATTTGCTAATTTCGACACTTATTCATTTTCATTCACACGATTATGTTAGCTCGGTAAAATTTATGTGCAATTACAAGAACTATTTATTTTATAGGTAATTTTTTTTAAAATACATTTGCTTTAAAGATTAATGTATCCTTTTTATTAGATGATATAATCTTTGTTTTACTCAGCCGTCAATATAAATAAAAACCGTAGTTTTCATGGTGCTCTTTTTTTTTGTTTGTTTATATTTATGAAATAGCATTTCCGCGTATATAGAAATTAGTCTGAGACCATTCTGTATATAGTAAATTAATTTTACGTTTACACAGTGTGCGGGTATATCTACACAATCATTTTTAATTGTGTGAGGGTATATCTACACAATCATTTTTAACTGTTTTTGGGTATATCTACACAAACAGTTTTTTTACTGTTTGTGGGTATATCCTCACAATCATTTTTAACTGTGTGCGGGTATATCTACACAGTCATTTTTAACTGTGTGCGGGTATATCTACACAATTATTATTAACCGTTTGTGGGTATATCTACACAGACATCTTTAACTGTGTGCGGGTACATCTACACAATAATTTTTAACTGTTTGCGGGTATATCTACACAATCATTTTCAGCCGTGCGGATATATCTACACAATAATTTTCAACTGTGTGCGGGTATATCTACACAATCATTTTTAACTGATTGCGGGTATATCTACAAAATCATTTTCAACTGTGAGGGTATATATACAAAATAGTTTTGAACTGTGTGCGGGTATATCTACACAATCATTTGCAATGTGTGCGTGTATGTCTACACAATCATTTGCAATGTGTGCGGGTATATCTACACAATCATTTTTAACTATGTGCGGGTATATATTCACATTCACTTTTAACTATGTTTGGGTATATTTACACATACATCTTTAACTGTGTGCGCATATATCTACACAGTCATTTCTAAGTGTGTGCGGATATTTTTACACAATCATTTTTAACTGTATGCGATTATATCTACACAATTATTTTTAACTGTGTGCGGGTATATCTACACAATCATTTTTAACTGTGTGAGGAAATATCTACACAGTCATTTTTAATTGTTTCGGTATATTTACACTGTCATCTTTAACTGTATGCGGGTACATCTACGCAATCATTTTAACTATGTGCAGGTATATCTACACATTCATTTTCAACTTTGTGCGGATATTTCTACACAGTCATTTTTAACTGTATGCGATTATACCGACACAATTATTTTAACTGTGTGCGGGTATATCTACACAATCATTTTTAACTATGTGAGGATATATCTACACAGTCATTTTTAACTGTTTCGGTATGTTTACACTGTCATCTTTAACTATATGCGGGTACATCTACGCAATCATTTTAACTATGTGCAGGTATATCTACACATTCATTTTCAACTTTGTGCGGATATTTCTACACAGTCATTTTTAACTGTATGCGGGTATATCTACACAATTATTATTAACTGTGTGCGGGTATATCTGCACAGTCATTTTTAACTGTGTGTAGGTATATCTACACAGTCATTTTTTACTATGTGCTGATATATCTACACAGTCATTTTTAACTGTGTGCGGGTATATCTACACAGTGATTTGCAATGTGTGCGGGAATACTACACAATCGTTTTTAACTGTGCGCGCATATATCTACACAGTCGTCATTTTTAAATGATTGCGGGTATATCTGCACAGTTACTTTTAATTATTTGCGGGTATATCTACACAGTCATTTGTAACTATATGCGGGTATATCTACACAGTCATTTTTAACTATATGCGGGTATATCCACACAGTCATTTTTAACCGTGTGCGGGTATATCTATACAGTCATTTTTAACTGAGTGTGGATATATCTACACAGTCGTTTTAACCGTGTGCAGATATATATACACACTCATTTTTAACTGTGAGTGGGTATATCTACAAAGTCATTTTTAACCATGTGCGGATATGTCTACACAGTCATTTTACTGTGTGCGAATATATCAACACAGTCATTTTTAACTGTGTGCAGGTAATCTACACACTCACTTTTAACTGTGTACAGGTATATCTACACAGTCATTTTTGACTGTGTTTAGGTTTATCTACACAGTCATCTTTAACTATGTGCGGATATATCTACACAGTCATTTTTTCTGTGTGCGGATATATCAACACAGTCATTTTTAACTGTGTGCGGGTAATATACACACTCACTTTTAACTGTGTGCGGGTATATTAATACAGTCATTTTTAAATGTGTTTAAGTATATCTACACAGTCATCTTTAACTGTGTGCCGGTATATCTACACACTCATTTATAACTGTGTGCTGGTATATTTACACAATCATTTTAACTGTGTGCAGGTATATCTACACAGTCATTTTTAACTGTGTGTGGGAATTTCTACACAATTATTTTTTAACTGTGTGCAGATATATCTACATAGTCATTTTTAATTGTGTACGGGTATATCTACACAGTCATTTTTAACTGTGTGCGGGTATATCTACACAATCATTTTACATTTCAGATTGATTATTTTCACAAATATAAATGGAAATTACTGACATAAATTAAATCTTGAATGTAAAATATACAAATTGCGAACAAACATATGTTAAACTTTATTAGATAGAAGTATTTTAAACAGTAGACTTTTCTGCTAGTTGGTACCATCTTGCTTGATATTCTCTTTTTCCAATATTTGTAAATATATTTTCTTCACTACTTGTAGATTATGTATATGTTTATAATTAATTCTAGATACACGCATGTTGAAATAGGCATATGGCGTTATACAATTTATCACAACAAAGATTTCAAAATATTTCCGTCGGGACATTTATAGATCGGCATTTGTTTGTATTTCGTATCGGCAACTGTTTTTTTACTCAGCACACTTAAGTAACATCATTACTGTTTAGTACTAATGCCATTCTTTACATGGTTGAAATTGTTTAAGACTAGCGGTATTAGGTATGACCAGTATACAGTTACTAACAATGTGTATGCTTAAATGCAGTATAAAAAATATGTATCCATCCGCCTCCTATCTATATTTAAAAAAAGCAGTTTGCTTTCGTTTAAATCCTTTAATGTTATTTTATACATGATTGAATGTGTTATTTTCTAAATTAAATATGTTTAAATCAACGATGCTTAAGAAATAAAATTTCGTTTATATTCACATACTAAATATGAATGGTTGGATTTATATAATATATTTTTGATAGATTTAAAATTTAATTTCCAACACGATACAGGTGCTACCACTATTGTTAAAAACTTATTTTACATCGATTGTGAGACAAATCACAATCGAAGTATTCCACATAGATTATGCTGATAAAGTGTCTTTCCAGTGGATACCACAAATAGCCGTGTGTGTGTGTATGTATGTGTGTGTGTGTTGGTGGTGGTGGTGGTGGTGTGTGTGTGTGTGTTGGTGGTGGTGGTGGTGTGTGTGTGTGTGTGGGGGGGGGGGGGGGGTCGATCCGATGACCCACCTATCATGGGTCCCATGCTCTACAATTAAAATATTATTAATTTTGAATTAATGTTGTACCCTATTTTTGCACTGAATTCTATATTTGTAAATCCGTTCTCCTGATTTGGTTCTAAACTCTGCCAATGTGACAAATGTTATCTTGTGATCGCGTTAAAGGTTGACTTTAACAGAGCATTTATCAAAGGGATCGTGTTAAAGGTATGCTATTAGTTAACGGCCGCAATAATTATACCGGACGGCGCTGTAACCTTAAATCAAGTTGTATATGGCATCGAACAGACGGAAGACTCTTTTTTTAGACAGAGCTACTTTTAATTAGTGTATTTCGTTACACACCTCAACGTTCCTTTGATATTTAATATACAAATTACATGGACAGCTTAATGAGAAATAAGAAGATTTATTTTACTTTGCTGAAGATGGTATGGTAAATATAAACATATAAAGATATTTTTATAGTTGATAATTATACTGCGGTAGGGCGAACGCTAATATATTAGACAATGATATAATACTGTGTGTCAGATTCAAGTTTGTCTTTTTTCTTTAAGTTAAGGTGTCATCTTTCTGCTATGAAGATACAACCGTTACACAACAACAACAGCAACAGCAGCAACAGCAACAACAACAACAACAGCAACAGCAACAACAACAACAACAACAACAACAACAACAACAACAACAACAACAACAACAACAACAACAACAACAACAACAACAACAACAACAACAACAACAACAACAGTAACAGCAACAACAATAATAATAACAACAACATCATGACTACGACTACCCATATCAAGAAACCGAATACGACCATAACGACGGCCAAAAGAAAACATGAAAAGTTCACACAGCTGGAGTTGCCAACAACAATGAGTGATAGCAAAAGCGAAAGCGACAAACATTAACATTAACTGTCTTAATATCTTAATCAATCCGTGATAAATAAAAGGCTGTACAGTAAAAACAATGTGTAATCGTCTCACACATATATCACATTTCCCATTGAGCTCCATTGTTTGTCTAAAAACACAATTCCAAAACAAAATCTGCAACCTTTTTCTAGGCTCAAATTCTTCATTGGTTCAAGATCTGTTCAAAAACTATCATGCCTTGACCATTTTTTTAATTCAATGGTTCGTTGATACCTTTCAATTTTCAGAGTAGTAATATTTCAACTATTTGCCATTGATACGGTTTGAACCACCAATTCTAAAATGGCATAGAATTGCCTAGACATCTGGTATCAGCATCAGATTTTTAGTGGTGATTTTGCCGGAAAATACGGATTATTTAAAACAAGGAAGGACAAAATTAAATAAACAGCAATATTAAGCCCTGAAAAAAGATAACTAAATTTTTACTTCTACTTCCTCATCTGTTAGGCCGAAATATTCAAAGGAGTTACTAATGGTGCGAGTCATGATGGTTTTTCTTCTATAAATTTATTCATTGACGCCATAAAATCTCAGTGTAAAGAAATATGAAATATCATACTATTTCAAAGAATTATAATTGGTAATAAACATAAGACAACAAAAAACACAACGGCAGGTATATATACACAACCCACTGTCTGTGAATGGAGCGGAGAAGAAATAGTGCAACATCTAATACTGTTAGAAATATATCATTCATTTCATTTCTGGATGCACTTGTCAATCATTTAAGGACAATTAATTACATACTTCTGAAGAAAATGAAAAACGACAGTGGCATACGATTTGCGTTTCTGTGTCGTAAAAGTAGCACCAGTGGGTGGAAAATAGAACAAACCACAATTTCATCATTCTAAGTGATTCCGCTGACGGACTACTTCAAGGAAGACATAATACCATTTCAAGCTTTCCAACGAACAAGACGATTTGGCGCGCAGTGTGTGTGTTCTACACGCCATACGAATCGCAATTGTCTACAAGCCAGACGCTGACGACGTGATGTGATGTATCCAGTCAGAGTGATGGACATTTAATGATGCGTATTCATACAACACTCATCACGTGACAGCAATTTATGATTGAAATCAATAGACTTTGACAGAGATTGATTATCCTATACTGTAATACGGATTACGTTGATTGTCGTGGAATGATATTAAAGTGGTATTGGCAACAATAAGGGACTGTCATTAATATGGTGGTGCATTGGTATGGTGGTACATTAGTATGGTGGTGCACTAATATGGTGGTACATTAGTATGTTGGTGCATTCGTATGGTGGTACATTAGTATGGTGATACATTAGTGTGGTGGTACAATAGTGTGGTGGTACATTAGTGTGTTGAAGCATTAGTGTGGTGGAGCATTAGTATGGTGGTGCATTTGTATAATGGTGCATTATGTGGTTGTGCATTAGAAAGGTGGTTCATTAGTATGGTGGTGTATTATGTGGTGGTGCATTAGTAAGGTGGTGCATTAGAATTGTGGAGCATTAGTATAGTTGTGCATTATGTGGTGGTACATTAGTAAGGTGTTGCATTAGTATTGTGGTGCATTAGTATGGTCGTACATTATTATGTTGGTCCATTAGTAGGGTGCTACATTCGTATGGTGATGAATTAGTAAGGTGGTACATTAGTATTGCGATACATTAGGTTTGTGGTGCATTAGTGTGGTGGTGCAATATTGTGGTGGTGCATGGTGGTGAATTAGTGTGATGGTACATTAGTATGATGGGGCATAAGTATGGTGGTGTATTTGTATGGAAGTGCATTATGTGGTGGTGCATTAGTATGTTGGTGCATTAGTATGGTCGTATATTCGTATGTTGGTGCTGCCTAAATATGGTGGTGCATTACTATGGTTGTATATTTGTATGATGGTGCATTAGTATGGAGGTGCATTAGTATGGTCGTGCATTTGTATGTTG
Source organism: Panopea generosa (assembly GCA_029582155.1). Taxonomy (NCBI): domain Eukaryota; kingdom Metazoa; phylum Mollusca; class Bivalvia; order Adapedonta; family Hiatellidae; genus Panopea; species Panopea generosa. The sequence continues at coordinate 63,200,977 of CM055901.1, forward strand.
GTGCATTAGTATGGTGGTATATCAGTATGGTGGTACATAAGTATGGTCGTGCATTAGTATGATGGTGCATTAGTATGTTGGTGGATTATGGGGTGGTACATTAGTACGGTGGTGCATTAGTATGTTGGTGCATTAGTATGGTGGTATATCAGTATGTTGGTACATTAGTATGGTCGTGCATTAGTATGGTGGTATATTAGTATGGTAGTGCATTATAGGGTGGTACATTAGTACGGTGGTGCATTAGTATGTTAGTGCATTAGTATGGTGGTACATTAATATGGTGGTGCATTAGTATGTTGGTGCATTACAAGGGTGGTATATTAGTATGGTGGTGCATTAGTATGTTGGTGCATTAGAATGGTCAAACATTAGTATGTTGGTGCATTAGTATGGTGATGCATTAGTATGGTGGTGAATTAGTGTGTTGGTACAATAGTAAGGTGGTATATTAGAATGGTGGTGCATTAGTATGGTGGTACATTGAGTGGTTTTGCATTAGTATTGTGGTGCATTATGTGGTGGTGCATTAGTTTGGTGGTGCATTAGTATGGTTGTGCATAAATATTGTGTATATTAGTTTGTTGGTACACTAATGTGGTCGTGCATAAGTATTGTGGATAATTAATATGGTCCTGCATTAGTATGATGGTGCATTGGTATGGTGATGAATAAATATGGTGATGCATAAGTATGGTGGTGCATTAGTTTGGTGGTGCATTTGTATGGTGGTACATTAGTACATTGGTGCATTAGTATGGTAGTGCATTAATATGTTGGTGCATTAGTCTTGTGGTGAATTAGTATGATAGTGCATAAGTATAGTGGTGCATAAGTTTGGTGGTGCATTAGTATGGTCGTGCATTAATATTGTGGTGAAATAGTATGGTGGTGCATGAGTATGGTGGTGCATTAGTTTGGTTATGCTTTGGTATGGTGGTGCATTATTATGGTTTTGAATTATTATTTTGGTGCATTAGATGGTTGTGCATTATGATGAAATTGCAATATGTTTTGGTACATTACTATGGTGATTCGTTAGTTTGATGATGCATCAGTATGGTGGTGTATTAGTATGATGGTGAATTAGTACGCATATGCATTAGTATGGTGGTGCATAAGTTTGGTAGTGCATGAGTATGGTCTTGCATTAGTATACGGTGATGCATTAGATGGTGGTGCATTAGTTTTGTTGTACATTAATATGGTGGTGCATTATGTGGTGGTGCATTAGTATAGTGGTGCTTTAGTATGGTGGTGCATTATGTGGTGGTGCATTAGTTTGTTGGTTCATTAGTATGGTGGTGCATTATGTGGTTGTACATAAGTATGGAAGTGCTTAAGTATTTGGTGCATTAGTATGGTGGTGCAGTATTATGTTGGTACATTATGTGGTGGTACATTAGTATGATGCTGCAGTATTATGTTGTTGCATTATGTGGTGGTGCATTACTATGGTGATGCATTACTATGTTGGTACATTAGTATGGTGGTGAATTAGTATGATCGTCCATAAGTTTGGTGGTGCATAAGTATGGTGGTGTATTAGTATGGTGGTGCATTAGTATGGTGGTGTATAAGTGTGGTGGCAGTATGTTGGTGTATTATTGTGGTGGTACATAAGTATGGTGGTGCATTAGTATAGTGGTGCATTAGTATTGTGGTACATTAGTATGGTTGTAGCATTAGTATGGTGGTGCAATAGGTTGTGGAGCATTAGTATGATGGTGCCTTAGTATGGTGGTACATTAGTATGGTGGTTTATTATGATGGTGGTACATTAATATATTGGTGCATTAGTATGGTGGTGCATTAGAATGGTGGTGGATTAGTATGGTGGTGCATTAATATGGTGGTACATTATGTGGTTGTGCATTAGTATTGTGATGCATTATGCGGTGGTGCATTATTATGATGGTTTATTAGTATGTTGGTGCATTATGTGGTGGTGCATTGGTTTGTTGGTGCATAAGTATGGTTGTGCATAAGTATGGTGGTGCTTTATTTGGTAGTACATTACTATGGTGGTATATTATGTGGCGGTGCATTCGTGTGGTAGTGCATAGTTTGGTAGTATATATATTTTTGTGGTGCATAGGTATTGTGGTGCATTAGTATGATGGTGCATATGTATGGTGATATTATGAGGTGGTACATTAGTATGGTGGTGCATTAGTATGGTGGTGCATTATGTGGTGGTGCATTTTTTTGTTGCTGCATTAGAATGGTAGTGCATTATGTGGTAGTACATTAGTATGGTGATGCATTAGTATGGTGGTGCATTAATATGGTGGTTCATTAGTATGGTGGTCCATAAGTGTGGTGGTGCATTAGTGTGGTGGCAGTATGTTGGTGCATTACTGTGGTGGTGTATTATTGTGGTGGTACATAAGTATTGTGGTGCATTAGTGTGGTGGTGTATTAGTATGGTGGTGCAGTAGTATGTTTGTGCATTATGTGGTGGTACATTAGTATGGTGGTGCAAAAGTATGATGGTACATAAGTATGGTGGTACGTTATGTGGTGGTGCATTAGTTTGTTGTTGCATTAATACGACGGTGCATAAGTATGGTTGTTCATTATTTGGTGGTACATTACTATGGTGGTGCATTAATATGTTGGTGTATTATGTGATTGTGCATTCGTATGGTGGTGCATTATGTGGTGGTACATATATTTTGGTGGTGCATAAGTATTTTGGTGCATTAGTATGATGGTACATTAATAAGCTAGTGCATTTGTATGGTGGTGCATTAATATGGGGATGCGTTATGTGGTGGTGCATTATTTTGTTGTTGCATTAGAATGATGGTGCATTATTTGGTAGTACATTAGTATGGTGAAACATAAGTATGGTGGTGCATTAGTGTAGTGGTGCATAAGTGTGGTGGTGCATTAGTGTGTTGGTGCATAAGTGTGGTTGTGCATTAGTTTGGTGGTGCATTAGTATGTTGGTGCATAAGTGTGGTTGTGCATAAGTGTTGTGGTGCATTAATGTCTTGATGCAATAGTGTGTTGTGCATAAGTGTGGTTGTACATAATTGTTGTGGTGCATAAATGTGGTGCATTATATGGTGGTACGTTAGTATGGTGATGCATTACTATGGTGGTGCATTAGTATAGTGGTGCATTAGTGTGATGTTGCATTAATATGGTGGTGCATTAATGTGTCGATTCATTAGTGTGGTGGTACATAAGTACGATGAGGCATTAGTATGGTGGTACATTAGTATGCTGGTGCATTAGTATGGTGGTGCAGTAGTTTTCTAGTGCATTATATGGTGTAACATTAGTATGGTGATGCCTAAATATGGTGGTACATTAGTGTTGTGGTGCATAAATATGGTGGTACATTTGTATGGTGTACCATTTTTGTAGTGGTACATTTGTATGGGGTACATTTGTATTGTGGTGCATTAGCGTGGTGGAATATTAGTACTGTGTTGCATTAGTATTGTGGTGCGTAAGAATGGTGGTGCATTGGTATGGTGGTACATTAGTTTGGTGGTGCATGAGTATAATGGTGCATTGGTGTGGTGGTACATTAGTGTAGTTAATAACGGACACATGTCCGAGTTCTTCGAAATAAATAGAGGAGTACGAAAAGGATGTCCGCTGTCGCCATATTTATTTATGCTAATTATAGAAATTTTATATAAGTCTGTAAAAAGCAGATAAAGATATAAAGTGTATAAATTTATATTATAGAGTTATAAAAAATACAGCATTTGCAGATGATGCAACATTTATGTTGGATGGGTCATATAAAACGTTTACATCTTTGATAAAAAAAAAAGCTAAATGATTTTAGTAAAGTATCTTGCTTAAAATTAAACAATAAAAAATCTGTAATATTAAAATCGGGATCACTAAAAAAATCTACTGAAACATTTGGTACTAACAATAAATTTATATGGACATCAAAATGTTCATCCCCATAGGGAATTCTTATTTTAAATGAAAGAAGCAAATATCATGAATTGAATTTAATGCAAAAAATACAAGAGTTTTCAAACTGTTTAAAAAGGTGGAAGAGACACAATTTATCAATTATTGGATAAATAACAAAACATTTGCACTACCAAAACTTATATACCCTCTTACAGTCTTAGAATTTCCAAAGCCAAAATTAATTAATGTAATTAATAAAAGTATGTATGATTATTTATGGGACAGTAAATCAGACATAATTAGTCGAAAAAACATTATACAAAACTACGAAAATGGGGGTCTAAAAATGATCGATGTAAATATGTTTATAAAATCAATAAAAGCGGAATGGGTCAAAAGAATAATAGATAATGAAAATGATGGGGATTGGAAACATATATACATTAACAAATTAGAAAAGTTAGGGGGACAATTAATATTTGAATGTAATTCAAATGAGTATGAATATTCTAAACACAAAACCACAAGATTTCCAGTTTTTTATTAGAAATACAATCATGGTCAAGTATAAATTTCGAAAATAAACCAGAAACATTAAACAACCTGATACTATGGAACAATTCGTTCATAAAAAAAACAAAAAAAAAACAAAACTTTATTTTATAAAGAATGGCATTCAAAAGGTATCAAGTACATCAAACAACTATTTGATAGTAAACAAAAAACATTCTATACTTTTCAATTTGTTAAAGCAAAATGCCTATTAAAAATTCAGATTTTTTAAAATATTATACTCTAATTGAAAACATTCCAAAGGTATGGAAACAAAATTTAAAAGCAAACAATATAGCTGACAATAATGAAAAAATAAATTTATTGCAACAAATCAGAAACCATAAAAGTCCAAATAAACTTTTATATAATAGACAACTAAGAAACTTACGAAAACATATTATTATCAAACCTCATATTAAATGGGAATTAGAAGATGCGACATTAACTGGAAAGTTGTACACACCTTACCTTTTAGATCACTAATAGATACAAAATTACGCGCTTTCCAATACAAATATATAATGTGAATTATACCTAACAACAAATTAATGTATAAGTGCAACATATGTAATACAAGTTTATGTGAATTTTGTGCTATGCATGTTGAAACAAACATACACCTTTTTTTGGGGAATGTCAATTTTCTACAGCCTTCTGGACATATCTTGAAGTATATCTTAATGAAAACCAGTTAAAAATAAAGTTAAATAATAAGTTAATATCTCTTGGTTGTACTGAATGGAACAGTTATTCAAATTTGTTAAATACTATATTAATATATGCTAAATATTTCATTTACAAAAACAAATATGCAAAAACAATTCCCATGTTTATTATTTTTAAAAAATATTTAAAATACATAGAAAATATAGAAAGAATATTAGCAACAGCAAAAGAAAAACTTGGACAACATAACGACAAATGGGACAAATTACAACTAAATTAATGACAACAACATACTGATTCCAGACTTAGAGTGTTAATTTCTTCTTCTCTTTATCTTAACCCTCCTACTCTTATCTACTACTCTTTCTTTACACTCTGTTTAAGCGAACTTATTTTTCATTTTATACATAAAAATATGTATTATTTATTTAACACATTGTGGCATTGTCTCATTAAAAGAAAGTAAATATATAAATAGAATGCAAAACAAACAAATAATTACTATGTTGTTTGTTTGTTGTTGATTTTTTGCTGTGTTTTTTTTTAACTTATTATTTAGAAAGAAATTTCATTATTGTGAACAGTTTAAATATTCATTGTAAGAATATATATAGATAGTCTGAATGTACTAGCTAATATAAAAGTTGTAAATCTCAACATGTCAGTATAGTATAATAGTTTACTCTAATCTTCTTCTATTATGTTTTGGACAATGTGCTGCTATGTACATATATGTATGTGTATAATGAGAAATAAATTAGCAAAAAGAGACATTCGTATGGTGGTATATTAGTATGGTTGTGCGTTAGTATGGTGGTGCATTAGTATGGTTGTGCATTAGTGTGGTGGCGAATTAGTTTGATGGCACATTAGTATTGTCGTACATTAGTATGGTCGTACATAAGTATTGTGGTATATAACTATGGTGGTACATTAACATTTATTATATTCTAAAGTCATTGAATTCTGTGGGGAAATGATTAACTTTATTATAGTTTGTGTATAGTTTAGTATGCTTTTCTCTTGATACTTTCATAACAAAACTCACAGTTTTACCGTATTTGAGTCAATCCAAAATCGGTGGTTATAAACAAATTCCTGTATATTCAAAATTCACAAACATTTCCTCATATTTCTGGGATTTTTTTTTTCTGCAAAAATTGCTGCATCTACATGCATGAGTCGCACTTGAGTAAGTAAGTTACAAGTCAAACATATCAAAATGATAATATATCTCAAGCCAGAATATTGATACTATATTTTAACTTAAAAAATCAAAAAAATCCATTAGGAAATTATATTGAAGCTTTAATTAAATTAAAAGACCGAGCCTGCCAGAAACACGACGGGATAATCATTTTCATGCAGGCGCTCTTATGGAATAAAGCATCAGCTGACTTTGAATCAAGACACGTTTGGAAGCGACGTTGGAGAGAGATTTGAGAGATGTGATGCAGATACCGTATCGGACGAGACTTCTGATCACGCGCCAATAACCGAGACTGTTCACATGAGCGGCCTCTTTGAATGGTGATAATGGAACAATGCACGCTTTCTTCAAAGCTCAAACCAGATAACAAGAATGGACTTTTGTGTAATATCAGAGTGTTATTTTGGCAACGTTTCCAGGAAATTCAGTTTGTATTAACAGTGTTAACAAAGTATGATGTAACTCTACTCTAGCACTTCCATTGTGTGTTAATTAAGCAAAGTATAACATTCGGTTCGGAACCACACATTGTGTGTAGTATATTAAACACTACGTAGTCAATCTGATCACCTCGGCCTTTATGCTACGCAATAGACCTCTGACATAATAAGGCGCCATTTTGGAAATACTTTCAGTCACATGATAAAATAAAATGGCGGCCCCCTTATGCCACCTGTTTATATACATGTACGTTGAAAATATAAACGTTTGTTAATCAAGACTGATATTTTAAATTTCCCTATAAATATGACCCATGTCGAGTGTATAAATAAAAAAATCGATATAACAACGCCATATATAATCAACTTAATGACGGATACATTATTTGTTACTTTCACGCGAATGAACACAGACTTGTAACACAGGCGATTCGCGTTGGTGTATTCTAGAGCTATACACGAGGTGTATTCTACGGAGGATACGGAAATACCCGATGTTTCACGATTGACTACGTAGTCTATCCCATAACTTGATATCTCCCGAACCAGGTCTATTAACCACCAATGGAAAAAGCCGTAGTCTGTAGAACGGACCCAGCTCTCCCGATTGGGTCCGTTAAGCAGTAATTGTAACGAGCACGCTGATTGGTCGGTTGCTTCTGGGAAAGTTTGAATGACGTCACAGTTTAGTTAGCGTTCAATTGCTATGAGTTGTTGAACAGGCATAGAATTTCCTGCTTTTTTCATTGCTGGTTAAAACACTTGATTCGAGCGATATCAGGTTCTTGGATAGACTAAAAAAGCAGGGAAATTATATGAATGCTTACTAAATTATGACGTCTTTCAAACTTTCCTTCAGCGTGCTCGTAACAATTGCTATTGAACGGACTCAATCGGGAGAACTGGGTTTGTTCTCTAGACTAAACACTACCTAATGTAAACTAAAAATGATGAAGAAACTCCGGATGATTTTCAAACTATTCTAACCGATATTTATAGTCTAAGAATATGTATGTTAAGGTATTTTATTAATTATTTTGACAATAATAATGATGATATTGACAAAATAATTGATGAAAACCCGTTATATATACTACATATTCTTAAACTGTAATTATCGCTTACAATGGTTCAGTAATGTGGCTCTGAATTTACCCGGTGTTTCTGTAATCTTTCATTTTATAACAGTCAATATAATATTAAATCATAATATAATTGTGCGGTTAAAGTTTTGGTTGCTAGTGTTTTTGTTTTTTTTTGTGTGTGTTTTTTCTTGTTTTTTTGTTTGTTCTTTTTTTGGGGGGTGTGGGGGTGGGGTGGGGGGGGGGGGGGTAAGTTTTATTTTGAAAATCACTCGACTGTCAAACCTATTAAACAATACCGAATGAACGGCATTTACATGTTCTGACGTTCTAAATTGTAAACATGCCTGTATAATTAGAAATATAACAAGATATAAAAGAAAGAGTCTATGCATTTTATTTAATCAAACAGTTTGAAGCATTCCAATTTTATTTCCAGATACTTTGTGCATTATAATACATCATGAAAGTCACACATGAATAAAGACACAAATAAGCGAAAAAATCGTACAGGCCCCAGTTTCACTAAACATCTCAACTGGAGATTTTCCACAACTCAAACTTTTAGAATGAAGCAACTTCATTTATATTGATCATGTTTGATGAGTAAAGCTGTGATCAGGCTTCAGTTCTGTATGGACATTCAGTGCATAATCAGTTCAAGTAATAGTTTAGAGAAATTGACATTTTTGAGTCGAGGAAAAGCTCAACTTGATATGTTGAAACCGGGTCCAGGAGATGCAGGCGTCAAATGGCATATTCATTGCAACTGTATAAACACAACGAGTTTATAGAGGGCTCATAAGTGTAATACAGAGTGACAATAGTGGTCATGCCTTGAAAATGTCAGAAGTAAAACCTCTACTGGTTAATCCCAGGAAACAGTGGATAAGTTAACTGATCGTCTATTAGCCTTCGATGGCATAAAAATGACGCTGAATAATCAATCAATCAATCAATCAATCAATCAATCAATCAATCAATCAATCAATCAATCAATCAATCAATCAATCAATCAATTAATCTACTAGAGAGCTTAAACATGGTTAGCTGGTGCACGTCTGAAGTCAGTGACGCTCTTCCCTGCAGTGACATCATAAACAGAGACGGCGTAAATTAACATGTCACATAAAGTGATTGGAAATATGATTACTAACACATGTCTTTGGTGTTTTTATAACTTCAACACGGCTGATCTCTTTGCGATACAGGGTCTTTTTTTCTTTACAAATATTTAGTCTTACCGATTGGTTAGTGAATGTACTTAACAATTTAAGATAAACTTACCATTAATTCCCATGCCTTTATTTAACTGCTGTCAGTTATCTGCTTATATCCTGCCCTGCCTTTTCAATTTGACGGATTAATTCCGGATTATCGCCACATAAAGCTAGGATTAATTGGTGTAAAGTGAAGGATTAATGTAGCTAATCTGATAATCGTACGGGCATAACAAAGTCACAAAATTGACTTTCAATTTCACAAGTTTGTATTAGTACAAACACGACAGAGATATGTTTATTCTATCTGTATTCCCCCAATACTAAAGGCGTGACAATTTGACAAGTATGGGAAAATCATAAATGCTTCCAAGTGGCAAAATATCAAAATAGGAATATATATACCCGGGCAATCTAGCATTGAAGATACATATCCTTCGTAACCACACCAACAGGGATCGCCGAGTTTAGTTGAAACATAATTTATTTGGACATTATAATGTACTGGGCCACGCAATTTAAGATTCAACCCGCCCCTACACATTTCTAAAATATTTACCATTAGTATTAATTAAAACGACATATTTAACTAATTTTAAACAATGTTATTGGAAGAAATAAAGTGTTAGATATCATTTTCAATCGGGTTTTATGCCAAAGGCATAGTCTTACTCATGTCTGTTACAACGTTAAAAGTAAAAACGGTGTTCAAAGTAAAAATCATTTGCGTTGCTAAAAGTAACACAAAATGTTGCTAAAAGTAAAAATTAGATTTCATTGCTAACAGTAAAAAAAATAACGCGATATACGTTAAAATGGAATATAGAGTAAAACCATGTTAATTATTTGATCAATGGGCCAGGTACATTCCTGTTTTTTTAAACATTCAAACCTTTTTACAGTTTGTTAGAACAGAACAGAACAGAACAGAACAGAACAGAACAGAACAGAACAGAACAGAACAGAACAGAACAGAACTTTATTAAACTCAAATCAGCATTACAGCGATTCATGAGAGTACAATTCAAATATAAATAAATAAAAACGTATAAAAACGTATCGACGTATAGAGCTCCAAATATACAATCAAACCTGTCTTAAGCAGCCAGTCAAGGGAAAAACAAAACTGACCTTTTAAGACAGGTTGTTGCTTAATGCAGGTTAGTTTACTCTGAAAGCATAGATATGGGATATAGAAAATATGGTTGCCTAAGACATGTGGCTGCTTAATAGAGGTGTCATTATTATAATAATGCAGTGTCTAAATGTTCACCAGCACTGTTGTTTAAATCTACACTAAAACTCCGCATTAGGACCATCTCTACAGTAATATTCGGAATTTTCCTTTTGTTTAATGATCATTTTGTTAAATAATAAAAGTTACACTGCTTTATTTGGTATTAGGACCGCTTGTACGACGACGGATTAGTGCATTTTCTTGTACGACGGCGGATTAGTGTATCTCAGTTGATTAGATGATCCCGTTATTCTTTTTCACTTCTCTCTGTATTAGGTGAATGTTATTTTCAAGTCATTGGACGTTTATAAAGTGTGTACAAGGGGGTCTTTGTTGATTAGGTGTTAATTGCTATTCAGAATCTCGGTTACATCAGTGTCACTCCGTTTGTCCCATGTAAGAAATAGATGATAAAGATCAAGTATGCTTCGTGTGCAATGTATAAGTGAAAGAAAGTCATTTATTTTTTATCAATTAATATCATTCAATTATACGGTATGTTCTCACTTTCCCAATCCCTATTGTTTAAAATAGAAAAAGTAGTTGGGATGGTGGAAATGTATTGTTCGGATATAACAATAGATTTAAGTGGTGATAATTGCTCTGGTGGGCTATGATTTTTGAGAAAAAAAATGGTTTCACTTTCTCCTTATTTTATTAAACACTATAGTTGCAATGTTTAATCATTGAAAGAGCCAATGTTATGAATTCAATCCTTCGTAAAGTAACATTTTATATTGCATATTTCAAGAATTGAGTCACTGTTTATAGAAAAAAATGATAATGAATATAATGATGACGATTGTGATACTGATGATGATAATGCTGACGGTGAAGACAATGTTAAGATAAAGCACAGATAATGAAATCGGCAGCAATAACAATTGCTATCGTTGTTGTTGCGGAAGAATTGGTAGATGTTGTACTAGCTGTTTAAATAGTCTTTATTAATATTGAAGTCGATATATTCAAATCGAAGAGCTCTACGCGGGATTATTTGGCATATTGACGCATAAAACTTCCCGCCGTCGGAAGCTTTATGCGGTTTTATAATCCTCGAGGAGCTCTGTGCGTCAGGAGCTCTATGTGGTCTCACAGGGCATCCACATTAACCAAAAATTAACTTAAATCATGCAGTCTAGTATATATGTTCTGGAAATACAATCATTTCAAATGTCGATCAAAATATAAAAATACAACGCAGAAATTGCGAAATGACTAACATACATACATATTCTGTCTGCATCGCCATGCATGGAAGTATTGTATTTATTATTAATATTTTATACTTTTTGTGTCACGGTTGTCGTGGTGGTTGCGATCTTTTGATGCCTGTAGAAACATATTGTATGTCTGGACTATCACTATGTGCTGGTTTCAATCTAAGTCTACAATTTGATTTTATTAAACGTTTATTATTTATGTTAAACTAGAACGCACGTAACAAAATAATAGTTGTATCTACTTTCTCTATTATTTCAACACCAAAACTCCTGATAAATTATCCAATTTTATATGTAATAAAATTTTAAATATGATAAAAAAGGTCTAAAAGGTCTCAAATTATTGAAGGAATTTTAATAACTATTTAAACTAATTCCACCGTTACCACGTGATGTAGCTGTGTTTTCGACGATAACAACCAGCCAGACTACAGTTTTTGTGTTTTGCTATTAGTTTACTGTATGCATGAAACGATGGCAATATGACGACAGAATGTCTACATTTGCCATATACCTCTATCTAAAAAGTCAACTTATCACGATAAGGTGTCTTGTTTGTGCCACAATTGAAACATGACACATTATTTTACGAAGTACCGATGTTATATTCCTATCTCTACATACGTAACACTGCAAAAAACGTGACATTGCTATTGTTACTTCGTCACTCCACCATTACGACTTTGTAGGTGATTTAGAATTTCATATAACTTCTAACCAGTTTAGATGTTGATCTGATTTCTCGTTCCAGGGTTTGATTTCATTGACAAATATCTACGCACTGTCGTCATATTACATTCAATGTAAAATGGAATTCTAGTAATCTTTTTCAAAAAATTTGAGAGATTTTATTGGCTGAAACAGTAGGATAACTCTAAAACATTGTTAGCTCAAGGGAACTAAGTTCTGGTCCTAACCGACTACCATACAACTACACTATGCACCATATGCATTTCATTCACTTTGATATAATCATGACTAAAAATTCATGAGAATTTGCAGAACCTGTTTCTGATGTGCATCAATGACATCTGTTCCACATTCTCAGACTACTGCGACTTTTTGTCGATGATTTCTGATAAAGTTGGACTTTATCTCCCGTGTTCATTTCAAGCTTCGTACACCTGCGTAGCGTTGACGGAGTTTTACCAAAATGTACCAAGATACATATCGTGGGCATCGTGTGCAGGCTTTTGAAGTTGTGTTAAACAGTTGGCTGTTTTCATTTGTTATTGATTAAAGATAAAGTAAGGAATATGGAGGGTAATACTGAGGAATCTTTAAAGAAGGTTTGAAATTTTGTACTTATTCGAGAATAATGTACTTACCGTCAGTTCGTTTCAAGGAAATATAAGTAAAAGTAACGTGTTTGTGTATTGAAGTGTCACCCGTATTGAAAGGAAAAACTCAATGGGCTTATGACATACCTTTATGCTGTACACAGTTACTTCCCGAATGCTATCATTGCGATGCGTCAGGCTGTTAGAAAATTGGTGCCCTTCAATTTAATTAGCTGCTTGGTGAGCAACCGGTCACATCAAAAAAAGTGCTTCGACCGGGATTCGAACCTTCGATCTCCTGCTTCCGAGGCAAACACATTAACCACAAGGACACGGACGGCGGTATATACGCAACTTACCCAGTTATGTGCGGCTATTGATAGGTTGTGACGTGTTAATAGTGCACATGTTTGTCATCATCCGACAATGGCCGGCATTAGACTTAAATGCTTAAGTTTGTTTCCTGTTTTCATATATCAAGTCCACGGATATTAAGTTTACGTTATCCGTGTCAAATAGTATTTGGTAACGTTTTTGGTTTTAACTATTTTGTAAGAACCGTTGTTTCTAATTAATAGTGTTTAAGGACCCGTTTCGGTATGGATTCTTTTGGAAGTTCAGTAGTCAACCTTGTGTACCAATCGATTTACTCAGTTTTAGGTTTATATATGTTATATTGGTTGAGCTTGAATTTATGTAAGTTATGTAAAAGAGAGAAAAAACAATAAACGATATTCAATAATAATCAAATTGTTTCAAATCTTATCAAATGAATAAATATTAATATCATAGTATTTGTTATTGAATCTAGAATATTTTATAACTAACATCCTCGGAATATTTTATAATAGTGTACGTTTAGGCAGGACACCGTACTATGCCTTCATTTTATTTTATTTTGATTTGTAAATGATAAGTTCAAGTTACAACGCAATGTGACAACATTAAAAATAGCACTAATAACACTATCAAAATTTTGTTGTTTTACCTTTGAAAGACTGACAGACAAAATATTAAATATAAAATTAATTCATATAACAATTGTCGTCTAGTTAACTTAATTGATCAATATCGTTATGTTTAAAGCTGAATTTTATAAATGCAACATGTACGTTCGTTTTCTATGGATAGTTGTACATTAACAATATTATGTCTTCAAATCTGCATATTTGCTGTCATGCTGTTTCAATTCCATCATCTCTTTAACTTGAATGTGAGTGATTTAGGAAAATCGTGTTTTGATGATAAGCATATTGTTGTGCATTCATGTTTTATAAGAACAAGGAATAAATCTGTTTTGCATAGTTCTCATTTCGACTTATAGACCACCTTTTCCCTCGATTTCTGTAATTTCAACCCTACACTAATCTCCAACCATCGGTTCAGTCATATGGTGCGGCTTAGAACCAGATTTTAAATGATGTAATTGTATGGGAAGACGCAACTTATCAAATGTGCAAATCGCATCTTGAACTACTTTGCGAGATTAGTCTTAGAGTTTATCTCTTTTTCTATAGCACATTCCGCATTTGATATAACGCCATTATAAAAGTGGATTGGCAAGGAGTATTGCGGTGTTTTTTTGTTCGCTTTTAATAACCAAATATTGAAAGTTCCCACTTCTAACCTCATAAAACTGGTAGTGAATCTGTCTTATTATGATGCTATCTCCGCTGTCTACAAGGTTGAACATATTATCACCTGCATCACCACTGGCATAAATACCATTGAAACTATTTTCTGATTAAAGTCTTATCACTGCATGTATTTATCTTCCCCAATAATCTTCACCTTTAGCCAGAAGATAGAACTAAAATATGAACAACGGTAATAGCTATTCATTATGACTAAAATATTACTTTACCGATTGTATAATATGTAATATTTTATTCATGAAATAATCAGAAATAATCCAATTGAATGTTTAAATTATAAATACTGAAATTAAAATGGTGTGGTAGCTAAGTAAAATGTCCCAGTAAAGTTAAGTACTGATCTATTTAAATGTACATTAAACCTAGTATACATATGGAAGATAAAAAATAAAAAGGTCCATCAGAAAACACCGCCGCATCTGAAGGACAACGTCACCATAACACAAACATAAATATTCAATACATACAAAACTCATAATCATAATAGTCACCTTGTACTATAATCATATGTCCTACCATTCTACGACCTATTCGTAGTGTATGATAGTTTCATGATGATATACCAAGCAACACGGTAGACATGCTTTGCATCTTTGACGAATTCAAACCTAGTGACAATGTAAGAGACGGCGTAAATGCAATCATACAGTATGATGTCTCAGAGAGCTATCATGACGCCAGGATATCCCAGTTGTTGGTCGCCAGACTCGATCACTTATATCTTATAACTGTCCTATAAATACTACCATCAAGTATCGTATAAACACCATTAAACATGTTAATTTGAAACAAAGACTAACAGAAAACATTAAAACTAAACGTTTGTTTACTGGACCTTTAAAGTGTTTGGTAAAGTGCATAAACACCGATATGAAAGCACACCGTTCAACTTGATTTTTAAAAGTGAAAAACATGTGCAAAATTGAGCTTAGAATTTCAAACAGACACTTTTGAAACTGGCTAATCTGCTAAGTAAATAGCCAAAGGCAATGTTTCCTGGAAAAAAAATAGATATATACTTCTGTCATTTGATTATCCGAAATATATTTGTTTCTTTATTGAGGTAAGATTTACTTCTTAGCAGTACATATGCACGTTTACAGGAGTAAGAAACCACAACATATTGCGTTTTCGTTAATGTATTTACGAGCACTACCGGGTTGTTTTTGTACCATAATAAAAACGTCACCGTATAATGTGCATCGCAATATTGTTTCATACCCTACTGAACTCACGAGCAACAAAATCTCACATAAATATTGCAGTTGTAATATACACTTAGAGTGATGATTCCCATTTCATTACAGTCAACCGGATGATATTAGTCAAAATACGATGTAACGTTGCAATTACAGAGTCAGTTATATTGAATTTGACACAAAAGCATGAACTGCAAAAATAACCACATTTTAGTACGTATTTAAAAAACAGAAAATATTTAACACTATGGAATTAAAATCGATAATTATGAACAGTAAACCTACGAAACATAAAATGGTTATAACACCTGCTTGCATGTGTACTGAAAAGAAGAAAAAAAAAGAAAACTAATCAATATACGAGTATTTATTGCAAAGAAAACAAAGGCAAATAATTACAGACGTGATAATTATCATATTTACAATTAAATTAATTATAATATATAAGCCTAACGTAGCCAGCGAAACAAGCTCATTTCACTTTGCAGTAACAGAATCACCACATGTTTGCATAATAAACTAATAAAAAAGCAACACTCTCGCTTCTCTTTAGAAATGCATTCGTCTTTTACAATTATGCTGAAATGCATTTGATTTCAATCAAAATTGAATTTGCAATACCATTACACTCACAATTTATTGCTTAATTTTCTTTGCTTTTGCATTAAATCATCAAACTTTTGGATTATGCGTTTATTATATAATTATGATTAGTTTTGTCAGAAAATTAATTTATAAAAAATACATGTACACCTAAGAGATATCCTTCTTATAGACTTATATGCCCAAGAGAGGCGAAAACGCAGCACAGGAAGAGATACAAAAACGCAACACAGGGAAGTGATATGAAAATACGACATAATTGTGTATACGAGTGTATATATCCATTTCTTACAGTAATTATTGCTGTTAATGTTACTGGTTGTTTACTTGATACTTTCCTGAATAATTTGATATCCCGTGTTGTCACTTTTTTATTTCCAATAGGACCCCTCAGAGCACTGTTATATTTTCGTATCTCTTCATGTGCTTCGTTTTCATATGCCTTCATGTGTTGTGTATTCATACCTCTTCCTGTGTTGCGTTTTCGTGGGTATACACGTCTTACAGGAGACATAGCAGTCGAATGATATAGCCACCAAAAGCAGTATAAACAGAATCAATATATAGAACAATCATAAATACAACACGAGCATACAGGAAACCTGTCAATTGGGAACTTAAACCTGGTTTATAGGTACATTCAACCGCGCTCTCTTCCCGTCGTCACATTACAAAAACGAGGAACATAACAAAAGTAATAACCTACATTCACAACTATAGCAAGAAAAGAAGAAAGCAAATGATGTGGCATCATAAATAGAATTTAGAAAGAAAGTCAACCGCAATAGTTTGGTTGGCTTGTTGGTTTCTTTATTTTCTGGTGTACCGCACCAGTGGTTTAATGACAGAGCTTCCGTCTTGCATGAGGAATATCGTTGGCTCGATCCTCGGCCGGGTCAAACTGGAGATTTGAAGAATTGTACAATAACCTTCTTCGCTTGGCGCTCAACATTTAGAGGATAGGTCTGTGTCAGGTCGGCCCGGCTCTAGTATAATGTATTATACCATGTGTCTGAGACACGTTACTCCATTGTGGCAGCGCTCAGAATGCTGTCTCAAGTAGACATCGTCACGATATAAATGAAAAATTGTTAAAAGCGACGCTAAACACCATGCAAAAACAACAACAACAACAACACGACTATTGCCGGAAAGCTATTTAATAGTTATTTGTTGTATGAAGCATTGTTTAATATCCTGTTTGTATAGCAGTTATCTTTGTGCTCAGAACACCTATATTTAAAATGTTAAATATACATTTACATTTAAATATAATTGCTGATAACTGAAACTCTTATATTTATAGTGAGGTGTGGTGGTTCCTGCGATATAACGATATCATTTTTTGATAAAAGCATGCATTTAGACTTTCAATATTTACCTCCAAAGTGTTTTGTCGTATATTTTTAAGATATATTTGCTTTCAATTTGTTGGTTCTAATGCATTTATCTTACACATATGAAAACATCCACATTTAAAAAAAAACTTCACAGATAGTAAAAGAAAACTAAAGGACGTGTTTAATATAAAACACATGACTATATGGATTAAAACTGTACAATACACACTGATCCCTCAAACATAATTCTGTTAGTCTATTTTATAGTTAAGAACAAGAGAACGAATTTCTCAGACTTTTTCAAATGTCATTTAGATCAATGATTTAAACGCTAACGGTAACCGTTATATATATATCATGTGCAAGATGTCCATATTACTTCTAATACATGTGTTTTCCATAACCATGTCTGCGCGGAAGCAGAAATGGAACAATGGAATGAGGACAGGACGAAGGGAGAACGGTAAACTGATGAACAGTGGAACGATGGGAGGACGGTAAACGGATGAACAATGAAACGATGGGAGGACGGTAAACTGATGAACAGTGAAACGAGAGGAGGACAGTAAACTGATGTACAGTGGAACGGTGGGAGGACGGTAAACAGATGAACAATGGAACGAGGAGAGGACGGTAAACTGATGATCAGTGAAACGAGGGGAGGACGGTAAACTGATGAACAGTGAAACGAGAGGAGGACAGTAAACTGATGTACAGTGGAACGGTGGGAGGACGGTAAACAGATGAACAATGGAACGAGGAGAGGACGGTAAACTGATGATCAGTGAAACGAGGGGAGGACGATAAACTGATGAACAATGGAACGAGGGAAGAACGGTAAACGGATGAACAATGAAACGAGGTGAGGACGGTAAACTGATGAACAGTTGAACGATGGGAGGACGGTAAACGGAGGAACACTTAAACGAGAGGAGGACGGTAAACGGATGAACAACGAAACGAAGGGAGTACGGTAAACTGATGAACAATGGAACGGGGAAAGGACGGTTAATGGATGAAAAATGAAACGAGTGGAGGAAGGTAAACGGATGAACAATGAAACGAGGGAAGAACGGTAAATGGATGAACAATGAAACGAGGGAAGGACAGATTGATTGAATATTTAGCGTCATTTTTGTGTCATCGAGGGCTAACAGACGATCAGTTAACCTAACCAATGTTTCCTGGGATTAACCAGTACTCGAGCACACCCTATATCCGCAAGTAACTGATAACTTTCCCACTTGAATCAGTGGTGAGAGACGAATGATAATGAGACACAATGTTGTATATCTAGCATCACGGAGACTGTTGCCGGGCGGGGGATTCGAACTCACGACCCCTGGATTGACAGTCAGACGCATAACCGACTAAGCTAATAGGGGAAAGACAGTAAACTGATGAACAATGGAACGAAGGAAGGACAGTAAACTGATGAACAATGGACCGAGGTCAAGACGGTAAACTTACGAACAGTTGGACTATGAGGGGACGATAAACTAATAATCAATGAAACGATGGGAGGACGATAAACTGACAGAAAATGGAACGAGGGGAGGAGTTGGACTATGAGGGGACGATAAACTAATAATCAATGAAACGAGGGGAGGACGATAAACTGACAGAAAATGGAACGAGGGGAGGACAGTAAACTGATGAACATTGGAACGAGGGAAGGACGGTAAACGGATGAACAATGAAACGAGTGAAGGACGGTAAACTGATGAACAGTTGAACGATGGAAGGACGGTAAACTGATGAACAGTTGAACGATGGGAGGACGGTAAACAGTTTGATTATAAATTGTATTGTCTGTTTCTACTACAGTTTTTAAATGATCACATTTCACTTCTAAATGTTCTGACTAACCTGCCTGATTACGTTAAATTTACGTTCTTTGTTGTTGTTTTTTAACATTTTGCATTAAATGCATTCGACATCTAGATATTGTGGTTAACACACACACACACACACACATTGTTTCGAAGTATCCATCAACTTTATTAAGTACATATCACTTTGAACGATATGCTTCCAATTACCTTGCACATATTCACTTATTATGAAGTGGTGTTACTAGCTATGCATGTGCAAACTGCAGAAACTGGCATGTATATTGGTGGAAAGGCGAACATATTATTCCAACATGGACTTTACAATTATCTCGAATAATTGTTCAACGTGTGGCATTGCGTAAATTCTTTCAACTTCTTGTTATCGATAGCATTGCATTCAGCTCATGATGACGTTAGGCCGCACGATTTTATGGAGAGGAAAATGACCCATACACTAAATGTATTTTCCATACAGACATCTACTGGAGAGCTTAAACTTTGTTAACGGGTCCACTCGACCTCGCTCATCCTCTTGCTGTCAAATCACAAAACGAGTCAGTGTATATACAAGGATTCACGCAAGTTTAATCTTCTATAAAGGTGGCGGCATACAAAACATGATGAAACTGGTATGCACGTTAGTTTCAACATGACTTGCAATTATGATTTAATATTGAAATACGTAATGAGTTTTGCTTTAGCAGATGTAAATTCAGATATGACTGCAAATATTAATATCTTCTGTGTCATCCAAACTACGGGTACTGTAGCGTGTTATTACTAGCATATAATGTTTTGTTACATGTTTCTTGTTCAGGCATACATTATACAGTAGTTTACACATGTATTGCTTATTGTTTATTTTAGTGTACACTAGTCTTCCTAGCTGTAACTGTATAACTAGCCATTTTATACAATTACAACAGCGTTACTACTGCGGTTGACTCTGATACAACGAATACTGCTGTAGGGCTACTGCATTTGGTTCTGCTACTACCGACGCTACAATACTTCTACTGCGTCTGGTTCTGCTACTACCGATAATGCAGAACTGCTACTGTGTATGGTTTTGTTTCTACCGATACTGCAGTACTGCTACTACGTATATTTCTCTTATTTCCAATACTGCAGTACTGTGACTACGTATGGTTCTGATAATACCGATACTGCAGTATGGCTACTGCGTTTCGTTCTGCTACTATCGACGCTGCAGTACTGCTACTGCAGTTTGTTCTGTTACTACCGATACTGCTGTTTGGCTAAGCGTTTGGTTCTGCTACTGCCGACGCTGTAGTATGGCAACTGCGTTTGGTTCTGCTACTACAGATACTGCAGTACTGCTACAACGTTTGGTTCTGTTACTACCGATACTGCAGTATTGCTACTGCGTTTGGTTCTGCTATTACTGATACTGCAGCACTGCTACTATGTTATGGTTCTGCTACTACCGATACTGCAGTATGGCAACTGCGTATGGTTCTGTTACTGCCGATACTGCAGTATGACTACTGCGATTGGTTCTGCAACTACCGACGCTTCGGCATTGATACTGCATATGGTTGTGCTACAACGATACTGCAGTACTGATACTGCGTATAGTTCTGTTACTACCGATACTGCAGTACTACAACTGCGTGTGGTTCTGATACTACCGATATTGCAGTATGGTAACTGCGTTTGGTTCTGCTACTACCAACACTGCAGTACCGATACTGCGTTTGGTTATGTTACTACCGATACTGCAGTACCGCTACTACGTAAGGTTCTGTTTCTACCGATACTGCAGTATGGCAATTGCGTTTGGTTCTGTTACAATTTACGCTGCAGTACTGCTACTGTGTATGGTTCTGATACTACCGATACTGCAGTACTGCTACTGCGTTTGGTTCTGTTACAATTGACGCTGCAGTACTTCTACTGCTTTTGGTTCTGCTACTACCGACGCTGCAGTACTGCTACTGCGTTTGGTTCTGCTACTACCGATACTGCAGTATAGCTACAGCGGTTGGTTCTGCTATTATCGATGCGGCAGTACTGCTACTGTGTTTGATTCTGCTACTACCAATACTGCAGTATGGCTACTGCGTTTGGTTCTGATACTATCGAAACTGCAGTATAGCTAATGCGATTGGTTCTGCTTCTACCGATACTGCAGTACTGCTACTGCGTTTGGTTCTGCTACTACCAATACTGCAAAATTGTTACTGCGTATGGTTTTGTTACAACCGATATTGCAACATTGGTACTGTGTTTGATTCTGTTACTGAGGATACTGCAGTACTGCTACTGCGTTTGGTTCAGCTACTACCGAAACTGCAGTATAGCTACTGCGTTTGGTTCTGCTTCAACCGATACTGCAAAATGGCTACTGCGTCTGGTTCTGCTACAATCGTTACTTCAGTATTGCTACTGCGTTTGGTTTTATTACTACCGATACTGCTATACGGCTACTGCGTTTGGTTCTGTTATTATCGATCGATTATTTTACTACTGATACTGCAGTATGGCTACTGTGTTTGGTACTGCTGCTACCTATACTGCAGTATGGCTACTGTCGAAACGGCAGTTTTACTACTGCGTTTTGTTCTGCTTCTACCGATACTGCAGTATGGCTACTGTGTTTGGTTTTCTTACTATCGATATTGCAGTATGGCTTTTGCGTTTTGTTCTGCTACTACCGATACTGTAGTATGGCTACTGCGTTTGGTTGTCTGACTTCCGATACTGCAGTATGGGTTCTGCGTTTGATTCTCTTGCTACCGATACTGCAGCATGGCTACTGCGTTTTGTTCTCTTACTATTGATACTGCAGTATGGCTACTGCGTTTGGTTCTCTTACTACCGATACTGCAGTATGACTACTGCGTTTGGGTCTCTTACTACCGATACTGCAGTACTGCAACTACGTTTGGTTCTCTTACTATCGATACTGCAGTGTGACTACTGCGTTTTGTTCTGCTACTACCGATTCTGCAGTATGGCTACTGCGTTTGAATATCTTACTACCGATACTGCAGTATGGCTACTGCGTTTGGGTCTCTAACTACCGATACTGCTGTACTACAACTGAGTTTGGTTCTCTTACTATCGATACTGCAGTATGACTACTGCGTTTTGTTCTGCTATTACCGATTCTGCAGTATGGCTACTGTGTTTGGTTCTCATACTACCGATACTGCAGTATTGCTACTGTGTTTGGTTCTCTTACTACCAATACTGCACTATGGCTACTGTGTTTGGTTCTGCTACTACCGATACTGCAGTATTGATACTGTGTTTGGTTCTCTTACTGATGATATTGCAGTATTGCTACTGCGTTTGGTTATTTGATTACCGATACTACAGTGTGGCTATTGCGTTTGGTTCTCTTACTACCAATACTGCACTATGGCTACTGCGTTTGGTTCTCTTGCTACCGATACTGCAGTATGGCTACTGCAATCGGTTCTGCTACTACCGATACTGCTCTACTGCAACTATGATTGGTTCTCTTACTACCGATACTGCAGTATGGTTACCTACTGTGTTTGTTCTCTAACTACCGATACTGCAGTATGGCTACCGTGTTTGTTTCTCTTACTACCGATAATGCAGTACTTCAACTGTGATTGGTTCTCTTACTACTGATACTGCAGTATAACTACCTACTGTGTTTGGTACTCTAATTACCGATACTACAGTATGGCTACCGTGTTTGTTTCTCTTACTATCGATAATGCAGTACTTCAACTGCAATTGGTTCTCTTACTACTGATACTGCAGTAAGACTACTGCTTTTGGTTCTGCTTCTACCGATACTGCAGTACGGCTATTCCGTTTGGTTCTGCTACAACCGATAATGCAGTATGGCTACTGCGTTTGATTTAGCTGCTACCGATACTTCAGTATGGCTACTGCGTTTGGTTCTGTTTCTATCGATACTGCAGTACTGCTACTGCGTATTGTTCTGTTAGTACCGATACTGCAGTTCGGCTACTGCGTTTGGTTCTGTTTCTATCGATGCTGCAGTAATGCTACTGCGTATTGTTCTGTTAGTACTGATACTGCAGTTCGGCTACTGCGGTTGGTTCTGTTACATCCGATACTGCTGTAGGGTTACAGTGTTTGATTCTGTTACTACCGATACTTTAGTATTAATACTGCGTTTTGTTCTGTTACTACCGATACTGCAGTACGGCAGCATGCGTTTGGTTCTTTTACTATTTATACTGCAGTACGGTTACAGTGTTTGGTTCTATTACTACCGATACTGCAGTACGGCTAGTAAGAAAACCAAACACAGTAGCTGTACTGCAATATCGGTAGAAGCAGAACCAAACACAGAAGCCGTACTGCAGTATCCCTAGTAATAGAACCAAATAAAGTAGCCGTACACCAGTATCGGTAGTAACAGAACCAACACAGTAACAATACTGCAGTATCGGTAGTATAAGAACCAACTGAGTAGCCGTACTGCAGTATCGGTAGTAAAAGAATAAAACACAGTAGCCGTACTGCAGTATCGGTAGTAAGAGAACCAAACAGAGTAGCCGTACTGCAGTATCGGTAGTAAGAGAACCAAACACGGTAGCTGTGTTGCAGTATCGGTAGTAAGAGAACCAAACAGAGTAGCCGTACTGCAGTATCGGTAGTAATAGAACCAAACACAGTAACCGTACTGCAGTATCAATAGTAAAAGTACCAAATGCAGTAGCCGTACTGCAGGATCGGTAGAAGCAGAACCAAACACAGTAGCCGTACTGCAGTTTTGAAAGTAACAGAACAAAACACAGAATACGTACTGAAGTATCGGTAGTAACAGAACCAATCGCAGCAGCTATACTGCAGTATCGGTAGTAGCAGAACGAAATACAGTAGCCATATTGCAGTATAGGTAGTATCAGAACCAAACGCAGTATCCGTACTGCAGTATCGGTAGTAACAGAACCAAACGCAGTAGCAATACTTCAGTATCTGTAGTAATAGAACCAAACGCAGTAACCATACTGCGGCTACTGCGTTTGGATCTGCTACTACCAATGCTGCAGTATTGCTACTGCGTTTGGTTCTCTTACTTCCGAAACTGCATTACGGCTACTGCGTTTGGTTCTGCTACTACCGATGCTGCAGTATTGCTACTGTGTTTGGTTCTGCTACTACAGATACTGCAGTATGGCTACTGCATTTGGTTTTCCTACTACCGATACTGCAGTACGGCTGCTGCGTTTGGTTCTTTTACTACAGATATTGCAGTATGGCTACTGCGTTTGGTTCTTATACTACCGATAATATAGTATGGCTACTGCGTTTGGTTCTCTTACTACCGATATTGCTGTATGGCTACTGCGTTTGGTTCTCATACTACCGATACTGCAGTATGGCTACTGCGTTCGGTTCTCTTACTACCGATGCTACAGTATGGTTACTGTGTTTGGATCTCTTACTACCGATACTGCAGTATGGCTACTGCGTTTGGTTCTCTTACGATAGATATTGCAGTAGGGCTACTGCGTTTGGTTCTTATACTACCGATAATATAGTATGGCTACTGCGTTTGGTTCTCTTACTACCGATATTGCTGTATGGCTAGTGCGTTTGGTTCTCATACTACCGATACTGCAGTATAGCTACTGCGTTCGGTTCTCTTACTACCGATGTTGCAGTATGGTTACTGTGTTTGGATCTCTTACTACCGATACTGCAGTATTCTACTCCGTTTGGATCTCTTACTACCGATACTGCAGTACGGCTACTGCGTTTGGTTATCTTACTACTGATACTGCAGTATGGCTACTGTGTTTGGTACTACTGCTACCTATACTGCAGTATGGCTACTGTGTTTGTTTCTATTACTGTCGAAACGGCAGTTTTACTACTGCGTTTTGTTCTGATTCTACCGATACTGCAGTATGGCTACTGCGTTTGGTTTTCTTACTATCGATATTGCAGTTTGGTTACTGTGTTTGGATCTCTTACTACCGTTACTGCAGTATGGCTATTGCGTTTTGTTCTGCAACTACCGATACTGCAGTATGGCTACTGCGTTTGGTTGTCTGACTACCGATACTGCAGTATGGGTACTGCGTTTGGATCTCTTACTACCAATACTGCAGTATGGCTACTGCGTTTGGTTCTCTTACGATATATATTGCAGTATGGCTACTGCGTTTGGTTCTCATACTACCGATACTGCAGTATGCTACTGCGTTTGGTTTTCTTACTATCGATATTGCAGTTTGGTTACTGTGTTTGGATCTCTTACTACCGTTACTGCAGTATGACTATTGCGTTTTGTTCTGCTACTACCGATTCCGCAGTATGGCTACTGCGTTTGAATATCTTACTTCCGATACTGCAGTATGGCTACTGCGTTTGGATCTCTAACTACCGATACTGCTGTACTGCAACTGAGTTTTGTTCTCTTACTACCAATACTGCAATATGGCTACTGTGTTTGGTTCTGCTACTACCGATACTGCAGTATTGCTAATGTGTTTGGTTCTCTTACTACCGATACTGCAGTATGGCTACTGCGATCGGTTCTGCTAATACCGATACTGCTCTACTGCAACTATGATTGGTTCTCTTACTACCGATAATGCAGTACTTCAACTGCGATTGGTTCTCTTACTACTGATACTGCAGTATGGCTACCTACTGTGTTTGGTTCTCTAACTACCGATACTGCAGTATGGCTACCGTGTTTGTTTCTCTTACTACCGATAATGCAGTACTTCAACTGCGATTGGTTCTCTTACTACTGATACTGCAGTAAGACTACTGCGTTTGGTTCTGTTACTACCGATACTGCAGTATTGCAACCTCGTTTAATTCTGCTACTACATCTGCTGCTGTTATTGTTACTACCGCTGCTGCTGCTACTGTTGCTACTGATAAAGTGTGTTTGATACTACTACCAACTTCCCTAACAGCTCGTTCGTATATAAAATTATACCATTATCTTTGATATTTCATTTCTTATTTGAATGCTACTGTTTCAACTGGTAAAACTTTGTTAAAATAATTATAACTGTGGCTGTCTTGATAGTGACACTGGTTTTATATCTTACTAGAAGTAATACGTAGTATTTTTGTATTTTGGATATATATAAAAACATGATAACACCATTTAAATAGAACGTAAATAAACCTGACTCTGCTTATTAGTATCAACATAAAAATAAGTTTTGCAGCTGCTATTTCAATGATTACGTACAAAAACAAATTGTTACATATTTTCAAATTACAATTTGCTTGATGGTGCACAAAACAAACACACGCATGTGTTTCAGTAAATAAATGTTTGATTTTTTGAAATAATCAAGACAAATACCGGCCTACAGTGAAG